>SKCR01032766.1:0-600000 GCA_019454045.1 Zanthoxylum bungeanum | reverse complement strand
ATGGAACCGAGTGGAATGAATTTGATGACATGTACCCATGTTTCGCTGAGGACCCCCGTAATGTCGGGTTAGGTCTTGCCTCTGATGGTTTTAACCCATTTGGGAATATGTACAACTCTTATAGCATGTGGCCCGTTATTGTTTTTCCATATAACTTACCTCCATGGAAATGTATGAAGGTTCCGTTCATGTTTATGCCATTGCTTATCCCTGGTCCACGTTCCCCTGGTAAAGATATGAATATTTACTTAAGACCATTGTTCGAGGAGTTACAAATATTATGGAATGTGGGTGTGTATACCTATGATGCAGCTTCCGAGCAATATTTTCAGATGCATGCCGCATTATTATGGACCATTAATGATTTTCCAGCTTATGGTTCATTATCTGGATGGAGCACTAAGTGATACATGGCATGTCCAGTTTGTATGGGTCAAATACCTTCGCAACGATTACGGAATAAAATATGATACACAGGGCACATGAGATTTCTTGAGTTGAGTCATCCTTGGCGAGGAGTAAATTATTTAACGGTCACATGAACCTCAGAGTATGCCCAGTCCATTGTCTGGATTCGACATACTTTACCAACATCAACATTCAGAGACATCCACACCAGGTAAACATCCTAATAATAGAGATAAAATCGAAAACGCTTACCTGAAGAGTTGAATTGGACATGAAAGAGTATTTTTTCTTTGAGTTAGAATATTGGGGGACTCTGAGTTTGCGACATAATTTGGATGTAATGCATATAGAAAAAAACATTTGTGAGAGTTTAGTGGGCACACTATTCAATATTCCGGGTAAGACAAAAGACACTGTAAATGCTAGATTGGACCTACAAGATCTTAGAATTCGTAGTGAATTGCATTTACAAGTCACTTCTCGATGTCTTATTAAGCCACCTGCTAGTTATGTGCTCACTCAATCAAAGAGAAAATCATTTTGTGATTGGCTGAAAATGGTTAAATTCCCTGATGATTATGCATCGAATATTGGGCGTTGGGTCAGAGATGATACAATAACGGGATTAAAGAGTCACGATTGTCATGTGCTTCTCGAGATTCTCCTTCATGTTGGCATTCGACCTTATCTCCCCCAGAATGTATGCGACGTCGTACTTGATCTATGTGGCTTATTTAAACAATTATGTCATAAGACATTAACCACAACTGTTATTGACGAACTTGAGCGAGGAATCGTGATAATCCTATGCAAGTTGGAGCGAATTTTGCCACCCGCTTTTTTTGATGTGATGGTACATCTGGCCGTGCATTTACCGGCTGAAGCTAGAAAATGAGGTCATGTCCATTACAAATGGATGTATCCCATTGAGAGGTACTATATATATATACAGTTTTAAATATTACATTCTTAAATTTTTACTGTGCATTGAATTTAGTTTTAATGCAAGCTTGTTGTCATATCCGCAGGGCTTTGGGAGATTACAAACAATATGTGAAAAACAAGGCGCGCCCTGAAGGGTCAATAGCTGAAGTTGTTGTAATAAGTGAAGCAATAACATTTTGTTTTCGATGTACATATAAATATTGAAACTCATTTTAATCGTCGGCACAAAAACTATGATGGAGATGCAAGTAATTCACAAGATATCACAGTGTTCCGTCAAAATTGCAGACCATTTGGAGCGTAGGTGTCAAATTACTAACCTTCAGGAAGTTCAACGTGCGCATTGGTTTATATTGAGTAATTGTGATGAAGTGCAACCGTATTTAACGTAAGTTTTTCTGGTGCATAACCATAGTATTTTTGCCATACATTAACCTAACTCATTTTTTGTAGGCAACATCTAACAATGCTACAATGTGGTGGTGACCATATCGTTGATGAAACACACAAAAAAGAATTTCCTAAATGGTTTGAGACAACTGTAAGGCCTAATTTTTATATTTATTTTTATCCTAACATTAAATATTTCAGTTTGTTATATTAACACATCTATTTCTCTCATTGTTAGATTAAGAACCAAGTGCAAAATGGTCAATTGGACTCGTCATCCTCGTTGGTTTCTTTGGCTTATGGGCCTCAAAAGCGGGCTTATGAATACAATGGATGCATTGTCAACGGAGTTAGATTTCATACCGAACAGCGAGATGTTACTCATGTGACTCAGAATTATGGAATTGTAGTCTAAGGAGAACACGGCTCAGATCTTATTGACTTCTACGGAGTTTTGCAATCAGTCATTGAGTTGATATACCGACCCAGACGACATATTGTGCTATTCGACTGTAAGTGGTTTGACACAAATGCCAGAAAGAGGAGAATTCAAGTTAGTAATCATCTAACGTCAATTAATGTTCAACGTTTTGGTACAAGAATGATCCATACATTTTTGTACCCAAGCACGTTCAGTGATATTATATATATATATCTGATCCAAAGTTAGGAACTGGATGGATGGTGGTAGAAAAAGTTACAACATAGGGGCATTTGGGACACGCAGGAGAAAGATAGAGTTGACATATCAGATGAAACACAAGAAGTCTCCGGTAACTTCGAAGTTCTTGAACAGATATTTTATGGACCAACTGTCATCGTTCCTGAAAATATCACATTAACACGAGATAGTACAGACGTTGAGATAATTCATCATTCTGAAGTAGCAAGTGAAGAAGAATTTGACACTGAAGATGACTTCGATTCCAGTCACGAATCCTCAAATACTGAAGATAATAATGATTAATGAAGTTAGTGTATTTTGTGATTGATGAATAATTTTCTGGATTATAATGTATATGTTGTTTTAATTATTATTTAAATATGGTTGAAATATTGTCGTAATTATTAATAGTATAATTATCATATAATTCTTATTATTATTTTAATGGTAGACATTTAGCGTCGAAATATAATAGTTGACGCTAAATGTTAGACATTTAACGTCGAAATAGAGTCGACGCTAAATGAAAGAGATTTAGCGTCGATTATATTTCGACGCTAAATGTCTAACATTTAGCGTCGATTTGTTTAATTTCGACGCTAAATAAAAAATTAAATTCCCGAAAAAATAACCCTAATTTTTTAATAAGCCGCCAACTTTTTAGCGTCGAAATTATTTGATTTAGCGTCGAATAATTTCGACGCTAAATGTGCATTAAATCCCTAAAACCAGTGTCTTCTTCTTTCTCGACTCAGACGACCAAAAAAAGCCCTCTCACCGTCTTCTTCTTCTTTCTCGGCTCCAACCACTCTCTTCTTCAGCAAATTCATCGACTTTACAGGTAAGTCTCATTGCATGTTCATTTTCAAATAGGTTTTGTTGCTATAAATGGCCTATGGAGTTTCCATTTGGGTTTAAAAGCTTTTCTATATTGAGCAAGGTGTATGGTCTGCCGAGTGTATAGGATTTGTTCAGGGTCTGATCGTGGTGTGAGGAGAGGCCGAGAGTGAGGGTTGAGAGAGATGGAGGGGCTGAGTGGTCTACTTTGAGGGTTGTAGCGTGCGTTAGTGGGGCAGGCTGTTGGATGAGTGTTTGTTGGTTATTGTTCACAGTGGAGGGCTGTTGATTTGAGGCTATTGGTGTGAAGTTAGTGGCTGGATTGGAGGGGGTTCTTACGTGATGAAGGCTTGCTGAATGGGCGTGATGGAGTTGATGAAGGGCAGTTTTGCCGAGAGTGGTCGTAGATAGCCTCGTGATGAAAGTCCCTTAGGGTTTATATGGTTGATGTTTGAGAGAGTGAGGGGATCAAGAGAGAGGTATGTGTGAGAGGCATGGAGGGTGGTTAGCATTGATAGGGTATGGGTGGTTATGGGTTGTGTTTGATTTCTCGTGTTTGGTCTTTATTTGGTGAGTGAATGGGTTGTTCACGTGGGGTGATGGGTAGTTTTCTAGGGCTTTTATGTTTGTTAATGGAATGTTTGCTTTGTTGGTTAGTGTTTGGATTGTTTAATGATGATGGTGTTTTGTTGGGTGTAGTGGTTATTTCTTGTTATTCACGTGGAGTTGGACTCGAGTTGGCTGAGTGAAGGTGAGACAGCAGCAAATGTTGTGTTTGCCCAGAACAGCCCGCAATTTGCTGCTTTAGTCTTCTTACACTTAAATTGAATTTATGAAAGATGAGTTTTGTATATGGCTATACTTTTGTACTTGATATTATTTATGGTGATTGAAGTTTGGTTGTAAAGGAAGGTTAAACCAAATCTGGGTTTGTGTTTTTGTGTCTTGAATGGATTTTAATCAACCTGAGCGAGCGTTGTGAGTGCCGTGAGGACTAGAAGAGGCTAAGGGTTGGAATTGCCTGGCTGTGGTGGCATTTGGCGTTGTTGTTGTGGCTATGTGAGTGAGAGCTTTGTATATTTTTGTTTGCTGGCTATGTGAGTGACGATAGGTGAGCGACGTGACCGGCGTAAACACACACGTATAACGCAAGCGTACGTATCGTTCAAGTAGTATAAAAAGTATCGATCCCACGAGGACTTAAACCTAAGTTATTAATTTATGAGGTTAAATGATTACTAGTATCTAACAGGTTGTTTGATTGATTTGAAAAGGCGACGATTCTAAATTTAAAGAGTAATAAAATTGTTTTAAGGTTGATTTTAAGAAAATTCAATATTAAAACTATCTAGGGTTGTGATTTATTCCAATATTATTTAAAGATGAAGTGGTTATCTTATAATTGGGTAAAATATTGATTTATTAACCTGGAACACTAATTATGTAAAAGCCTCTTCCGATGGTCAATTACAAATACCTATATAACCAATTGAACCATATGTCTATGTCAACCAAATTACCTAGATTCATAAGATTAAGTTCCAATTATGGCTACCCCCGCCCGACAGGTATATTCCTATCCTGTAAGGAAATCTATTAAAGGGTTATCTATCCTCAAGGAAGATCGTGGGTTATTGAGTCTAAGGTTTTAAACTTAAAATCCCTATGTCTAGTTCATTTTAAGTTTACCTATCAATTTTATTAATGGCCAGTTAATAAAAGAGCATTAAGATTAAGACTCAATAAATAAATCTTTATATTACCCAAATTATAATTTAACCCTTATAAACCGGTGATATTGAATTTCATCACAACCCTAGATACTAACTTAGTTATGACACATAGCTAGGGCTAGTAAAAACTTAAAAGACATAAATGAAAATGCTGAAAAGTAATTTGCGTGAATTAAAATGCTGAAAAGTAAATTACAAATGAAATAAAATGCTAAGGCAAAAGGAATTACTTTTACTACTACTAATTTAGATATCTCCCATAAAATAATATATAAACTTGTGATAATATATTTACCAACCGACCAATCTGGCGGTATCCTGATTAAGTCAAATTAAGTCCAACCAGCCATATAGGTGGTAATATTTGTCCATAATCCAGCCATAAAGGCGGTACCAAAATAAATTTACCAACCGACCAATATAGCGGTTCCTTTATTAATCAGGTTCAAACCAACAGAAAATAAATTTACCAACCGACCAATATAGCGGTATCCTTGATTAGTCAGGTTTAAACCAGATTAAAATAAATTTACCAACCGACCAATATAGCGGTATTCCTTTATTAATCAGAATTTTAAATAGTAAATATATTATTTTTAAGGGAGATTAATCTAAATAGCAATAGTAAAATAATTACCTTTCACCCTAGCATAGGGAAGTTACCTCCGCATAGTGAATAGTAAAAACTGTAAAATAAAGAAAGTAAATTATTATTACTACAAACAGTAATTAAAATTATTACAAAAGTAAAAAGTAAAAAATAAAAACGAAAATTCTAGAGAGAGAAACTCCCTAATTACATAGAAGGAGTGAGAAAAGGTGTAATGAAAACTGAAAATTCGCGGCCTATTTATAGCAAAAAAATCACTGTTGGTCACTGTTCGCGCGTCGCGACGCCAAGCAGTTCAGCGTCGCGACGCTGGATTTGTCGACGTGGCACAATGAGAAGGCGACACGTAGCAAGGCGGCTGACTTTACACGCGACACGTGTCAAGGCGGCTAATTCTCAATTATTGTGATGACGTCATTGATGACGTCATGCTGACGTGGCGCTGACGTGGCGCTGGCGTGTGTTGCAATTGTCGGCACAATAGGATTGCGACACGTGGCGACACGTGTCAATTCTGATTGGCTGAGGCTGACGTGGCATGTTGACTTGCTGACGTTGTCTGATGACGTGGCATGACACGTGGCAATGTTGACTCGTTGACCGATGACATGGCTGATGACGAGGCGACACGTGTCAAGTCTGAGTGTCGGCAGCATATGATGATGACACGTGGCACGGCGCACGTTAGTAGTTGGATGTGATGGTGACACGTGCACGGCGCATTTTAGCAGACCCGCACGCTGGGCGTCGCGGCGCGCAGTGTTCCAGCGTCGCGACGCGCAAGAGACGAAAATATCCCTGTTGACGCATTTTTGTCCGGTTTTGCCCCAAATTGCCTCCAGTGCTGTCCAAACTTTATTTATCTGCAAAATAACAATAAAACACATCAAAACGTTCACAAACTCAAGAAACTATACAAAATATTAAGTTAAATGAGTGGGAAATAGTGATATAAATACCACTCATCACACCCCCAAACCTAACATTTTGCTAGTCCTCGAGCAAAATACAAATAAAATAACAGAATAAAATTTAACTAAGCCATTTTCGTAGGGATCACGGTTGCATTTAGCATATGCAACAAGCCTTTAAACCCCTAGGTGTCCCTAGTGGACGAGTTGTAGTCTCGTGAGGGTTTACAGCAATGATACCCACAAACATTTTACAAAAGTAAAAAGGTATTAAAACTAATGCACACAAAAGCAAAAAGACAAGCGAAAAGAGAATAAAGAAAGTTAGTAACTAATCAGGTGAAACTTCTACTACAAGTTACTAGTTGTTTTGTTTCTTTCTAAATTACCGAATAAGTAAATTCTCCGATTATTTTTACCATTCTCCATATACACAGTCAACAAAATATAAACAACTCATTTTTGCCCACAACAGTCATAAGTGCAGTTGATAAGAGAGTAATATTTTTGTCCTAAAGTTCTATCAGATTTCACACCTTTGTAGTAATGGAATAATTTTTCTGATTTTTCTGATTTTTTTTTTTTTTTTTTTTTTTGCTTTTTATTTATTTTTATTTATACAATACCTTCGTCTATGTAGCGAGCTTTGGGTCGGTGGCTCCCAAACCAGTTGGCTTTAGGGCACCAGGTGTTAAGACACCCCTACGAACTTAATTACTCAGACTTCAGATATAAATATATTTTTTGCAGTATCTTTGATCCATGTAGCGAGCTTTGGGCCAATGACTCCCAAACCAGTTGGTTTTAGGGCACTAGGTGTTAAAACACCCTTACAGACTTAATAACCCGGATCTTAGATACTTTATTTTTGTACATCAGAAATTTTTTTTTTTTTTTTCCATAACTATTTAGATGCTTCCTCCAATTAAACTAGAGCACGGAATATTACAAACTTTTCAATTACAGCTCATGTGTATGTTACTATGTATGTTGATAATACCTGTCAAATGCATATGAAGATCCATTTTAGTCAGTATTATGGAGAATTCACAAATTAAATAATTCAAAATGAAATAAACAAAAATTAACTTATTTCGAAATAAATGGTTTGAAATACGTCTCAAGAGTGGAAACTCCTTACTCGGCTATTTCTTACCAATTTCACCTTTTTAGTCAAAAAAAACACAAAAATGCAAAATATTTTTGTAATTTTTGAAAATTTTCAATTTTTTTTGTATTTTTCGAAAAATTTTGGACTAAAAATAAAAAACAATACAAACAAGTACTATTAACTATACCTCACCCCCAAACCTAAATGAGACATTGTCCCCAATGTCTTAAACAGTAGAAGAAGAGTTTAGAAAATAATACCTGGTTAGTTGAAATTCTACAGGAAAATTACAGGTTAAGATCCAGATTAATTCGACGTCTCTTACCACGATCGTCCTCGGACCAATTTATCTTTGAAATGATAGGGTCAACTTTCGGTTCATAGGCTATGAGTTGGTCAATTAAATCTGGAGCAGTTCTGGCAGTAAAGAGGAGTTCTTTTAAAGGTTTTGACACGAACCCATTTCTTCGAGCATCATCAAGAAACACACAAAGAAAATCATAAAACCCATCAACGTTGTACAGCCCAATTGGTTTCTGGTGTATGTTAGGTTCGCCCAAGATAGTACAATAAAAATTTCCTCCAATGTGCCCAAGCCACCTGGCAAAGCAATAAAAGCATCAGAACGGTTAATCATTTCTACCAGTCGTTCAGACATACCTGGCACGATCAGTTCCTCTCCGTTTGTTGGTTCAATAAGATTTGCTTCTGCCAAGGGTTTTGGGATGATTCCCAAAACATGATTGCCTCCTTCCTGTACGGCCTTTGAAACAATCCCCATTAGTCCAAGATTACCTCCGCCATATATTAAGTGTATATTCCTTGCGGCTAAGACTCGACCCAATTCCTGTGCTGCTTCTATGTATTGTGGTTTAGTACCAACAGTACTACCGCAAAACACACAAATGTTTTCAACTCGTCTTCTTGAAGTGGCTTCCATTTTTATGTTGTTTTTTCTTAACTGGATGACTTCAAAGGTGCAATGATGAGTTGAATTTATAATACCTGAAAAGGGTGAGTAAAAATAGCACAAGTATCTTCCAAAGGACGATTAGTACAAAATAGATCGTGATAGTCAAACAGATCTGGATCCTGTCGGAGAAAATAAAGAAAATAACAAAAACAAATCACAATTATTAGGAAAAGACAAAGAGATATAATATGTACAAGAAAATAACGGCTTGATTGACGTCTATGCGTCAGGGACAAGCTTCCCATCCAATTTTCTTATAAATTGGCAAACAGGGTCTTTTTGAGTCAGATTCCCGAGACTTAACTGTTGTCTTTCTTTTTGAAATTGTGTATGTAATTTGCGAAAGGCTATGTGAACATGTCCACTGGGATGCGTCTCAAGAGTCGAAGATATATCATCTAAAAACTCCTTACTCAAGCCATTCCTAATGAATTCAATTTTGTCTTCGCGATTAATAGACACCATTCCTAAAGAACGACAACGAGTATTGCAATTCCATCGTGCACATTTGTAACAAACACCCATTTGTTTAGCTCTACGTTTCTTTGCATAGGTGCTTCTTCCAAAACCAGGCAGATGTGAAATAAAAGATTCAGAAGACTCACCTGCCAATCTGACTCGTGCTTCAATTACCCAACGAATATCATTGGGCACACCATGGATCGTCAGTAGTCTCATTCGTTCCAAGCGAGCTTTGTAAACTTTCAATAGAGATTTTTGTGGGAGAGAAGGAAATTGCTTGTGAAGATTTGCGAGAGCTTCTTCCATCTTGAAATGACTTAATCTGCAAAAACTAAACACACAAAATTAAATCACACCAAATCACAATATATACAAAAATTGCATGGGTTGCCTCCCTGCGAGCGCTAAGTTTTAAGTCGTCAGCTAGACGTTACTTCTCGAACGTTTATGCTGGATCTGAAAGTGTAACACTTTCTTTTTGTCGCCCAAATGATTCTCCCCAGTAGTGCTTGACACGCTGACTGTTAACTTTGAATGTGTTGTTGGTATTGGGATCCAGTAACTCAACAGCTCCATATGGTAAAACCTGAGTGATTACAAATGGTCCAGACCACCTAGATTTCAACTTTCCAGGGAAAAGTTTCAACCTCGAGTTGTACAACAACACCTGCTGTCTTGGTTCCAACTGTCTGTGCACTATTTTTCGGTCATGCCATTTCTTTGTCTTTTCCTTGTATAATTTGGCATTGTCATAAGCCTGTAGGCGAAATTCCTCCAATTCGTTGAGTTGGTGAAGTCTTTTCTCTCCTGCAGCTTGTGAGTCAAAATTCAACTTCTTCAGTGCCCAGTACGCCTTGTGTTCAAGCTCAACTGGTAGATGGCACGCTTTCCCAAACACTAATCGATATGGTGACATACCAATGGGTGTCTTGTAAGCTGTCCTGTAGGCCCATAATGCATCATCTAGTTTTGTTGACCAGTCCCTCCTTGTTGATCCAACGGTTCTTTCTAGGATTCTTTTGATTTCCCTGTTTGAAACCTCAACCTGTCCATTTGACTGTGGATGGTAAGCTGTGGCAACTTTGTGAGTTACTCCGTATTTGGATAGGAGTGCATCGAAGTATTTGTTGCAGAAATGTGAGCCACCATCGCTGATAATTGCCCGAGGTGTTCCGAATCGAGTGATGAAATGTTCTTTTTCAGGAATTTGATCACAACTTTGAGTCATTGGATGGCAGTGCAATTGCTTCAACCCATTTGGAGACGTAGTCTACAGCAACCAGGATGTACAAGTTTCCAAATGATGGAACAAAGGGTCCCATGAAATCAATACCCCATACATCAAATATTTCCACTTCTAGAATGTTTTGCAATGGTCCTTCGTTTCTCCTCGAAATATTCCCGTTCTCTGGCACCTGTCACATTGAAAAGCAAAAAGATAAGCATCTTTAAAAAGTGTGGGCCAGAACAAACCTGATTGAAGGACTTTGGCTGCAGTTTTGTTTCCGCTGAAGTGTCCGCCGTATGGTGATGAATGACAGTGTTGCAAAACACTGTTGATTTCTTCCTGTGGAACACATCGTCTCAGTAGTTGATCAGCACACCGTTTGAACAGGTACGGTTCATCCCAGACATAATGTTTGACTTCTTTGAAGAACTTTTTCGTTGCTGAGTTGTCCATTCCAACGGCCATTTTCCTGTCACAATATAATTGACATAGTCAGCATACCAAGGGACTTCCTGTTGATTTATGGAAAACAATTGTTCATCTGGAAAAGTTTCTTTGATTGAAGGATCTTTGTCAGCTGTTTCTCCATTCTCGAGCCTCGATAAGATGATCTGCCA
The DNA here is from genome assembly GCA_019454045.1 of Zanthoxylum bungeanum. Classification (NCBI taxonomy): domain Eukaryota; kingdom Viridiplantae; phylum Streptophyta; class Magnoliopsida; order Sapindales; family Rutaceae; genus Zanthoxylum; species Zanthoxylum bungeanum. Next base: position 589,111 of record SKCR01032766.1, on the reverse strand, counting down.
CCTGATTCTCTGTTCCTTTCCTGTCTCGAATCTCCACGTCGAATTCTTGCAGAAGAAGTATCCAACGGATCAATCTGGGTTTGGCATCTTTCTTTTGATCAGATATTTGATTGCTGAATGATCTGTGTAGACCACCACTTTGGGACCCAACAGATAAGAGCGGAATTTGTCAAAAGCGTACACAACTGCGAGCAACTCCTTTTCAGTGGTTGTGTAGTTGAGTTGAGCTTCATTCAGAGTTCTGCTGGAGTAGTAAATGGTGTGGAAAATCTTTGCTTTGCGTTGTCCCAAAACTGCACCTACAGCAAAATCACTAGCATCACACATTACCTCGAATGGAAGGGTCCAATCTGGTGCTACAATGATGGGGGCAGAAATCAGCTTCTGTTTTAAGATTCAAAGGCTTTCTGGCATTCTGTTGTGAAGTTGAAAGGCACATCCTTTTCCAGAAGATTACAAAGAGGTTTTGCAATCTTGGAAAAGTCTTTGATAAATCTCCTGTAAAAACCTGCATGTCCAAGAAAACTCCGAATCCCTTTTACAGATGTTGGTGGAGGTAGTTTCTCAATTGTCTCGATTTTGCTTTGTCTACCTCAATTCCTTTTGTGAAATCCGGTGTCCAAGAACAATGCCTTCCTGCACCATGAAATGGCATTTTTCCCAATTGAGTACCAGGTTTGTATCTTCGCACCTTTGTAATACCTGTTCCAAATTTAACAAACAATGGTCAAAAGAATCTCCAAACACAGAAAAATCATCCATAAAAACCTCCATACTCTGCTCCAGCATGTCTGAGAAAATGGCCATCATGCAACTGCTGAAAAGTGGCAGGGGCATTACATAATCCAAATGGCATCCTGCGGAAAGCAAAAGTACCATAGGGACATGTAAAAGTGGTTTTCTCCTGGTCTTCTGGTGTGATGGCAATCTGATTGTAACCTGAATATCCGTCCAGAAAACAATAGAACTCATGTCCTGCCAACCTGTCTAACATCTGGTCAATAAATGGTAGCGGAAAATGGTCTTCCTTCTCGTGGCTTTGTTCATTTCCTGTAATCCATACATACTCTCCATCCAGTCACTGTTCTTGTCGGAATCAATTCGTTCTTTTCATTGGTAACCACAGTAATTCCTCCTTCTTTGGTACACACTGCATAGGACTTACCCAAATGCTATCTGAGATGGGGTAAATGATGCCAGCATCCAACCATTTGATGATTTCTTTCTTCACAATCCTTCATGATTGGATTGAGTCTCCGTTGATGCTCCACTGTAGGTTTGTATTCATCATTCATCATCTTGTGCATGCAAAATGATGGACTAATGCCTCGAATGTCTGCTATAGTCCAGCCAATGGCTCTTTTGTTCTCGTAACACTCTTAGTAGCTTTTCTTCCTGTTCCAATGTTAGTGAAGAAGAAATAATAACAGGTAATTCAGAAGAGTTTCCAAGAAATGCATACCTGAGATGGCTCGGAAGTAACTTCAGTTCCAGCTGCGGTGGTTCTTCAATCAAGGGTTGATTCGATCTTTCTTTGGCATTCCAAGCTTTCAACTGGTGGTGTACTTTGAATCGGAATGGTTTGTCAAGGTAATTGATACATTCCAAGATTTCAGCATCTAGTTCGTTGTCAGTCATATGGTGATGCAAGCTTCAAGTGTATCTGTGGGATTTGACTCAGTATTCTGAACAATTTTATCAACAACATCAATTCTGAAGCATTCTTCTTCTTCCTTTTCATCACTTGGAAATTTCATGGCTTGGAAAACATTAAAGGTCACTTCTTGGTCCTGCACTTTCATTGTTAGTTCTCCTTTTTGTACATCAATCACAGTTTTACCTGTAGCCAAAAATGGTCTCCCAAGAATGATAGGTATTTCTTTGTCTTCTTCCATGTCAAGGATGATGAAGTCTGCTGGAAGGATGAGTTTGTCAACTTTAACTAGCACATTTTCAACGACTCCTCTCGGAAATGCGAGTGTTCGATCAGCAAGTTGCAAAGATACTGAGGTAGGCATTGCTTCTCCAATTTGCAGTTTCCTGTAAATAGAAAAAGGCATTAAATTAACACTGGCACCTAAATCACATAAGGCCTTACCGATGTAATGTTCTCCAATGGTGCAGGAACTGTGAAACTGCCAGGATCTTTCAACTTCGGGGGAAGTTTCCTCTGAATGATGGCGCTGCATTCTTCTGTCAAAGCTACTGTCTCGTAGTCTCCCAATCTCCGTTTTCGTGAAAGATGTCTTTCATGAATTTGACATAACTGGGCATTTGTTCCAAGGCTTCTGCAAATGGTATGTTAATGTGCAGCTTTTTGAAAATCTCCAAGAAACGAGCAAACTGTTTGTCCATTTGTTTTCTGAAGACGCTGAGGAAAGGTGGTGGTGGAGTGATTTGTTCTGGTTCTTTTTCCTTTGCTTCTTTTTCTTTTTCTCCATCTGTTTCTCGGTTCTTTTGGAACTTCTTCTCAGATATCTTGACTCCAACATCTTTGTTGATCTCAGTACCACTCTTTAAGGTAATGGCTTGACATTGCTCCTTCCCTCGGTTCCTTGGATTTGGTTCTGTGTTGCTGGGAAGATTACCTGGTGGTCTGTAACTCTGAGCATTGGCCAGTTGGCCGATTTGATTCTCCAGTGCTTTGATGGAAGCTGATTGGCTCTGAATCATGGCTTCATATCTTTTTAATTGAGCTAACATCTCTGCCATCACTGGTTCATTTGTCTGCTCCTGGCCTTTATTCTGTTGCTGGAATCCAGGTGGTGGATAGTTCCGCTGTTGACCTGAATTGTTGCTCCATGAAAAATTAGGATGATTCCTCCACCCTGGGTTGTAGGTGTTGGAATATGGATTGTTCCCCTGCCTGTTGAAATTGTTGACATAATTCACCGTTTCTTCATGTTGATTTGAATCTGGTGCTCCTCCATCCTATGGTGAACTTGTGGATCCAGTGGTAAGAGTCTCCATGAATTTGCATATCTGATCTAGCTTGGTGTTGACTGCTGTATTAGCTCCAACCTCATATATTCCTGCAATTCTTTGAATCAAACTTCTTTCAGTTGGCCACAAAGAGTTGTTGTTGGCCATTTCTTCGATAAGTTCCCAGGCTTGATCTTCACCTTTTGCCATTAAAGCTCCTCCAGCAGCAGCATCAATTGTGGTTCTCATTATTCCAGAAAGCCCATTGTAAAATGTTTGGACTTGAAGCCATTTTGGAATTTCATGGTGTGGACATTTCCGGAGTAAGTCTTTGTACCTTTCCCAAGCTTCGTAGAGAGTTCTGATTCTTGTTGCACAAAGGATGTGATGTCATTCCTAGCTTTCCGGTTCTGGCTGGTGGAAAATACTTTGCAAGAAATTTGGTGGCTAAGATGTTCCATGTTGTGATTGAACCTGCTGGTAATGAATGTAGCCAGGCTTTAGCTCTGTCCTTCAAAGAGTATGGGAAAACACGTAGTCTCATTGCTTCTTCAGCTTCTCGGTTGTAATTGAAAGTACCGCAAACTTCCAGGAAGTTGCTGATGTGGGCATTAGGATCTTCAGTTGCATTTCCTCCAAACTGAACTGATTGCTGAATCATCTGAATGCAAGTTTTGATGTCACCGCATTTGCTGGTAATGGAGGGAGTACAATACATGAAATGAGTCTGTCAACCACCGGAATGGTTCTGTCTCGAATGGGTATTGGTGGTGCAACCTCCAAAGGTTCAGGTTCCATGTTGACTAAAGCTTCTTGGGCTTCTCGCCTTTCTCTTCTCAACTGTCTGATAGTTCTTTCAATTTCTGGGTCAAACGGTCGTAGTTCAAAGCTTCTGGTTCGTCTCATGAAGTTTCTGAGAACCTGAAACACAAGAAAACAATAACAATAAGTAAAAAGAAATTAGATACAAGTAAAAGTATCTAACCCCTAAACTAATAATAAAAGATAAATAAGTCCCCGGCAACGGCGCCAAAAACTTGACCGGCGTAAACACACACGTATAACGCAAGCGTACGTATCGTTCAAGTAGTATAAAAAGTATCGATCCCACGAGGACTTAAACCTTTTTGTTATAATTTATGAGGTTAAATGATTACTAGTATCTAACAGGTTGTTTGATTGATTTGAAAAGCGACGATTCTAAATTTAAAATGAGTAAATAAAATTGTTTTAAGTAGATTTTAAGAAAATTCAATATTAAAAACTATCTAGGGTTGTGATTTATTCCAATATTATTTAAAGATGAAGTGGTTATCTTATAATTGGGTAAAATATTGATTTATTAACCTGGAACACTAAATTATGTAAAAGCCTCTTCCGATGGTCAATTACAAATATCCATTTAACCTAATTGAACCATATGTCTATGTCAACCAAATTACTGGATTCATTAAGATTAAGTTCCAATTATGGCTACCCCCGCCCAACAGGTATATTCCTATCCTGTAAGGAAATCTATTAAAGGGTTATCTATCCTCAAGGAAGATCGTGGGTTATTGAGTCTGAGGTCTTAAACCTAAAATCCCTATGTCTAGTTCATTTTAAGTTTACCTTATCAATTTAATTAGTGGCCAGTTAATAAAAAGCATTAAGATTAAGACTCAATAAATAAATCTTTATATTACCCAAATTATAATTTAACCCTTATAAACCGGTGATATTGAATTTCATCACAACCCTAGATTACTAACTTAGTTATGACACATAGCTAGGGCTAGTAAAAACTTAAAAGACATAAAATGAAAATGCTGAAAAGTAATGAATTGCAGTGAATTAAAATGCTGAAAAGTAAATTACAAATGAAATAAAATGCTAAGGCAAAAGGAATTACTTTTACTACTACTAATTTAGATATCTCCCATAAAAATAATATATAAACTTTGTGTGATATATTTTACCAACCGACCAATCTGGCGGTATCCTGATTAAGTCAAATTAAGTCCAACCAGCCATATAGGTGGTAATATTGTCCATAATCCAGCCATAAAGGCGGTGGTACCAAAATAAATTTACCAACCGACCAATATAGCGGTATTCCTTTATTAATCAGGTTCAAACCAACAGAAAATAAATTTACCAACCGACCAATATAGCGGTATTCCTTGATTAGTCAGGTTTAAACCAGATTAAAATAAATTTACCAACCGACCAATATAGCGGTATTCCTTTATTAATCAGAATTTTAAATAGTAAATATATTATTTTTAAGGGAGATTAATCTAAATAGCAATAGTAAAATAATTACCTTTCACCCTAGCATAGGGAAGTTACCTCCGCATAGTGAATAGTAAAAACTGTAAAATAAGAAAGTAAATTATTATTACTACAAACAGTAATTAAAATTATTACAAAAGTAAAAAGTAAAAATAAAAACGAAAATTCTAGAGAGAGAAACTCCCTAATTACATAGAAGGAGTGAGAAAAGGTGTAATGAAAACTGAAAATTCGCGGCCTATTTATAGCAAAAAAATTCACTGTTGGTCACTGTTCGCGCGTCGCGACGCCAAGCAGTTCAGCGTCGCGACGCTGGATTCGTCGACGTGGCACAATGAGAAGGTGACACGTAGCAAGGCGGCTGACTGTACACGCGACACGTGTCAAGGCGGCTAATTCTCAATTATTGTGATGACGTCATTGATGACGTCATGCTGACGTGGCGATGACGTGGCGCTGACGTGGCGATGACGTGGCGCTGGCGTGTGTTGCAATTGTCGGCACAATAGGATTGCGACACGTGGCGACACGTGTCAAATTCTGATTGGCTGAGGCTGACGTGGCATGTTGACTTGCTGACGTGTTGATGACGTGGCATGACACGTGGCAATGTTGACTCGTTGACCGATGACTGGCTGATGACGAGGCGACACGTGTCAAGTCTGAGTGTCGGCAGCATATGATGATGACACGTGGCACGGCGCACGTTAGCAGATTGGATGTGATGGTGACAGTTTGCATGGCGCATTTTAGCAGAACGGCACACGCTGGGCGTCGCGGCGCGCTGTGTTCCAGCGTCGCGACGCGCAAGAGACGAAAATATCCCTGTTGACGCATTTTTGTCCGGTTTTTGCCCCAAATTGCCTCCAGTGCTGTCCAAACTTTATTTAACTGCAAAATAACAATAAAACACATCAAAACGTTCACATAACTCAAAAACTATACAAAATGTTAAGTAAATGAGTGGGAAATAGTGATATAAATACCACTCATCAGCGAGAGAGGGAAAGGCCAAGCGAGAAAACTTCTGATTAACATTAAATTTTGGAATGTGTTTGGTTTGGTTAAGTTTTAGGTTGGTTTGTTTTGTCCTATAATGTTTATACATTATCCTATAAAATACATGTTTGTTTTGGTTTGGTTCTATTACATCAAAATACATGAAACTTTTATGTTTTTTGCAGAATGGACCGGGCAATCGCAGACGGGTAGGCGACTCATCTACATCAGCAAGGACAACATGGCCCTGGTGAGTCTTGCGCACAAGTGAGTCCAGTCCAACGAAGGGTCGAGACGCCCTGTGGCCTGGGGTTGTCTAATTCCGTAACAAGTGTTTGAACTTGGAATATGGTGGAACTTTTCTTACAAAACCATGAAACTGTGACTCACAAAATTCAGATTTTTTCATGCGATGTTGAGAATGAAATGGATCATTCTTATAAGGCATGTAATGATGCCTTAGGACACCCTTTGGTTGGGGTGCAAACTCCAAAGGTTGTACTCTTCCATGCTTATTGGAGGAAATGCCCTATAGGGTATCATCAATGGACATGTCCCTCCTTCATTTAACCAACCATATTGAAGAATTTACAACATGTACATGTCTCGTTCAATCAACTGGTACGGAAATTATCTCATTTACCCGCCCCTAACGTACTATGCCTCAGTGAATCCCAATTCACACGTTAATTTGTCCTTTATTTATATGAGTATTCCAATATTTGTACCTGACTTCTCCAATCAACTGATATAGAAAATTATTTCTTACTCATTCCTAACATATCGATTCCTGTATACCCATCATCACCCGAAAATTTTGTCATCTCTACTACCCAATGACGGTCTTACTGAGAAGTCACTTGGGGGATGGGCCCCAATGACTCCTTAAAAAAATAAGTTAAACTAGTGGAAATAAGTGCAAATAAAGAAACATATATATTTTCCTTTGGTGTATCAGCTTTTAAAATTAGCGTTGATATTGCCTATAATTACGACAAGTGTTGAATGATGCTTTTCAAGATTGAATATTGTAAATACATATTTACATAATTGGATGGGTGATCAATTTTTAAATGATTATTTTATATATTTTGTAAAAAAGAATTGCTTGAAACTATTACCGATCATTATTTATGTTATGTATAAATAATTATATAAAAAAAAAAAAAATCAGGGTGCTGTTCCCGAATCCCCACTTTATTTATGCACTCAGTCAATTAATTTTAAAATCCGAGTCTGCCACAACTAATATCGTATCAATGATACCTCTGTTTATCAAAAAATTTTCATGATATTTACTATTTTATTGCATGAAAAACCAAGGAGGAGGATTTTAACTGGTATGTAGTGGATTTATTTTCATGAGCAAAACTTACCTACTCAAAACCCATTGATCAAATTGAAATTATATTAATTATATATATTTTTTTGAAACGTTGGAAATCTCGTCGCCAAACCATTCGATCCGGGTTTAAGCAGAGCAGTTAAAACTTCTGGTTGTCCCAGGCTAGATCCTGAGTTCTACACCACCAAACCACGTCCCCTTGGATTCGTACCCATAACCTGGAGGCTAGATCATGAGCTTTAACTACCAAAGCACGTCCCTTGAGGACTATATTAATTATAGATTCTAACTATAAACAATTTTTTAAAAAAAAAAATCAAAAAAAATTAATTGTTAATAATCTTTTTTGATTTCTCATCCGATCAATAGCAACTGAATTATCATTGTTGAAAACCTTGACCAAATTATAATATTAGTCAACGAATCAACATTATTTAAAATTATTTATACTTAAATTGAGTTATTTTAATGTGCAATAGGATGAAATTAAGGTTAATTTTTTGTCAAGCAAATTAATTAATGATAGTAGGTTCTTATAAGAGCCTGAGACAGCTGATGATTTTTCTACTCTATTTAAGTTCAGATCGGATGATTTAATAAAGTTATTTTCAATATTTCCAAACAATATTAGTAAATGGTGAAAGTAGGTTTAATTCATAATTTTTTTTACTTTTTTTTTTTTCCGACCACATTATTGAAATGATAATGGATCAATTTTAATAATGATTAATGAGTAGACTTGGTAAACGGACAACTTTTGTCAAACCATTCTTCTAAATACATCATCACATGTTTATATTTCATTCCCCATTTGTGATTATTATTTTCAAATTTCGCATTACTTACTATTCTTCTAAGTTCTAATACTCACAATTGTGTCTAACACTACATTTTTAGTTTCAAAATAATAGGATATTTATAATAAGAAGTTTACAACCCCATGTTGCCTTAATGATAAAAGCTTCAATGTTTGAATCTCACTAAATGTATTTTTTGGGGGTCATATTTCATGGTGTAAAAAGTTAACGACTTATCATTATCTGTTTTAGGAAATTTCTGAGGGCACGGAGCACAAATCGCGGAGATTAATCAAAATGTTCGTAAGCTGGTCCGGACACTCTGATTATCGGAAAAAAAAAAAGTTTACATGAACTTTCTAAATTAGTTTTATAATTATGAGTTTGAATATTTGGGTAAAAAAATCAACTTCTTTAAATATGAAGAACTCGAACGCTCTTTAAATATTGTGAGCAAGTTTCTGCCTGGGAATACAAAGGTCAGCTGTCTATTCTTGGGAAATCATGGCTGGAATGAAGACCTTGTCAAAGGAAACTTTATAGATGAAAATTGAGAATTCGGGGTTATCCTAAGTTCTGACCCTATGCGGAAATAATCACAATTAATTGAGACAAGTCTTAATTAATGTGTCTATGGGAAATCAACTACCAACCACAATATCCAACAACAAACAATTCCACAATATTAATTAAATACGAAATATAAATTGCGGAAAGGTAAATCAATCACACAAAATCAACACAATAATTTTGGTGACGAAGTGGAAAACTCTTCCGAGTAAAAAAACCACTCCGGGTATATCGGCTACCAGCCCAATCCACTATATAGAGATAAACTTACAGCGATGGTCAAGACCCATGGTGACAACTTCACCGACTCAAGTACCTCAATACTGTAAGAACTCAAGGCAACACCTTAAGTCCGCAACCTACGGTTTTCTTCAGAACCTCTGAAGTCTCTGAGTAGATTGTATCACTTCGAACGCCGGAACTCCGACTACCAAACTTCCTCCTAAAGAACTCTTAAGGATTAGGGAATTTGGGTTATGTTGTGTTGAAGGTTTATCAAAGAAGGATTCACACCATTAATGGAGAAGACAATAAGATGAAGAAGTCTTCAATGGTGGAATCAAAGAGAGTTGAAAGCTTTGTGAGATTTAGGCTCAAGGGAAAAGTGTTTCAGCTCATTCAACTACTGGGGAATGGCGGCTAAGTGTTATATTTATAGGTAGGGTGAAAAGCTAGGGTTTTGCAGGCCAAAAACGCGTTCAGATCGCAGTCGCGTTCGAACGGTTACTCAAACGCACCACGAACGCGCCTTTCTGTGAATACTCGTTCGAACGCCATTCGAACGCACAACGAACGGATGCTCTCTGGAATGATCTCGTTCGAACCCACAAAGAACGTGACTCGAACATTTGCTCTCTGGAATTCCCGTTCGAACCCAATAAGGAACGTGTCACTAACGCCACACGTTCGAACCCAATAACGAACGCAGCACCAACGCCAATCGTTCGAACACTTCAAAGAACGCACCACGAACGCATGTCTGATGCACAGCAGCCAGAAACCAGTCCAATTGCACAAAGATCTTCATGAAAGATTACAACTCAATTGAACTTGTTTTGTCACGGATATAAGCCAATAAAACTGGAACTAACAATCTCCCCCTTTGGCATTCCGTGACAAAACACAACCTAATACAAAGACTACGGTAATAGACCCAAAAAGAAAATAGTCAACTGTCAACCATCAAAACAGTGACGTAATACAATTGGACTCGATCTAAAACCTAACCAAGTAGTCTTGAAAACAAAAACGCCACAGCAACATACCTGTTATCTGAAACATCCACAACCAATAATATACCGTGAAAAGCATTGGGATAATCAAGAAAAACATAAAACAGGTAAATCATTTTTCTCCCCCTTAATCTGAACTCTCCTGAAACAGGACAGAACACCAATTTACTCCCCCTTTTTGTCACGAAATGACAAAGCATGGATACACCAGGAGAAACAACAACCATATATGAAACACTTACTCCCCCTCACAAACAGGCATCCAAATATAGCATAAGAATAAATGGGAAACAAATAACCAAAAGCAATATTTGAAAGCAAGCATCAGTGATAGACTGAAGGAGAAACATTCAAGACAGAATATTTTCATTAAAGTTCGTCAAAAGTTTGCAAAACATCCCATCATTAAACAAAAGGGGTGAGAGTACATCATAAAGTTTAACAACAAATAAGATTCCAAAAAGAAATCAGACTCCTGCTAACTCAAATAAAACCCACCAAAGAAAATAAAGCAACTAGTCAGACTCGGAACTAGCAGAGGACTCCTCGTCATCGGAAACTGAACCAGCACGAGAGGATGACAGGTGACGGGCAAACTGATCCTCGAGGCGGCGAACAGAAGTACGGACCTCGGATACGCTACCTGAGACAAGACGAAGCTCGGCCAGGATAGTGGCATGAGAGTCCAAGATGCGCTGGTAAAAATCTGGAGGACCAGCGGAAGAGGAGGAGGCAGCAGCCGAGGTAGACGGGGCAGGAGCAGGGTCAGGAGCAGGAGCAGGAGCACGAGCATGGGCAGGAAGATGAGCAGCTCCTGAAGAGACAGTCTGACGACCTATGGGCTTGAGCAGAGGGAGAGAAGGATCATGAACAAAGCCAGGGATCAGAGCCGTGATAATACGGCGAATCAGACACCCATATGGAAGGGTGTGGGTGGCATAAAAGGCATTGCGAACGCGAGTCATCTCACGCAGGATCACACTGAGGATGTCTATGGAAAGACCCTGCTCAATGGCATAGAGGAACGCAATCCGAACAAATGGCTGAGTGTTCACATGTGATTTGGGCCACAAATTATGGCACACAATACGGTTAAGAAGACGATAAGCCGGCAGCAATGTAGCAACAACAAATGTCCCTCCGCCAAACGGACGATGCTGTCCAGTGGCAACGTCCATGACGAGTTGATCGGAGGGTCCATCGGTAGGTGACCAGGGGTACTGAGGGTAGGGCACCTCAGGAATAGCCAGTATCCTTGATAGAACCGAAGGATCGATATCCAAGTAGTGGCCCCGAATGTACACCGAAAAAGAGGTGGCAGAAACAACCTCCATGTTGGAATAAAACTCTTGGACAAGCTGAGGAGATGGCCCAGTGAAACCAGACAAAAGAGTACTCCAACCACGGGTAACCAGAAGAGGAACAATGCCGGAATCATGCAGTTCATCAACCAAGACATTTCGCTCCAGAAACAGGCTACGCTGAGAGAAATGATCATCAAATAACTTTGCAGCTGCAGGACTGCGAAAGCGATCACCTGGGAGAGAGTCGCGAGGACGACGTTCTTTGAGGCTATGGACTTCTTAGGCATCTAGTACACATGAGAAATGCACAATGTGAGACACAACTCAAACAGACTATAAAAACAGAAGTTGTGGAAACCTTAGGGCGTTCGAACGAAGTTCTTATGCCGTTCGAACGCGATGGCGATGAACAGACCCGAAAGACACCCTCAACAGATACACATCGCCACAAATAAACACAACAAACAACAAAGGACTCATCCAAGAGATTCCATACGCCTTCAATCGAAGAATGAAGGCTAAAAACAGAAAAGAACAACAAACCCTAAAACCAGATCTGAGATAAAAAAGGAAACATAAGAGAAATGAAGAAATCCTTACCTTGATGATGGCGTTACACCGAAATCAGAGAGGGGAAGGCCACACAAACACAGATCTGACTTGGAAACGAAGGGATTTGAAGAGAAAAAGCGAAGAGTCACGGGAGGGAGGAGAGAAAAGAACTGTGCGAACACAAAGACGCACGAAGACTATATAAATAGTCCGAAAGCGTTCGAACGAAAGTTCGAACGAGATACGAACGAGTGTCGAATGACCGTTCGAACAGAAAATAAAATGAAACACCAACGAATAACGTTCGAACGAAATGAAAAATGATACACGAACGAAAAACAGACACAGTGCATACCAGGAAAAGACACGGCAAACACGGACTGGAAGGCACATCAGGCAAATACAAAGATACCCAGTCAGTATTCAAATGATTATGACAGGAAACAATTATGCATCATTTTAAAAGAGGCTAAATACATCACTTATGCATATGACATAAACACCAAAGCATATATAAAGCACTTGCGTGGAAAATAAAGTGCATAACGAATCAAGGCTTAAGACCTTATTTTATGAGCTGGACACAGCCAAAGAAATCCATTTCTAAACAAACCAAGTCCACAAAATAGGTGTTCAAACCCAACTCCACTAGGACCTGAAAATAAGCAACATTGGTTGCATGCTATATTATTCACCCCAGAAATATCATGAGCTCATATTTAATAACTCTTTCGAGTGAAGGGTTTTTTGCCCTTATCTTTTGAATTTGGCCATTTTGGCTCTTTTGCACTTGAGTCTCATTGTTCTTTTAAATATATTTCTTTTTACTTTTACAAGGGGATAGCAAGGTCAACTAGTCAAAGGTCACACTATTAAGCAAACAAAGCATGGAAGAGATTAGATTGCCATTCCAAAAACTCATACATGCGACCAAGCCTTGACAAATTAAAAACGTGTATGTGGAAGTGCAAGCACAAGATATACCAAAGGTTTTTATCACACACACACTCATGTATATAGAGCATCAAGAAAAATAACAGCATATCATACATGCATAATCATATATCCTACATACCAGGATCACATGCACATGCTATTCATGCTCTAACAAGCCATAAAAATTTTTGGTCTTTTTCTTTCAAAATATATATTTTTTTTTTTTTGATTTTTCAGCTTTAAAGCACAAAAAAAAAAATAAAGACACAAAACAGCTTGTAAAACCTCCAATGGTACGTGGAGTTGTATCCCGAGTGCAGATCATACTACCGTCCATTCGGAATCGGCTATGAAATTTATGTTCGGGTTTCCATCCTATATACCAAGGGATATAAAACAAAAACAAGACATACACACACCCATATGCTGTGAAAACAAAATAAACGTGCAAAAACATAAAACACACGCACACACACATGCAATGAAAAAATAAAAACGCATCTTTTAACCAGAGTTACACCGAAGTGCACTCTCATCATGTCCATCAGGACACGCAGAAGTAGATGGGAAAATATCTTGCTTCCTCACCCAAACATTTCTAGGAACCTCATCCACTTGAGAATTCCTAGTCAACAAAGAAAGTTTCTCACTAAGAAATTGTGTCTGTTTAGTTAGTGCAGAAACTTGAGAAGCTAGATTTGAAGAATCAAATCTAGGCGACACACTCTTAGGCCTTTTCTGTTGCTTGTGCAACATGAAGCACTTAGGCCTAATATGTCCAGTTTTGCCACAGTGGTGGCACACAGGCACAAACCTCGGACGAGAGGTGAGGTTTACCCATAACACCTCTAGATCGAGGTTGGGTCACAGGACGAGGAATAAATGGAGGAATAACATGACTACACTCAACAGGTTTCTTACCTGAGTCACGTTTAGCTGCAACAGGCACAGCTTTGGAAGAAGAAGCCTTATTGAAGTTAGGCTCAGGAATAATACCTAACATACGGTCCACCTTTTTATTTCCACTAGAAAATGCGGACAATTGGGTTCTAGCATTTTCAAGTTCGGTCTCTAATATTTGGACTTTTTAACTAGGCTTTTGTTCCTCTCCTCTAGATCATCAACCATCAAAAGGCTTTGCTCAAATTTAGCTTGAGCTTCATCTTTTCTAGCTCAACAGTTTTCAGCCTTTGACTGACATCTATATTAGTCTTCTTAATAGCTAAACTCTCATTAAACAGTTCAACATAAGCTACTTGAAGACTTTCCTCATCTACAGACTCATCAAGAGAGACTTCAGAATCAGCATCATTAACAACAATCTCTCTCTCATCAATCACACTAGCAGTAAAAGCAATATGATTGCCTTTAGGAGAATCATCACCTTCAGAATCACTAAGGGATGCTGCCATGGCTTTCTTGCCTTTAGCCCTAAGGTATGTGGGACACTCAGATCTAACGTGCCCATATCCTTCACATTCATAGCATTGGGCACCACGGGATCTACTATCCCTATCCTCTCTAGACTCACTCCTGCTGTGCCTAATCTCTCTAGGCTCATCCTCCCTATCCCTATTACTGCTATGGCCACTCTTCTTAAGTTTAAGAAATTTCTTAAACTTCTTTGCAAACAAGGCCAAATCACGATCCGTAAAGGTATCATCCTCACTAGATGGATCATGAACAACTTCATTTGCTACCTTCATCGCTATAGTTTTGGGCTTTTGATACCCTGGAAATTTCTTCTCATAAACTTGCAGTTTTCCTACGAGTTCTTCTAAATCAAGCTTATCAAGGTCATTGCTTTCCTCGATGGCGGGGTAATCTTGGGTAGGAATTATCAGGAAGGGATCTTAGGATTTTTCTAACTATCCTATTTGTAGGTATAGTTTCACCTAGGTTAAAACTAGAGTTAACAATATCGTTAATCTCAGCATAAAACTCATCAAAGGTCTCATCTTCTTTCATTCTGGCGACCTCAAACCTAGTAGCTAAATCCTGGAGTCTATTATTTTTAACAGACAATGTGCCTTCATGCACAGTCTGCAGGATGTCCCAAGCATCTTTGGCTATCTCACACATTGAGATTCTCCTAAACTCAGCAGAACACACAGCACCATGTATGGCATTAACAGCCTTGCTGTTCCTATTGCTAGCATCAAATTCATCCTTGGTCCAGGTCAATTTATCTTTAGGGGAAGATACCCCATCAACAACAACAACGGGAGGTTTCCACCCGTATTCAACAGTCATCCAGACCCTCTTATCTAAGGACTTAAGGAACGCTCTCATGCGAACTTTCCAATGCAAATATTCTGTGCCATCAAAGAATGGCGGACAATTTAAGGGTTGACTACGCTCCATAGCTAATGGGTCAAGGATCGAGTTCAGGCTCTGATACCAATTGAGAATTCGGGGTTATCCTAAGTTCTGACCCTATGCGGAAATAATCACAATTAATTGGGACAAGTCTTAATTAACGTGTCTATGGGAAATCAACTACCAACACAATATCCAACAACAAACAATTCCACAATATTAATTAAATACGAAATATAAATTGCGGAAAGGTAAATCAATCACACAAAATCAACACAATAATTTTGGTGACGAAGTGGAAAACTCTTCCGAGTAAAAAAAACCACTCCGGGTATATCGGCTACCAGCCCAATCCACTATATAGAGATAAACTTACAGCGATGGTCAAGACCCATGGTGACAACTTCACCGACTTAAGTACCTCAATACTGTAGAACTCAAGGCAACACTTAAGTCCGCAACCTACGGTTTTCTTCAGAACCTCTGAAGTCTCTGAGTAGATTGTATCACTTTGAACGCCGGAACTCCGACTACCAAGCTTCCTCCTAAAGAACTCTTAAGGATTAGGGAATTTGGGTTATGTTGTGTTGAAGGTTTATCAAAGAAGGATTCACACCATTAATGGAGAAGACAATAGGATGAAGAAGTCTTCAATGGTGGAATCAAAGAGAGTTGAAAGCTTTGTGAGATTTAGGCTCAAGGGAAAAGTGTTTCAGCTCGTTCAACTAATGGGGAATGGCGGCTAAGTGTTATATTTATAGGTAGGGTGAAAAGCTAGGGTTTTGCAGGCCAAAAACGCGTTCAGATCGCAGTCAGTCGCGTTCGAACGGTTACTCAAACGCACCACGAACGCGCCTTTCTGTGAATACTCGTTCGAACGCCATTCGAACGCACAACGAACGGATGCTCTCTGGAATGATCTCGTTCGAACCCACAAAGAACGTGACTCGAACATTTGCTCTCTGGAATTACCGTTCGAACCCAATAAGGAACGTGTCACTAACGCCACACGTTCGAACCCAATAACGAACGCAGCACCAACGCCAATCGTTCGAACACTTCAAAGAACGCACCACGAACGCATGTCTGATGCACAGCAGCCAGAAACCAGTCCAATTGCACAAAGATCTTCATGAAAGATTACAACTCAATTGAACTTGTTTTGTCACGGATATAAGCCAATAAAACTGGAACTAACAAAAATGTTAAGGAAATCCTGAGTACTCCTCTGCCCAAGGGATCAAAGCAGGATAAATTGATATGACATTTTGACAAAAAGGGAAATTTCTCGGTGAAATCCGCGTACCACCTTGCTAGGAACTGTGAGAAGACAGCAGAAGGGAGCTCTACATCATGCTCGGATTATAATCTTTGGGGGAAAATATGGAGTCTGCGGTTGCCTGAAAAAATAAAGATCTTTCCATGGAATGGACTATGTGGATGGCTTCCAACAACAGCCAACCTTCAGACCAAGAAAGTCCAGATTAATGGAGGGTGTCAGAGGTGTGGTAGAGAAATTGAAACTCTGGTACATGCTTTTTTCACTTGCAAAGCTTCGAAGGACTGCTGGCAACTCCCTTTCCAGAAACAGATGCGCATAAAGGCTGAGGGTGGCAGTTTTGGGGACCTGATGCAATGGTGTTTTGATAGTTTATATCATAAGGAATTGGAGCTAAATGTTATGCTGATGTGGACCATTTGGGGAGCAAGAAATGAAGCCATTTTTCAAGGAATGTTCTCTAACTGTAAGACAATTGTGTTAAGGGCTGAGGCGATCTAGAGTGCATACGCGAAGGCGACTGTTGACGATGTGTTGGGCAGTAAGTCAGACAGCAATAAAAAAAAGACTTGGTCTGGTCCCCCCGCCTGTTTCTTGGCTAAAAATGAATGTGGATGCGACAGTAAATGAGGATGAAGGCAGAGTTGAGCTGGGCGTGGTCATTAGAAATCACCGCAGTGAGTTCATAGCAGTAGCGACAAGGAATTCTAAATTTCAGGGAGATGTGGAGATTGCAAAAGCAGAAACTGTAATGGTCAGGGTGGATTGTGCAAAAGAAATGAGACTTTCAAATGTTATTATTGGGTCAGACGCTCAAAATGTGGTGTACTTAATTTTAGGGAAGATCCTGAGCTTAAATAAAGTGTGTTGGATCGTAGGAGAGATTGAAAATGCATTTCAATCTTTAGGTTCGATTAGGCTTCAGTTCGAACCAAGATCTTGTAATGTTGCTGCTCATTTAGTAGCAAGATTTGCTTGCATTAGTCAGGTTTCGGAACTGTGGAGGGATACTATTCCCTCATTTATATCTTATAACCTTTAACCGTTTAATATATGGTTTTCTTTTCAAAAAAGAAAAAAAGAACTCGAACCCTCAATCTCAATTAAAAAAAAGGGTGCTTATCATATCAATGAATTGCTTATCAATCATACAAATTTATCAATTGTCATGCTAATGAATGTCTTATATACATTTATTAACGATTCATTTTAGGAAAAATTTTATATTATTTTTATGGAAAATGTAAAAAATTATCAAAACATTAATTATTTTTTTCATTTTTTCCATAAAAATTTTCATAAAATAGATCATTAATGAATGTTCTTAAGACACTCGTTAGCATTTCCCTTTTATCAATAATGAGAAGTTTATCATCATTTATTATTATTACAAATTAGCTCTCTGTTACTATTATAATCTAGTCATCTTTGTTAATATGTATATTATTATTTAATTTAAATTTAATAAAAAATAAAAGTGGACCCCAGAGTGGGGAGTGGTTGTCTGGTTGACACTTGAAAGAACAACCGAACTAACTCTACTACACCTTCGAAGTTAGCTGACTCTAGTTAGTTAAACCCTTATCCGAAGTTAAACCAAAACCACGGTCACGAATCTCAACTAACGACCCAAAGAGAAAACGCCACGTGGACATGTTTAAAGCAAAGGACCGTAAAGCACTGATCAAATTAACTGGAATAAAAAAAATATCACAAAAAATAACCCACACTTGTCCATACCAGAAATCCGGGCAGCCCGAACCCACCAGTCATTTTAAAATAGCAAGCATGCTGCCCGTACTGCCCGAGACCTGTGACTGGAAAATTACGGGCAGCAATCAGCCAGTCAGTCACCAGTATTGTCTATGTGCGTGTACAGTAGATATTGTTCTCTATATCTCTTTGGCTTTTACCTCTGGGTCTCTTCGATCAAGATCGGACGGTCCATAATGAACGCTGCTGCTTTTGCTTCTTTTCTTCAGTTTTAGAGCTTCGATTCCTCAGATCTCGCTCTTACTCCCTCAGATCTCCGTATCCGGTACGCTTTCTCTCTCCGATTCGCTCTTCTCGTTTGATTTCGTAGCTTCAGCTCCGATTCTGCTCGTTCTCTTTAATTTTTCCTTCAAAAATCGCTTTGAAGAAATTCACTGCTTAATTTTCGTAAATTTCTTTCTCTTTTTTGTTATTATTATTTTTAAAAAAAATCATAATATATTTTCAAACATCACTTTTATAAATTTCAATTTTAGTTATAATCATTATTTTTGAAAAAAATTGAATAAGTTTATATTTTTGCTGTTTTGTTGTTTAGTAGTAGTGCTTTGTTGTAGGAGATCTGACGGCTGAGAAGCCCGCAGAACGGGGATCTAACGATTAACGGCTTACGATGCTTTGCAGGTTTCTAACTGTTTTTGTTTGTCCTGTCTTTGGCGTACAAATGGAGACTCACCGTGGTTCGGTGACAGTTACGGTTAATAACGGTTCGCTAACGTGCGCCGTGGAGACGCTTGCGACTTTGCTAGTGGCTTCGCTGGTCAAGGCCCAAATCCTAACGGCGCGGGTAAAAGTTTTGTTCAGACTTTTTTTTTTTCTTGTTTTGTCTGCTTTTCTATCATGCGCGTCTTCTGTGTTAGCTTTGATCTTTTACTGTTTACGCTAACATGCGCGGGCGAGCTGCTGCATCTTAAAGTTCGCTCATGTTTCTGCTGTTGTCTAACGTGCGCGGGTGGAGTTCAAAGGGAAACAAATGTTTTTGGGCCCAAATTGTTTTTTTCCTAAAAAATAAATCAATTATTTTTTAATTAAAATTGTCACTGATTTTGATTTTTTTTTATAAGATCTTAGTAACTAGTTCTGTCAAAAAAAATATCAAAAATTTTATATGTTTTTTGTTTAAAATAAATAATTTGAAAATAAATCGAGGCTAACGTGCGCCTCGTCAAATCACGGAACTTGAGAGATAAATTTAACTGTTATTTTAGGATAGTTTGAGTTCCAGGGTTTTGAAGCAAACGCGGTGGGGCCTTTAAATAATTAAATATATTTTTGTCTGATTATAATAATTTGAAAAAGTCAGAAGTCAAAATATCTTCGCAAAAAACTATATTTAAATCGAAGATGGGATTTTCCGAATATTCCCTTGCGATGCCTTATTGTTATCGCACGACACGTGTTACTCGTTGATTGTAAGACAAACATTTATCAATAAATTTCAAAAAGTCTCCTTTGTTTGTTTGATAGTGATTCATTAATAAATATATTATTTAAAATTAAAAAAAGGGAACCCAATTAAATAGATAATTTTAATATCTAGCTTTATTAACATTATAATTTTTCATATACTGTATATTAGAAAAATAATTGATTAAATTTATAGCTTTAATCACATTAATTATATTTTCTTAGGTTCTCTTTGGTGTTACAATGGTGTTATGTAATTTGATTTTATTTAAAAAAATTTGTTTTTCAAAATATATTTTTTTAAAGAAATTACAATTAGTAAGAAATTGATGTTATTGATCAATAGATAAAGGGATATTATTCTTAGCTAATTTTAGGCCTGAAAGGCTGAAACCACACTTTTGGATGGAATAAAAGCACTTTGTAATAAAAGCACTTGGGAATAAAAGCACTTTTTTTTTTTTTTCCCTCAAGTGGTGGAAACATATTCCTTTGCCACCAAGGTCATATAATGAATGATGAGGAATAATAATAGAACAAAGAACTTGGAATCTATAATTTAATCAATATTCTAACAATAATTTCAATGTAATTTTGTATTAATTTTACCATGTATAGTAATTATAAAAGATCAAACTTATTTTGCTGGTAGGACCACTTGATAAAATTTGGCTTTTGGTTTTAGGATCTCTTTGGTACCTTGCTGACTATGAAACCTAGAATCAAAGGAGATGAAGAAACCCAAGGCAAGCAATCTGATGCAGAGGGAGATGATGGCAATGAGGATGACGACGGGGATGATGACGAGGATGGAGATGGCGGGTTTGGTGAAGGCGAAGAGGAGTTGTCGTCTGAAGGGGATTACGGCAACAATAATTCCAACAACAAGAAGGGTAACTCAAAGAAAGGTCCTGGAGAAGGGACCACCGGGGCAGGTGGTGCCGAGGAGAATGGTGAAGAGGAAGATGAAGAAGATGGAGAGGGCGAAGACCAAGATGAGGACGACGATGATGACGATGAGGATGATGACGATGATGATGGTGGGGAAGATGAGGAGGACGAGGATGAAGCTGAAGAAGTAGAGAACGAAGAGGACGAGGAAGACGAAGACGAGGAAGCACTGCAGCCACCAAAGAAGAGGAAGAAGTGAAGTGAACTGGATAAATGGTAGGGGCCTCCTCTTCTGAATACCGTTTCTCTGTGACTTGTTATATTTTAAGTTTTATGATTAATATTTAGCTTAAAGAGGAGGAGGCCAGTTTTAGGATGATGATGCATAATTCTCTCATTTCCGTCGTATGATTTTAGAGTAATGTAGAACCTTGAGCTGCGGCTACAACGATTTTAATCCGAAAAAGAATGTGACGATTATGATTATGATTATGATTATTTAGCTACTTTTAATTTGGTTTCTGTTTCCTTGAATGATTTAGATTTACAACATTTCAATGTGGTGTTGAAAGAAACACCCCAAGTGCTTTTTTGTTGGAAAGCACTTTTTAAATCTATATAAAGTCTCACCAAAACCTCTCTTATCCCAAAAAGCACTCCTCACCAATGAAAGCATTTTTGGAAAGTGGTTTAGGGTTCGTTTGGCATAACTTTAAAAATAGAACTTCTTTTAAGTAAAGTTTTTATTAGAAGTAGAACTTTTTGATAAAAAAAAAAATTAGTCGTTTACTCGTTTGGTTGTGAATGAAATTTTTTATTAAATATTATAAAATTATTTTATTGGACAGATAATTTTACGTTGTGTTATGAAATAATGAAATAATATTGTTAAATTAAATAATGGTATTATAGATAATTTAAAGCAAGAGGAAAGAGATATGCGAGAAAGGTATATTTGATGAAAAATATATTATCATTGACAAATGAATTTTCATTAGCAATGCAAAGAGAAAAATTAAGATATTGTGAATGTCGTGAAGCTAGTTAAATTGTTTAAAGATAGTTTGCAAATGATGAGGCATATTTGATTAAAAAAAAATTATCATTGTCAAATGAATTGGCATAATTATTAAAATATTAATAATTATATTAGTAATTATTAATTATTAATCAATTACTTTATTAATTATTAATTCATTCTCATGGTGGGAATGAAAATCTCATTTTCAACTCTCAAATGTGTGAACCTCATCTCATTCTCAAATCAATTTTGAAAATTAAACATCTCTAACGAAAATGATTTACATTCCTCATTCTCATCGTCTACAAGTAAACACAACATAGGACTTGACCGTGCCTCAACAAAACTATGTGGAGGGATTTATTAAATAAAATACATATTATAAAAATTCTATTATCACTATCATTTTAAGAATATCTTTAATTATAATTTCATATTATAAATAAATAAAATATTATTTTAGATATCAACTCTCGTATAAAAAAGATGAAAAATAATTTGGATAAATATTGAGGTGAATTGCACTAAATTTTTTATAAGTTCTGTCACGTGTACATTAATAGTAATAAATAGTTAAAATTTTATTACATATAAATTCTTATTTAATAATTATCAATAAGAATTTTTTTTTAAAAAAAAACCATCATGACAAAATAAATACTTTTTAAAAGCACTGCTCACAATTTAACAATTAGCAAATAACCTAAACCAAACCAAAGAATTAGGTGGGATACTCTATCAAGAATCCTGGGTCTCATTAAGGCTCTATTTGATATAATTTTTTAAATAGATTTTCTACTAGTAGAGCTTTTGACGGAAAAAAAATTAAGTTTGATTATCAATAATAGTTTTTATTAAAAATTATAAAATTAATTTAATTGAAAAGTTTTTTAAAGATTGTGTTATAAAAAAAATGAAATAATATTATAAAATAAAATAAGGATATTCTAAATAATTTAATTATTTAAAAAGACTTTTCAACCTCTCTTTCCAAAAAAAAAAACCAAATTATAAGTTTTTATAGGTAGAGGCAAAATAGCCATTTTTTTTAAAAAAAAAAAAAAATCAAAAACTCCACCATAAATACAATCAAATACCACCAAAAATTTTGAAAAAAAAAAAACTTCCAAATAAAAAAAACTCGTTTGTCTCTACTAAAATTCATACCAAATAGGCCCTAAACTCAATACAATTTAGCAAATGCTACAAAATATATTGACTGCTAATGCAGGAGAGTAAAGAAACAAGGAACCAACCATTTGGGGGGTTCAGTTTATGAAGCATGCCAGAGATATCCTTTTTATCCTTAAAAACCAGAAGCAAATGACATATCTATATATACAATAACAGGGCCGCAACATATTCCCACTCAGATTTAACCGATGAGAAAGCTACGAGTTAAAACATTTTTTCTTGGAAATATTGAAAACTCCGCCGTCAAACCACCCAACCCGAATTTAAGCGGGGCAGGTAAAACCTCGGCTGCCCCAGACTCTTACAAGAAATGCACCTCTGGACTTGAACTCAGAACCTGATAACCAAATCTTAAGTCCTTTGCCACCAGGGCCGGTCCTGAGTTTTTGAGTGCCCAGTGCGAAAGCTCAAAAATGTGTCATTTTTTATTACGAAAACATAAGTTTAAAACAAATAATATTTAACGAGGGCTGGAACCCAGTCGAAGCTGGGGGCTAGGCACTCACGCCCAAATTATATTACTTGAGAAAATATACAAAGGAATGACATAATACCTAAACCCCGACAATAAAAAATACAATCATATACAGCCATTCATAGCAAAGCTCCTAGAAATTTCAACCTTTAAGAAATTATCTTATAGTATTTTTTGAAGCAAAATCATCAATTATAGCATCATACTTCAAGTCTTCAATCTCATCATTTTCAATGCATAAGATTGCTAATCCATTTAGCCTATCTTGAGTCATAATGGTCCGCAAGTAAGATTTTAATAATTTCAATTTATAAATTATAAAAGCAAATTTTAATTTAGCCATTTGATGCCCCTTAACTTTTGGGCCCTGGACAGTAGCCCTTGTGGCTCCTGCCCAGGGCCGGCCCTGTTTGCCACCAAACCATACCCATTGAGGGTTATGAGTTAAAACTTGAATAAACATAATTAACAAAGACAACATTATAAATGCTATAAACATGTCTGTAGAGTAATGCCTCGTAACACAATCAAAAATGCTTTGAAACAAAACAATGGTGAAGATTTCATTTGAAACAAGAGCAAAAAAAAAGACTTAAAACTTACAAGGCTAATTGCATTTGTGAGCAAGAATGTTCATAGCCGATGGTAAGCTAGATGAAATGTGAATAGTGTGATATGGTTAGAAACTTACTGAATCGGTGTGAAACAGTAGCCCTCATTATATAATATGATAGGAAAATGTGGACACTTTACATAATTATTCATTTTTAAAACTTGTGTTCATATTACTACTCTTGTATAATTGGCTTTATTAGGATGGATCTCATATATTTTACTGTGTAATTACATTATGCCGAAAGAAAATACTGGATCCAAGAAAACTATATCTCGAATTATCCAAGAAACAGAATAAGAAAACGTATAAAGTTCATCTACAAATGCCTCATTCAGAAACAAAACCAAATAAACAAAAATATTTAAGATAAATTACTAACATACTCAATTCTGAATACATCGAGCTTTCATAGCTTAAAAGCGTAAAATTTGCTTAAAACCAAAAGCTTCCAATCACAAAAAGGTTTGTGGTAGACCCAAGTCAAAACTTTATAGTTTCGGATCCAAACAAGCAATTCAAGACCCAACTAAACCAAGCTTCAAACTATATACATATTCAACAAGGATGTTCATGATTAATGATAGAGCATGGAAGTGACTGCACTCCACCGTAACTAGTCGATTTAGTGTAAAATAGAATTAAGAGAAGGGTGAGCCTTTGGTTTTGTTTTCTTGTGAGTGGTTCCTTTCCATCAACATTCTAAAAAATCGGAAGCAGTGGGCATATGGTGGTGAGCGCCTAGCGCCTAGAAAAACATGCTAGGCAGCGCTAGGCGGTTTTATTTTTTATTCAAAAAATTGGAAAAAAAAAATATATATATATTTGGGAAAACACGTACAAACCCGCCTGAACCTCCTAGGCAGCATCCTAGACCCACCTAATTGTCTAAGACCGCCTAGGAATCATTTTCATGCATAATCAGAATGGTCAGACACCGCCTAGGTGGCAGCCTAGGCTGTTTTTTAGAACAGTGCTTTCCATGAGCATCTGCAGTTATTTTTTTGTTGGAAACCCTGTCGCCAAACCACCCGACCCGGGCTTAAGCGAGGCAGATAAAACCCCCGACTGTCTCAGACTCTTACAAGAAACGCACCCCCTAGATTCAAACTTAGGACCTGCTGACCAGATCCTGAGCCATACACCACCAAGCCAGTATCTTGAACAGTTAGTGAACTATTTAGTGTTTCATGTCCAAAACACTAACTAAATTAACATGCATAAAATTATGGATAAACAAGTGTTTACTTACATTTACACATGCACTGAAGTACAACAAACGTAACTGTGCCTAATCAGTAATGATGCCCATAAAAAACAGTTGTGAAAGTGTTTCGAAAGAAATGAAAATCAATACGACAGAGTAAATCCATTGACAAATCATAAGCCAGATATAAATGGAAAAACAAAAGCAAATAAATTCACAGTGTTGCATTCAAATACTTGAAAATGAACCAAAAAAATTGAAAATAAATCGAACCATAAATGTAAAGAAATTAAAATATGCTAAATAGAAACCAAAGGTCATCAATTCTTACAAGATAAATTATAGGAAAGCCAAGAAACAAGGAGAATGGAAAAAAGGGGGAAAAGAGGAGTTTAAAAGGAGCAGAAGATGAAGTAAAAGAAGAAGAAAAACCACTAAGTTCTTGCCTTGTTTTGGCCGAATTCAAAATATGAAGCATTAGAAAAGTTTACAAACTTCAAACATCACTTAGAAATTGACCCAGAACAAAGTACTAGATAAACAGTTCCAAAGGTGCCTGAATATTGTTCCTCAAGCTCGGCGGTAAACAATCTGCAAATAAGAGCCCAGGCATGTAATGACAGTAAAATAACATAAAACGATCATTGGCCTCTCAGATAAAAGATATTTACAAAAACTTTTTAAAAACTAACGCTCTCAGACATCAAGAATTTAAACACATCATATTGACCCAAAATAGTTAAAGACCACAATAATCGGCCGAAAACCAGAAGGCTGGATTACAACAATCTGAAGGTAAAATTCTTTAAAATGGTTAAAATATACTAAACAGAAGAAATGGAGATGGTTATGCAAACGCAACTGTTCCAGTAAAAGGGGTTTTTAGTTCAAATGAAAAGAATGTAGACTGAAGAGAGACAATTGCAAGAAAACTACACCCACAATCAAATAATAAGACATGTAGACCAAATATTGGAGGGGAAAATATTAGGAAACGGAAATTACTCTAAAAATAGTAACTAATAGGATATATCATTAACAAATGAGAACAATACGTATACAATTCAATGCCTTCACAAAAAAAAAATGTAAGAGAGCTGACTTAAACAAAACCAGTTAGAACTCTTGCAAGAAACTCACTATAAGAAAATGATAAAATGAGATGACAAATTCCCTTGGCAGTATAAAGAAATAAGTACCATAGCCGAAGAATGACTGAAGAAAGAAGGGAGAGAAAACAAATATTGTTGTTTTTACTAAGATGAAAACATAAACAAAGCGGGGTAAATATGTGAACTTATTGATGAATAGTTGACAAAATATGAAGAGATAATAAAACATCTAAGACTCCAAAATAACAATTTATCTTAAACCAATTTATAGGTTTATCTATCAATTCCTCTTGAGAAATAAAGAAATAAGAGAAATCAGTAAATTGAACAATAATTACACAGAACATGCTTCAAATCTAAATGAAAACAATTTAAAACAAAGGAAACATATATGGTAAAGCCACAATAATACATGCAAAAAACCATAAATTCACAAAAATAAACACATAACAAATCAACCAAATCCAAAAACAATAAGGCATACCACATATGTGAAGTATACCCAGGAAATGACCCACCACCGGTCCCCTGACTCCTAACCTGCAGCACATTCGGATACACATTCTGCTGCTGCATACCCTGAGCAGCACCGGCCCCAAATGATCCAAGCACCGACGAACCAGGCACTGCACTAGCAGGCACCATACCCTGATGCAATGCACCCGCCACCACTGGATTAATCAAACCGGGATTTGCAAAAAACCCTCTGTACACTGGATTAAGCCCCGGATGCTGCCCGAACAATGCCAAATTCTGAGCTGCCGCCATAGCAGAGAGCACCTGTTCCTGCCCCTGATGTTGCCCCTGAAGCATTGGCTGATGCCGCTGCTGCAGCATCATCTGTGCTTGATTACTTGCGCTACTACTATTAGTATCTGTCCTGTTCTTTCCCTCAGCGGCCTTTTGGCAATGCAACTGATGCCCTTCAAACATCTTATGCGGCTCCTCTAATGCCCTCCTTGCTCCCTCAACACTCTTATACACGAAAATCGCAAACCCTCTTGACTTCCCTGTATTAACTTCAAACCCTATCGGTCCCGTTTCAATTTCACCAAATCTCTCAAAAAAAGCTCTCAAATTTTCCTTCTCCACATCCCTCTGCACATTACTCACATAAATCTTCCTCTCCCCCTGCGACGCCGCCCCCTGATCCTTCCCCGCCGGAGCAGTGGGGCCCACAGACGCCAGCTGGCACGACGCCATTCGATTACTCACCTTCCTCTGCGGATTCTTCAACGCTTTCACCGCCGCTTTCCTAGTTTTGAACAAAATAAAAGCAAACCCTTTTGCCTTTCCGGTCACTTTATCCATCACCAACTTGCACTCCTCAATTTCGCCGCAATCTTCGAAAGCCGATACTAAAATCTCCTGCGTCGTGTCCCATCCCAGCCCGTGAACGAATATTTTCCGATGGGACACATCCCGATCGGCAGTTTCGAGAATGTGATCGTACAAAGACGGAATTTTTACAGCAGCGGAGGCGATGAGGTCGATGAGCTGTTCCTTGGAGTAGGGTTCCAGGAGGGTTGTGAGATAATCTGGTTCCGGTTCAGAGTCCGGTTCGGAAGAGGAGCTGCTGGTGAAAGCGGGCGGCGGTTCAGGTTTCTTGAATGATTTGGGTTCCTTTTTCAGGATCTTTTTGTTGGGTTTTTGGCCCGTTGCCGCTTGTTTTCGTTTCCTGGCTTTGTTGTTGGTTCTCGCCATTGATGATAAGTTTCGAGGGTTTGAGGGAGAACAGAGGCTTGAGTCGGCGGCTCTCGATTCGAGTACACACACAGTTAGATAAAGAAAGAGGTTTTGGTTAAGTTCCTAATATTGTGTTCTTTTTATGTAATTACATTTTTGTTCAGGGACTGTATTGATATTTACAAATATTACAATAATCAAGGTACTCTCACACACTACAGGTCTCCGGTTCGAACCCGGTCTCAGACAAATTTATTTACTTTTTATTTTTATTTTTGGAATTATTTATTTTAACGCCAAATCTCCAACTCCAACGAACTTGTATTTTGCCAGTGAAATATATTGATTCCGTTAAAATTATGATTTTTTTTAATTTGATCCAAATTCTTATAAATTTTAAGAAATTATTTTATTAGTATTTCATTTTATTTCAACAAGTCTATCGTTTGTTTTGATAATACTCCAAATATTTTTTGGTTAATAAATTTCGTAAAAAATCTCACATGTAATAAAATCATAAAAATATGTAACGTGTATAATAAACATTAGATTTTATTAGCCAATATGATAAAAAAAATCTTAAAATAAAAATGGAAAGAAAACAAAAACAAAATTAACATAAACGTAGATATGTTCGTAATAGAAAATAAGGTATCAGCCTTATGTTTTGGATTACGACTGGTTACTGAGATTTGTTTATCTCCGTTGATGGTTGAATCGTACTCGCTTTATGTTGTTCAACTTGTAATCGGCCAAACTAATCCTCGTACATAATTGTTTTAACTTATTAATGAGATTAAGAAGTTGATGAATCAAAAGTAAGGTTTTTAAATTTCTTATTTCTCAAGGGATTGTAATGTAACCGCAATTGTTTTGGCAAAGTTTGTTTTGTACCAATATGAATCTTTAATGTGGATGGACGAGTTTCCAAGTTATCTATATGAGAAGTATTTTTCAAAAAAAGAATAATTAATCCCCATTTACTATTAATTCAAATTACCGAGCTTGATAAGCCCAGTCCGAATCCGGCTAGTTGTCATCCTTAACATTAACCAAAAACTACAAACCAAGTTTTTTTGAGGCTTTTTGAAATTACCATTTTGTCATATGTTTAATGTTTTTTTTTTTGTAATTATTTAATTTTTTTATATGTCATTATTTATAATTTCACAACTTACACTCTAATTGACACTCTATCTAACCAAACACCCTAAAGAATTTATAAACTAGCTTACACTCTAGCGTTTATACCATAGTTTATAAGATAGTTTATACTATCATCTTAATATTTTTTTATCAAATTTTACCCTTAGTGGTATTATGATTATTTTTTTTTAAAAAAAAAGAATAATTAGTGATATCACTCTTTTCTCATCAAGAGAAAAAATAACGGTCACTGTTTTTCCCCATTTTATCAAGCAAATTGCTCCCAAAATTGAAAAACCGAAGGGCATTTATGTCATTTCATTAATTCCACCTTCTCCAAAGTTTCATTCACACTCTTTTTGCCACCAGAAAAACCCGTCACTGACGTTGAAAATTTCTCTCCCTAGGAGCGAGAGAGAGAGAGAGAGAGAGAAAAAATTTCATTTTTCAAAAAATCGAATTAGGATTTTAAAAATTTATCGAAATGAATTATTGATCTCTCTCGCTCTCTCTTTCGTTTTTCATTTTCGAGTCTTTTTAACAATTTAATTAAATACAATGGGTGACCAATCAGACGCGTCGCCACTGGTCCCACCGTCGCCGATCACTGAGCCTAGTGAGATCGACCTTGAAGCCGGCCCCGGTGAACAAATTCAGTGTCGTATTTGCCTTGAAACTGACGGTAATTGTAGCGAAAGTACTTAATTTATTAATTAATTTTATTAACTTTGTTTTTTTTTATTTTAGTCAACATCTGCTCTGTTTTAGGTTTGTCTTGCTTTGATTTTCAATTTCGATAAAAAAAAAAAAATTAGGTTAATTAAATGAGATTAGAAGATAAATGAGGCTTCTTGACTGTGAAGCTTATGCCAAAATAAATAATAATAATAATAATAAAATAAATGGGCTCAACTAATGGGTTGGTTTGGGAATGCTTCTTTGGAAAGCATTTAGCAAAAGCTACTGGAAGTGCTTCTCTAGTCCCGAAATGTGCTTTTTGCATTTCAGACAATTTATCAATAATACCTGAAGACAGTGGCATTTCAGCTATCTGGAACTGACACAAGAACTCTTACACTTTTTTTTTTGAAACATTGCTTAAGCGGAGCGGTAAAACCCCCAGCTGTCCCAGACTCTTACAAGAAATGCACCCCCGGACTCGAACTTAGGACATGACAACCAAGTCCTAAATCCTTTGCCACCAAGTCACACCTCTTGGGGGGCCAAAAAATCTTACACACACTTAGGTTATGCATTTGTGTTTTTTTCCCATAGTCTAGTTCCAAAATTGCTTGTCATTCTGATGGGCCATTGTTGGGTGAAGTTTATTGTTTTGATACCAATGTTATCTGACTCTTATAAATGATAATCCTTTACTGTTATTGTTTTTTTGGTTATACGTTCCTTTATTTCTCCTTCAGAGTCAAACAAACATGTCAATGATATCATTTTCATAAAAGCTTGTGCATGTTCTTCAGGTAGGGATTTTATTGCTCCTTGCAAGTGCAAAGGAACATCAAAGTATGTACATCGAGAATGTTTGGATCATTGGCGAGCTGTAAAGGTATTGATGCCACCTCCATTTTCTTATTTATAGATCTAAAACCTATCACTGTAAGCTCAGTTTATAGTTTCTGTGTTATCTCAGTGATCTTTGCTTTGTAGCAGCTGAATCATTATAGTCTGTAACTTGTTTTATATAAAAGTGTATCCTGCAATTAGAGTGTTGTTGTTTGTGGGGATATTGAAGTTATTTTGATGGGATACAGCAGTGTTATCAAAGGCGCGCCTGAGGCGCCAGCCATTGCGCCTAGAGGGTGTCCAGGCGAGGCGACGTGTCTCAGGCGCGCGCCTGATGCCAATGAGTGAGGCGCGCCTGATGCCAAAAATCTTGGTTTTTGACCCGATTTCGTTGATTAAAGCTCACTTTTTTACTTTTTTTGGTTTTTTTCAGCAGAGTTAAAATAAAGAAGAATAATAACAATAAATCTCATAATTCAACTTAATTTATTTACTTTTGACATGACTCTTAGATAATTTGTTGGGATCGTTAAAAATTATAAGAAAAATTTATATTTTGTAAAATACAAATGTTTGCCATAATAATTAATAATAGATCATACATTTATAATTATTGAGGACATAATTTTAACCAAAAGATTAAATTAGTCAATAACAAAATTGTACATAAGACAATATAAGTAAATATTAATATCTTAGTTATTATAGCAACTTAGTTATGAAAATAGTGATGTATATAAATTTAATTGAGTGCAATAATTTATAAATGTTTTGTCATAATTTGGTCAAAATATTAAAAAATACTCAAAACAAAATGATTAGAAGAATATACATGTTCCTCTTTCTAATTGGAAAATTATATATACAAATGATTAGAAGAATATACATGTTTCTCTTTCTAATTGAAAAATTATATATACAAATATGCGCCTCACATTCCTCAGGCGCGCGCCTAGGCTCCAGGACCTTTTGCGCCTCGGTGCGCCTTGCGCCTTTAATAACACTGGGATACAGGACATACTATACAGTTATTTTGGTAGGTTAGGAAAAACTCCCCGGCTGTTGATCTGTTTAATGTTTGTATTGTGATTTTTACAGCCTTTCAATCCAGTGTGTTGTTGTAAGGTGAAATGCTATATTTTATGTTTCGGAGTTTCTTCTTGCTAGCAGTCTCCTTATGGTAATATCATTTTCTTCCATTTAATAATCACTACGTATGGACCTTTTTGGATTATACCAAGTAATTCATTTTCTGGTCTTAAGCTGCATTGTGGGTCTTGCTTTTATCTGGCTGTGTATGCACATGTATTGATGTATACTGGGCATGGC
This sequence comes from Zanthoxylum bungeanum, assembly GCA_019454045.1. NCBI lineage: Eukaryota > Viridiplantae > Streptophyta > Magnoliopsida > Sapindales > Rutaceae > Zanthoxylum > Zanthoxylum bungeanum. Next base: position 557,207 of record SKCR01032766.1, on the reverse strand, counting down.
TCTTTGTAGTGTATTATATTTTTATCTAATTATTTTTACTTACAGGAAGGGTTTGCATTTGCTCATTGCACAACCTGTAAAGCCCCTTACCATTTGAGAGTTCATGTTGCTGCTGATAGGCGATGGAGAACCTTGAAATTTCGGTTCTTTGTGACTAGAGACATCATATCTATATTTCTGGCTGTTCAACTTGTAAGTTGATGATGCTTCAGTCTTAGTTTTTTTCTTACAATTCTTGTTATTTTTTAATAATTAACATGTTCTTCTCTAGTATTGTCATTTCCCTGTATTTTTGTTCATTCTGTTCAGGTAATTGCTTCACTGGCATATTTGGTGTATTTAGTTGATAGTTATCAGCAGTCCTGGCTACGTCTGGCGTGGGGTTTTGACAATGAGCTCAGTTTCTACTACATATGTGGTAAAAATCTCAGGACCCTGAAATGATAATGATTGTTGATGCTTTGATATGCTACTAATGAACCATGCTGGTCCTCATCTCTTGTGAATTTTCTGTAGTACACTGTTTATTGCAAGTCATTCTTTATTATGTTTTTGGCTACATGCTTTAGCCAGATTCACTACAGAGGAATTATGTAAAAAATTCCTAGGTTGTCCAACTTATGCAAAATGCTGTTATTTTGGTGGGGAAACATTTTTCAGTTGAAATTGGAGAAATAGTTTCATTTTCATAAGCTAAGTTGACATCAGAATGAAATATAGGAACAAAAAAGTTGAGTAGGATTGAGATTCAAATGGTATGATGACTTTTACGTGAATCTGAAACTTTGACGTCTGTGTGCCAAAATTCTGCGATCAGTTTTGTGGCAATGTTGTTAAAGGCGCAAAGGGGCACGGGGCCTAGAGGCATGCACTTGATGAAGGTGAAATGCAAATTGCTAAAAGAATTACTAAGTATCCAATCAGCTAAAATAAAGAGAAATCATTGAAAATATATTTAAACACAATTCTAATAAGTTCATGTTCAATGCAAAAAATGAAAAATACAATACAAATATTGATAATACAAATTAATGTGTTTGTTAAAATTTAAAGCCCATCTAAAATCTATCTTAATGTATTAAAGAGTTGTTATACAACTTGATTTTTTTCTCACTCATTTTCGTGAGGCGCACTTGGGCGCATCTCGGAGCTGTGCGCCTCCCACGAAAGGTCATCAGGCGCAGTGGCCTGCGCCTCTGTGTGAGGCATGCCTTTGACAACTATGCTTGTGGCTGCAGTTGGTTGGCAAAAATCTTGATTTTCTTTTACTTTGGGTGAATAACAATTTTTTTAGTATTATGTCCACTAGTGGCAATTGGCATGTCCATGCTTCTGAGCTGTAATACTTGATGTTTCAGAGATACATGTTTTTTCGAATGTTTATATCTTCTGCCATAGTCAAAACTTTTTTGATGCCTATATTTTACCTTTTCTTTTGTTTTATTTTCGCCACAGGAGCATTGTTATTTTTTGCTTTGTTGGGGTTATCCGGATGCTTCATAACTTGTTATGACCGAAGAGTACGGAATGATTTGGCTCAACCTTGTCGAGAATTATGTCTTTGTTGCTGTCATCCTGGGTAGAACTCTACTCTATTATTTGCAGTCATTGACAATATTGATGCCTATGAGATACTTCCTATTCTCAATCTGTTGTTTCATTATAGAGATCCTCATAGCAAGAACTACCACTAAATGTTGGTTCTTGATATATTCATTTAATATTCTGCAGAGAATGATTACCAATCATTGTCGTTTTGTTATTTTTAGAAACTAGGCACATAGTTGTTTTAAAATTTAATGACTTTGAATTTATTATGGGCTGAACTTCTTAATTCGGAGAGTTCTCACCACTCCTTGGAAGTTTTTTGGTCATACTTTAGTTGATTCGTATTTCGTGGAGGTAACTCCCTTATATTTTGTATTATTTGTGCACATGTACACAGGGGGGGGGGGGGGTGCGGCAGGCAAAAAAGAGAGATTGATAAGTGCGTGCGCACACATGCACGTACAATTACAATATGTAACAAATTAAGTCTACATTGCCTTATAATCTTGTTTTGTCGAGTTATGAGATAGATAACCAAATGGTCGATACATATATAAAAACCTTTATGATAAAGTAGATATTAATGAGAGATGGATAATAAAACCACAATATAGTAGTTTGTTGTAAGGTAGGTTCCTATATTGATGCAATGAGAGTATGTCAACTGCTAGGCAAGAGACAATTTGGGTTTGACTAAATAGTGTAAGATATGGGTAGAGTTCCTTTATGTGAAGAAAAATTTATGTTCTCGTTAGCTGTATTTTTACTGCTAATATCATCAGTGTTTAAAAATACGTTTCGAGGCGGCCGCCTCGGACCGCCTCGCGGCGTCGGCGCGTCGAGGCGGCCGCCTTATACGCCAACAACCGAGGCGGCCGCCTTTCACCGATGAGGCGGCCGCCTCAGGCCGCCTCACGCAGATTCGGCGCGAGGCGGCCGCCTCGCGTTCTTGTGCCATTTTTTTTTTTTTTTTTTTTTTTTTTACCATTGAAACGACGACGTTTTGGGGGTACCAATACGTCGTTGTTTTGACTTCTTTATTAAAAAAAAAATAATAATAAGCGTAAAATCATTTTACAAATTCATTCCATCTTCATCTAGGGTTTCTTCTCAGCATCGACGCATCTTCTCAATTTCGTCTAGGGTTTCTCGTCTTAGCATCGACGCATCAGCTTCTCGGCGTGTCTTCTTCAGCTTCTCGGCGTTTCGTCTTCAGCTTCTCGGCGTTAAAAAATAATGCAATTTATATAATCAAATTAAAAAATAATACAACTTATATAATCAAATTAAAAAATAATACGACTTTATGTTATTTGTTAGGGAAAAGGAAGGGAAAGCTCCACAATTAGTGGATGAAGACAATACAAGTGAAGGAGGTTCTTTGGATGATGACCCATCTGATGATGACTAGGGGTGTGCATTATCGGATTCGGATCGGATCGGACCGAATCCGAATCCGATCCGATCCGAAATGCCCACGATTGTTTGATTCGATCGGATCGAATCAAACAATCGAACTCGATCCGATCCGATAATTATCGGATCGGATCGGATTGGTTCGATCCGAATTCGAATCGAATCGAATCGGACCAATTCGATCCGAAATCATCCTATTTCGGATCGGATTGGTCCGATCCGATCCGAATTCGGTGGGTTTGAGTCAAAAAAATCGAGCGGTTTTTTTTTTTTTTTATATATAACGACGTCGTTTTGCATATTAAAAAAAAAAAATTTCGATCGGATCGGATCGGATAAAATCCGATCCGATCCGAAATTCGTCGAACCGGACCAACAGGATTCATTCGGATTTGCAAATCGGATCCGATCCGATCCGATGCCCACCCCTAATGATGACAGAGATTTTGACCCAAGCTTCATGCCGCTAGACACTAATGATAGTTTATTTAAGGATTAGTTATCAATAATTTTTTGAACATACTATGAATTATGAAGAAATGAATGTATTTTGAATTATTTTTCCGATTTTCGGATCGAGGCGCCCGCCTCACCGCCTCGAGGAGGTCCGCCTCGCGCCTCAATGGCCGGCCGCCTCGAGGCGCCGCCCCGTATTTTTAAACATTGAATATCATATAAATCACTTGTAATTATTTTTCTTTATTTTGAATGTAAAAACTACATGAAATATAGTGCTTGTAAGAGGAATTAAAATACATCCATCTTTTGATAGGTTGTGTGATTATCAGGAGAAAGTAAATTGACTTGGTATTTTGTTTTCATACATTATGCTTGCAGAATATGTGCAGACTGCCATTTACCTGGAACTCTTTGTATGTGGACCGACTGTACGACATGCTTTGAGAGTTGTGCAAGTACAGCCGGTGAATGCGGATGCTTGGGCGGTGCTGGTGAAGCAGGCCTACCGCTGTTATTCATAATGGCTTTGATTGTGCTGGGACTGTTTACTGTGATTGGCATATTTTACAGTGTTTTGGTGGCTACAATGGTTGGACAGCGGATTTGGCAGCGTCATTATCACATACTTGCAAAACGTATGCTAACAAAAGTAAGTTTGGTGATAATGACGTTACTTTTTTCCTCTCAATGCCAGCATTATAATAGATCACCTCATTGTAGTGCAATAACTTTCTAGCTTTAACTGAGCTACTGAAAGTAGTTCCGTTCCAAGGATTTGGCCTGTTAACCTTTAGCAGAATCTAGTAATAATACCATATTTAAAAAAAGAAACTGAAATATTATGACCAAAATATTATCACCTTTTTAACTGTGTCTTGATAAATTATGTTTAATTGATAGACCAATGGGACTAGATGGCAGATATTGTTTAAACAAACCAAACAAAAACCTTTTCCTACTAGGCAGGGCCTGTTACATGAATCTTTTGACGCCATTATGTTCTATTCAAAATCATTGCCTCAATAAGCTTGTAAAATTTCATTTGTGGAAAATAAAATAAATGTCCTGTTGAGTGAAGGAAGTGATCTATGTTCATCTTTTCCTGACAAGTGTGCTCATGTGTTCTCATTTATTGAAATTTTGCCGTCACTGGGTATTTTAGTTTTATTTGATTTCTTTATGAATCGGCTATAATGTGTTCCAGGAATATGTCGTTGAGGATGTTGATGGTGAGATGACAGGATATGATTGGTCTCCTCCACCTCTCCCACCGGAGCATGTTCAGCAGCTGAAATCACTGGGTCTCCTATAAATTTGAAGAGTTCATCCATCCAAGAATAAGATACTGCAAAGATGGACTGACTGTCGATTTTGGTAGGTCAGTCTCTACTATGTGATTTAGATTCATTTAGATCGCAAGACTATTCGTATATAGTTTCCATAAGAAAATCTTACGGTCGCTGTCTATGCTGTTCGTGACAACATCTATGAATATGTGAATGATTATCTGTGAAAATTTCATTTACTTGTCTGTGTTGTATGCTTCTGTAAGTTTCACCTTACTCTTCCATAATTGCAAGGAAACCAGGATAGGTAACTGACAAACAACTGATTAAGTTTTGTGTGAAAGATTAGCCTCACTGATTCAATTCACATGTCCTCTTCAATTTCTGTACAGTTTTGTTATTTACTTCTATTCACATGCAATGTTCATAGTTGCGAAATGGACGAGTAATCGAAGGTCGAGTAATTGAAGGTCGTGCCTAGTGTGATGATCAAGTATTAATTTATTATCCGCTTAATCACAGTCGTAAGGTTATATATATCATAAAGTTTCTTAGCCTTGTGCCTTTATTTTTAATCATCTATTTGATTTGTTAGTGGTTTTACTTGCTCTTGTTCACGATTCACAATCTAAAAACAATTTCATAAATTTTTTTTTTTTTTTTTTTTTGTGATACCAATCTAACCGACAGCATCTCTCTAATTCTGTATGTTCGAATAAATAAATTTAATAATAGTTTTTTTTTTTTTTTTTAGAATTCAATAATCTAAGACATTGAACAGAATTCAGATTCATAGACATTGAAAACGAAGACAAAATATTTATTTTTTTTATTTTTGAAAAGGAACACAATAATTAATAAGCATTAAGAATCTGATCAGAAATGGATTATCTCGCTGAATTTGATAAAGAGTATTGCATTGGGAGTTAAGTTAATTTATAAATTATGAAACAAAAGTTATTATATGTGAGATTATAATTTTGGGAGAATATAAATTAATATTAACGTTATAGTTAATTATATGTTTATTGTAGCGAACGTTAACTTTTAAGCTCACTAAATTATACACTAAACAATGTCTAAATATTAAGAAAATATGAATAAGTGTGGCAACGGGAGTCCAAAAATAAATTTTTATTTTTATTTTTGAAAAAATAATTATTTTTTGAATTTTTTAATATCTAAAAATGAAAAAAATTATGAATTTTAATATTTTTAGGGTTTTTTCGTATTAAAATTTAAAATTTAGTTATAAATATATGTATTTTAATTAAAATTTTATTCATATAATTAAAAAATATATTTTTATCAATAAAAATTGAACCAGGACAGGCTCAAATTTTTTTGCCACAGCTGAAAAAGGCCTCAAAACTAGGTTAAAGCCTACGGCATTAGGTGGGACCCGAAGTTTTCTACCTAATTAGCATATATAATTTTTGGTTATGGAAGTAGTAATCCCAAACTAACACTCTTTATCTCAACTGATGTAATATATTGAGCAGACAAAGTTAGGGCTGTTGGATCAGAGCCACGTGTTCATCTAAGATCAAATTATGAATTATTATTTTTTGGAGATATTTTTTAATTGCCGTGTACGTTAAATACAAAACAGCTACCTGTTTTGTTTTATTATATTTAATGGTTTCTGGTCGGTGGTTTTATAACCGACCATCAGCACTTCGGCTTTCAGCAGCCGCTGTTATCCAAAAAGTATAAGCTAAAGCAACCCACTTATATCGACTGAGCTGACACATGGCGACACAAATTTTTTATTTCGAAATAAATTAATAATATAGACTAATACACACATACACATATATATATATAATTATAAAAGATCCAAGTTAAAAAAAAAAATAGAGAATTTTCATATCAATCTGTTTTGTTTGAACACAAGAGATAATATATTAATAGGCAAAGAATACTTTTTTTTTTGAATCGTTGGAAATCCTGTTACTAAACCACCACTTTCAGGTTTAAATGGAGTAGGTAAAATCATCGGCGGTCTCAGACTCTTATAAGAAACGAACTCTCTGAATTCGAACCCAATACCTGAAGATCAGACTCTAAATCCTACATCATCAAACCACGTCCCTTAGAGACTGGAAAAGAATACACCTTCAAAAGAAATTATATATTTGAGAATAAAAATCTTCCATTCAACACATAAATTCATTACTAACATTGCAACTACAGGTGGCCACGGTTCCAGGTTGCTGGAATCGTAACTGAATCGGTTCAAAATCGGTTCGGTTACAGCCTTTTGGAACTGCAGAACCGAAAAAATCGGTTCGGTTTTCTATTTTTTAAGGGAAAAATAAAAAAAATTTGGTTCGGTTTTCTATTTTTTAAGGGAAAAAATAAAAAAATTGGTTCGGTTCCGGTTCCGAACCGAACCTTAAGGTTACGGTTCTAAATTTTGTGGAACCGTAACCGAACCGTTTGGGGGTTCGGTTCGGTTCCGATTTTGGAACCGAAACCGGATGAAACCGTAATCTTACGATTCCATCCGGTTTAATTCCAGTTCCAAACCGTAACCGTGGCCGGGTCTTTGCAACCTTTCTAAATATCACAAATATCAATATTTAAAAAACAAAATAAGTGAAAAATCTCATAAAACAATTTCAATAGAAGCTTGTAATAAATAAATACCACCACTAAAGTCCATAGAAACCAATACCACCACTAACCCATGTCCTAAAACCAACAAACCAAAAGAAAAAATGATTAAAAAAATAAAAATCAAAGCATTATTACCTGTCAGTCTTATCCATTTATGCTACAAACAAAGCCACCTTGTATAAAAAGCTAGCTAATGAAACTCATCTCCTCCATTGATCAAACAAAAGATTTACAAAGAAAAGTGAAGCATCAAAGAAATTAAATCCAAAAGAAATAATGGCTGATATTGCTATGATAGTTGCTGAAGAATATGAAAGAAGGGTCAAGAATTTAAAGAAACCAGCTGCTGCTGAAAGTGAGAGCAACAATGCTGCTGCTGCTGCTGCTAATGATGTTGTTAATGTTTCAATCATGGCTGATGGATTCAAGATCAGAAAATTTGTCAAGTGGGTATTGGAGCCTAAGAGCCAGATCACTGTTGCTGCTTTTGATGGTTTCTTTTCGGCTTGAGGAAATTCATTTTTAAAATTTCATTTCAGTGTTTGTTGTGTTTGTTGATGAAACTAATTAAGCATGATCTTTCTGGTTTAGTTTCTTAATTGTCTTTTGTTGTACATATTAATCTTGATCATGCACATAATAAGATAATGTCAAGTTTCTGTTCAAGATATATTGATGGGAATGTTTGTTTGTTTTGTTTATTTATTTGCAAATTGGTGTGATGTTAGTATTTGTTTTTTTTCTTTTTCTTTTAGGGAAAGAAGAAGTTTCATTTCTTAACAATGAAATGAATTTCTTCTTGGAACAAAAACTAATTTGAAAGAGACTAAATCTTTTGCTAGCAAATGAATTTCAGATATCACTCATGTAATCTCTATTTTAGTTATATATATATATATATTTTGTTTGGAAACGCGAAATTCCGTCACTAGGTAAAATTATTACATATTCTTATAAGTTCTAAGTTATTTCCGGAGTAATATCATTTTCTATTACAAGAATCACAAAATTCTTAGCATCTGCCTCTATAATTTGGGATTATAGTGCTTTCTATTAAGAGTCTTTCTAATTTAAGATTTCAAAAATAAATTATTATGGGTGAAAGCGAGCTCAAATGTGACAAAATGGCTGTCACTCCCTGAAGTGAAATGCGACATGATTAAGAATCCCAAATTTGTGCCAATATTAGCTCTTTAACTTGCAAAAGAACCTCAGGCAGCGACAGCAGGCGGGTCCCACAGCTATATGGACCGTCTACTATGAGAGAGAAGTCATATATACCCGAGACATGATATACCACCATCTCAGACAGCGTGCTAGAAGCTGGCTAATGTTATGGGTGAAAGCGAGCTCAAAGCTAATATAAGCCCCACTAGCCCAAGAAGCTTCCCCATGCCTCGGCCCATAGGATCCAGTACCATCACATCATTAGCCTCAACACCTAGCAAACCATCCAGGATGTGATCTATTCCTGAAGTGACAACGAGCTCGTGGGAACCTGTCAGATGATAAATTACGCTACCTGTAGATCGCGGGCAATATATTCCTGAGGGACCGAGATTGCTACTCGCATATCATTGTTAAAACGACGCAAAGATTGCATGAAGCTCAGGACATCCTCGAAAGTTCAATAGAAGGAAAAATACCACTTCCAATCAACCACATCTCCAAGAATCTCTCATTCCAATTTAAGATGATATTAAATCCCTATGAATCACGAGTAATCAATGCCCACGATTATCTCCAGCAGTTACTATTTCTATTTGTAACGCCTCCCCACACTATAAATAGAGAAAGAATCCATCGTAACAGAAGGATGGAAAAACTATATCAAAACTTCGTCAAAATAAAACAAATTGGTAAGTTCTTAAGCAAAATGATACTCATTAATAAAAATTGACTTGTGGAAGTAGGTCCTTTGATTGGCCGAACCACATTAAAAGCGTGTTTCTTCTGTTTAATTTGTACAGTTCATTTAAATTCAGTGTTGGTCGGTTTTTACCGTCTAACATAAATTATCTATTCAAATTTTAAATTAGTTAATTTTATTCAAATTTTAAGGGGATATAATCAGATTATCTCACTACAATAAAATTGACTTTTAGTAGCGAAAATTTTCGCCACTCAAACTATTAGTGGTGAAATATAATTTCGTCACTATTTCGCCACTAAAAGTGCGACACAAAAGGTATTAGTGGCGAAAATTTAATTCGCAACTAAAAGTTCAGTTCATTTTTAGTGGGGAAATAGTTTTCGCCACTAAAAATTCACTTTTAATGGCAAAAATTTTGCCAATAAAAATCATTATTTTCGCCACTGAATGCCATTTTTAGTGACGAAATTAGATTTAGTGGGGAAATGAATTTCGCCACTAAAAAATACATTCAGTGGCCAAAAAAAGGACTTTTAGTGGCGAAATTTTCGCCACTAAAAGTGCAATCTGAGTACCTTTTGGTGAAATAATATGGAAAAAATTGTTTACAACATATGATATTTTGTATTGTAAAATGATACAAAACATAAATTTTAATACATTAATATATGTAAATAGAATTTTGTATTTACAATCAAAAAAACATATTATGTTCCAACATTAAAACATGCAAATGATCAACTAGTTATAATTCAAAAATCAAAAGCTATTGTTTTCGTCTCACATCTAAATTTACAATCTATATTCAAACTACAAAAAAGACTTTGAACATATGGTGAAACGAAATCATTCATCGAATGAACTAGCTTTCATTTGTCAACTACTTTTTCAAGCAGCAAAATAGTTGCCTGCATTTGTATGAAAACAATTATATCAGTATATATTAATAGATAAACAAAAACTAATAATATGTCAAAAAAATAAAAATAAATGATAGATTGATTATACAGCAAGCTACAGATAACATGAAAAATTATTATACAGCAAATAAAAGATGAGTTTTATAAGACGAATTTGCTACTCAATGAGAACAGCCGGAGAAATGCAAATGAAGGTTAAAATACAACATATAACGAAATAACATATTTGACACCTAAGCTTCCATTCTAGTCCGTAAACCAACTAGATTTGCTAGTAAAGCAGTAATTTCAGCCAAATCACCTTCTCCTCATCTAGAACACTCTATCTAATGGTTACTTCAAAAGCATAGCATACTTTGAACAATTTTAAGGAAATAACATTTTTGACACCTAAGCTTCCATTCTAGTCCCATATTCATATAATTGTTTTCAACTATCAATTGAATGGTTAAGTAACAAAAAAAATCAATAATTATATCAATTTTTTCTTTACCAAATACCATTAGCTTAAGTAGATACAAAGTTGTATCTACTTTTATTTATTTTATTATAAATAGATAATTAAAATTAAAATTTTAAATATAGAAAAAATATCAATAAAAGAATCATATAAATCATTTTCAAAATTTTCTTATGATATCTTTCTAATTCTTAAGGGAGTTTATCATTGCTTTTGCCCTTCCAATAACACTTTGAGGGTAGATAACACTACCCTAAAAAATGTATTTGTTTCGATCACAAGATCATAATTAGTGTCACACCCGTCCCCTTAGGTAGGGTAGGGGTGTGACGAAGACGTGAAACAGATAGAGTTTCCCCTGTAAAATGGACTAATCCTCCAAATACAATAGAAAAATCTAAACTAAATAATGTCATCATATAAATAAAATCTTCATGATCCAACTCAAAAGAATATCCATAATGAAATGTAAATACTATATATATCAAAAGTAGACTCAGTGCCTATAACCAAATAACAATCCATTCAAGAAAGACATATCTAAACCATAATCCCAAGACTTAACAAGACACTCTACTGTTAGCACAACCTTTCTCTACTGGGCAGGAAATGATGATGGAACAGCATATGAAAAATGAATGATCTAGTAATCTAGTTAACCTGTAAAATTTAAAGGAAGGGGTAAGCTCACGCTTAGTGCAATGGATCACAGCTGGCAGAAGTCCAAATTTTCCGGCGGCCAAATCTTCCTCCCCCTCTCCCGGTTCCAATGCCGCTGACAGTTTGTCAATCGGAGTTCCGAATCAACGAGAAATCAAGAAAAATCATTAAAAGTTCCTTACCGGGATTTCTACGAAAATAGGAAGTTTCCCGAGATGAAACCACCGTCAAAACGATCCCCTCGTCGATATCTACAGTTTCCCTCAAAGACCCGGTCGAGAACGCCTCAAAGACCTAGTCGATAACGGCTCCGAATCGGACAGATCGGGGCCAAATTCCTTTTTTTTTCTTTTTCTTTCTCTCTCACGTCTGTTGCTCTCTCTCTCACTCGATGGCTGCTGGAAAATTAAAGGACAGACCGTAATCTTACGATTCCATCCGGTTTAATTCCAGTTCCAGACCGTAACCGTGGCCGGGTCTTTGCAACCTTTCTAAATATCACAAATATCAATATTTAAAAAACAAAATAAGTGAAAAATCTCATAAAACAATTTCAATAGAAGCTTGTAATAAATAAATAAATAATAAAAAAAAAAAAAAAAAAAAAAAACAGAACATGGGATGTGCATTTCCAAAGTCCATAGAAACCAATACCACCACTAACCCATGTCCCAAAACCAACAAACCAAAAAAAATGATTAAAAAAATAAAAATCAAAGCATTATTACCTGTCAGTCTTATCCATTTATGCTACAAACAAAGCCACCTTGTATAAAATGCTAGCTAATGAAACTCATCTCCTCCAATCCATTGATCAAACAAAAGATTTACAAAGAAAAGTGAAGCATCAAAGAAATTAAATCCAAAAGAAATAATGGCTGATATTGCTATGATAGTTGCTGAAGAATATGAAAGAAGGGTCAAGAATTTAAAGAAACCAGCTGCTGCTGAAAGTGAGAGCAACAATGCTGCTGCTGCTGCTGCTAATGATGTTGTTAATGTTTCAATCATGGCTGATGGATTCAAGATCAGAAAATTTGTCAAGTGGGTATTGGAGCCTAAGAGCCAGATCACTGTTGCTGCTTTTGATGGTTTCTTTTCGGCTTGAGGAAATTAATTAATTTTTAAAATTTTATTTCAGTGTTTGTGTTTGTTGATGAAACTAATTAAGCATGATCTTTCTGGTTTAGTTTCTTAATTGTCTTTTGTTGTACATATTAATCTTGATCATGCACATAAGATAATGTCAAGTTTCTGTTCTGATGATGAAGACTCAAATCCCAGGCTGTTCCATTCAAGATATATTGATGGGAATGTTTGTTTGTTTGTTTATTTATTTGCAAATTGGTGTGATGTTAGTATTTGTTTTTTTCTTTTTCTTTTAGGGAAAGAAGAAGTTTCATTTCTTAACAATGAAGTTAATTTCTTCTTGGAACAAAAACAAATTTCAAAGAGACTAAATCTTTTGCTAGCAAATGAATTTCAGATATCACTCATGTAATCTCTATTTTAGTTATATATATATTTTTCACTTAAAAGATTTAAACGAATTTTAGTAAAAGATTGGGCCGAGTTTAATTGAAATTCAACTAATAAACCAAACGTAAATTACTATCTTGATGAGAATTCAAATTTGATCTCCTTCCATACTTCACAAGCAGCAGCCAGTTCAGGACTCCATTTGCTCGCCTCCCGGATAATTTCATTACCTTCGCGAGCACGAATTAGGTAAAATTATTCCAAATTCTTAATAAGTTCTAAGTTATTTCCGGCGTAATATCATTTTCTATTACAAGAATCACAAAATTCTTAGCATCTGCCTCTATAATTTGGGATTATAGTGCTTTCTATTAAAGACTCTTTTCTAATTTAAGATTTAAAAAATAAATTATTATTGGTGAAAGCGAGCGAGCTCAAATCTGACAAGACGGCTGTCACTCCCTGAAGTGAAATGCGACGTGATTAAGAATCCCCAAATTTGTGCCAATATTAGCTCACAGATAAAGAACCTCAGGCACTCCGATATCAATTGAGTTATTTGTCAAAGCTTCCACCCGTGCTAGAAGCCGAGGCTAATGTTATGGGTGAAAACGAGCTCAAAATTAATATGAGTCCAATTGGAAAAAATAAGCCCACTAGCGCAAGAAATCCATTGGGGAAGTGTCTCGGCCCATAAGATCCAGTACTGTCGCATCATTAGCCTCAATACCTCGCAAGCCATCCAAGATGTGATCTATCCCTGAAGTACATTCCTGAGAGACCGAGATCGCTACTCGCATATTATTGTTAAAACGACGCATGAAGTTCAGGGCGTCCTCGAGAATTCAATAGAAGGAAGAATATCAGTTCCAATCAACCACATCTCCAAGAATCTCTCATTCCAATTTAAGATGATATTAAATCCCTATGAATTAGGGGTAATCAATGACCACGATTATCTCCCGTAGTTACTATTTCTATTTATAACGTCTTCCCACACTTTAAATAGAGGAGGAATCCATCGTAACAGAAGGATAGAAAAAACCGTATCAAAATTCCGTCAAAATTAAAAGAAATTGGTAAGTTCTTAAATAAAATGATACTCATTAATAAAAATTGACTTATGGACGTAGCTCATTTGATTGGCCGAACCACGTTAAAAGCATGCTTCTTCTATTTAATTTGTTTAGTTCATTTAGATTTAGTGTTGGTCGATTTTTACCGTCTAACATAAATTATCTATTCAAATTTTAAATAAGTATATTTTATTCAAATTTTAAATTGATATAGTCAGATTATCTGTATTTACTTTTGTTTATTTTATTATAAATAGATAATTAAAATTAAAATTTTAAATATAGAAAACAATATCAATAAAAGAATCATATAAATCCTTTTCAAAATTTTCTTCTGATATCTTTCTAATTCTTAAGGGAGTCTATCATTGCTTTTGCCCTTCCAATAACACTAACCCTAAAAAATGTATTTGTTTCGATCACAAGATCATAGTTAGGCCTTCAAATCCTAACTTTGTAAATTTTAATGACATTCATATAGTAACTGGGAAATTTTAATTGATAAGATTAAGATTAAAGTTGTCTGTTAAACATTTATTTATTTTTTTTTTTTATTGAATTTGATTTTATAGTTTTTAATTTTTTTAAGGAACAACTTTCTTTTTACTTCAGATTTTGGCTTGAATTTTTTTTAATCTCATTTCTATAATTCAAATTATGGGTTCACTATATATTTATTTTTGAATTTTTTTGAGGACTTATCAATCGTATATTCCATATTTGATACATTATAAAAATTATATAATCCTGAAATATATATATATATATATAATATATATATTATATATATATATTTATATATATAATGTTTGACACATGTTTTAATCGTATATTCAAATTGATATAAATTTAATACACTTTGTAATCTTTAGGTAGAACGATAAATAAAATTTCAGGATTTATATATTTTTGATAACATTTCAATTTTTGGATATAGATTGATAATTTCATTTTTTTTTTTAAAAAAAGGAAATTTGGGTTTGAAATCTTGATTTTGAGTATCCGAACCCGATCCGGGTTTCATCCAACAAGAACCCATAAATATTTGTAAAATATGAATTTTCACCTGAATTTGGTACGAGAGAAGAAATGATCTGGTCTTAGCTTTGGGAAGACAAAACCCATAACTCAATCCAAAAAATTGTCATTTCAAAATTAAACTCCAACTATATTTTAAAAAATCAAATTATTATTATTTTTTGAATAATTTTTTTTTGAATTTTTAACAACTTTAATATTTTTAATATTTTTTGGATTGAACCTTAAAAATATAATTATAACTATATTCACCACAGTCTCATAATATATACGTTCCATAAGCTTCGATTCGGTATGTAGATTACGCCGTGAATCGAAGCGACGAGTCAGGATCGAGATATGAAAGTCTCGCCCTTTCTTCTCCTTTTCCGGCCACCACAACTGCCAACGGCTGATTGCCGACCACCACTAGGTTTCTGTTATAGTGTAGCAAATTTTCTGAAAATTACAAAGCAACCCCATGTTTTTTGCAAAGAGGCTCCTAGATAGAGATAATTTCATATAAATATAAATTTGAGGCTTTTATGCTCAAAATTTCAAAAAGTGTTGAATATAAAAGTTGTTTTTCTAAAAAAAAACAACTCCAAAGATTTAAAAATCAACTCAATCAGAGTTCATTTGTTATTTTTATTGACGAAACAACAAAACTTTAGCCAATTAAATTATAATAAAAATCTGCATATTTGGTCCTTTCAAATTCATGAAATCTTGAGATTTGGAACACATCATTAAATTATCACAACATAATTTTCAAAATCAAAATATAAAATTCTCGACTTCGTCAATATCTATCATTACATCCATCAAAGCACAGACACGCAAAATTTAGTTTTATCGAAAACTCACTAATCCTAATGGATCTATCCAATTCATTCTGATTTCACCAGGATTCTACCAATAACACAAATTCGATACAATCTAACTCATCCAACTCAATACATTACTTTACGACACTACTGGAAGCATCCAAATACAAAACGAGAAACTTGAAAATATCAAATTTTTACTGGGAGATCTTACCGAAATTATATGGGTACTGAAAGACTCCATACGCTCCCATGAATGTGTAGGAATCGACGGAATTCGAATCGGAGCTATTGTTCGAACGAATGCTACTGTTCACCATCTTTTTTCCCTCGTTTTGCATGCAACCAAGCATGAATCAGAGAAACTGGTACCACCATCTTGTAGTACTCTCTGAGGGCTTTGATTTGAAAGGTGGCTTGACACGTGGATCGAAACGATGAGCCGGGATCAAAAAAACCAATCGCGCGTTCTCTCTTTCTCTTCGCCGTTCCCGGTGTTCTGGGGGCTGCCGCCAGCCACCATTGGGTTGGGGGTGGTCCGACAACCCCTTGTCGACGCACCGGCCGATGGTGGCCTGCTGGCCGCTACTGACAGTCGGCCTTGGAGCAAACAGTGTGCAAAAACGTGATAGAGGTTCGTTTGAAGGGGCTTTGATAATTTTGCCTCTTTTTTTGTGTGGAAAATATGGGGTATATATAAAAAAGTTCATGAAAATTGCATCTTGGCCCCCACGAATTGCACTTTGGTCATTTTTCATGGACAACTTCAATAATTCCTAAAACTGAGGGCCTTCTGATCAAAATTTCAAAAAGTGTTCGACTAAAAAGTTGTTCACCTCACAAAAATGAGTCCAACGGTTTAAAAATCACCCAATCAGAGTTCGTTTTCTATTTAATAGCCGAAACATCAAAACTCCCCCAAATAAAAATATCCTAAAAATACGCGTAATTGGCCTTTTCGAATTATGCGATTACTAAAGCTTCGAAACACCACTTCAGTAATTCGTATACTCCAATAACATTCCGTTCCGAGATCTAAACTTCGATCCAGGAGCCTTCAAGAATTATTCTGAAAACTCAAGATATTACTATATCTTTTTATTATAATAGGTAATCAAAAAATTAATTGTAGAGATTACGTGTCATGTGACAATATTAGAAAGCTTAAAAATATTTAATATATATATATATATATATATATATATATATATATATAATATATATATATATATATATATATATATATATATGTTGGCGACTTGGTCACTTAATTGGATTTTGATGACGTCAACGCAATTGACGACTTCGACGTGCAAACACGAAGCAATACAAAAAGTGTCGAAGCATATGAGGTGAAGAGTGAGAATGTGAAGACTTGCGGCAAAATGAAGATTATATTGCAAAAGTCTTAGCTTAGGATTTAATTTGTAATGTGAGATGTAATATTCAAGTGCCTAAGCTCATAGAGATCATGCACATTCACTTAGATGCATTAGGGGCATGTACAAAATGCATTAAAACCTTCAAATCTGCATTTTAGTATTAGGGAAGCCTTCTGGAACCGGCATGGACCATACCGGTCCCCTTACCGGTCATTAAACGGCCCTCCCATGTTTTGCATGCCTACTGGAACCGGGCCATACCGTGCCGGTTACCTCGCCGGTCTTCATGCCGGTATTGGCAAGAAAATCCTACTCTCTGGAACCGGGCTGCTCCTCGCCGGTTTCCATACCGGTTTTCTCGCCGGTCTAACGGCTAGTTTTTCGAACGTTATATAGCCGTTGAGAGATATTGAACCCTAGACCGGCATGCCGGTCTCCTCGCCGGTTTGCTCGCCGGTCTCGGCAGTGACTGTAGGGACAATTTTCATTTTCTATATAAATGAGTCCCAAATTCGTTTTTGCTAACTTCTTACACCTTCACATCATTTCTTAGAAAGCAAAAACAAAAGTGTCTTAAATCTTCAAATACTTAAACACTCATACAAGCTCACACACATCTTCATTACATCTAGTGAGCTTAGATCACTTGGGTTTTGCTCTCACACAATCTTCTTATTATTTGTGAGTGCCCAAGTGTGTTTTAATTCTTTCTTATCAAAACACTTGTGGTTTGTGAAATCCCATTGTTTGGGTAAATTGTAAAGGTTGTGAGTGCACCTACGAACAAAACTCAAAATTGTAAAAGGGTTCGGAGTGCGCCTTGGCGGAAAACTCTTGGTTACGAGTGAACCACAGAAAACTCGATTTTAGTGGAAATCTTCAAGCGAGGCTTGGGGGAGTGGACGTAGGCACGTTTGGCCGAACCACTATAAATCGCGGTGTCGTATTTCTCTTTCCCTATACTTTTACTATTTGCAAGTTTATTTAAGCTTATATATATTGAATAGAAAACTTGCATATAGGCTATTAATTGGAATAGAGAAAATTGCCTTAAGTCCCAATTGGTAATAAGAGCTAAAATCGGCAAAGATTTTATAATTCCGCATTTGTAGCGATAACCCAATTCACCCCCTCTTGGGTATAGAGATTGTTTGTCGCTAGTGCTTGTAGGTACTTTCAATATATATATATATATTCTTTATCGGGTGAAATAAAAAACTTATAAAAATAATTCAAAATAAAATAATAAATAGAATAGAATCCAAAAAAATGGTTGGTTTTATGGGCGGTTACTATTTAAGTTTTTTTTTAATTTAATATGAAATTATATTTTTATATTATAATAAGTTTTTATTTTAATAATTTTTTATTTTAATTTTATAATTTTATAATAAAAATATTAATTTTAGAGATTAGGTGCCACATATATTTTTTATTTTAATAGAAGATTATACTATATCTTCTTATTATAATAGGTAATGAAAAAATTAATTGTAGAGATTAGATATTATGTGACACTATTAGAAATCTTAAATATATATATATATATATATTATGCTGGATTATCTGTGATATTATTCTAACTTTAATCATATAATATAATATATATTTGTTGTTATAATAGAGTTCTTATTTAATGATTTATTAAATTAATTTTATAATTTTTTTTTAATTATAATAGGATAGTATAATATGTTTTCATATTATAATATAGTTCTTATGAAATTATAATATGTATTTTTATTATAATAGATATTTTATTTTAATAGAAAATTAATTTTAAAAATATTTTAATTTTATAATTTAATAAAAAAAATTAATTGTAAATGTTAATTGTAGATATTAAGTGTCACATATGTTTTTTTTTTTTTTTTTATTTTAATAAGAGATTATAATATGTTTTCTTATTATAATAGATTTATTTATTTTAATTTTATAATTTAATAATAATAAATTAAAATATTAATTAATTAAATTAATAGATTTCTTATGGTCCTTGGCCAGAATTTTCCCATGGTGATCCTTGATATAAAATTTGTCAGATTTAAATTTGATTGTCAGAAAGTAAGGACTAGAACTGAACATTCTTTAAGAGAAGCTTAGCATTCTTCGTATTCAAGACTCTCCATCACCAACACAAATTGAATCAGCATAGAAATTTAATTGGGTCATTTTGATCATTAAAATCAACTGCTATGTGCTTGATTTTTCCACATATTTGGCAACTGTTTTTTTGATTTTTCACCTTGCTTGATTTGGTTATTGTGATTATGCATGCTGGTTTGTTGATGGCAGCAAGTAAATCACATAGGTGTTTGAAAGTTCGAGCATATGATCAATGAGATTCACTTCCTTTTTCTTTTGTTACAGGAAAAAAAGTTGATCCTCAAGTGATCCCCCATAATTATTGTAGAGTTATTTCAACTCATAAGACTGAGCTGAGCACATCTGTTGAAAATATGATGAATCATGCCAAGTCACATGCATCCTAACAAAAGATATAATGGCATCTTTTCTATTTTGGTAGACCAGATCGGATCGTATTACTGGAGTCAGTTAGGTTAAATTGGGGCCCTAAGCCGTTCCGATTTCTGGCTTGATCATCCGGGTTTCCTTTGTTAAGTGAAGAAGGAAGTTTTTGGTAACGTTGATTCTTCTATTAAATTGCTGGAAGCAGAAATTGATAATCTGGAACTTGTGGCTGAGGTAATCCTCCTCCTCAGAAAGTAATGCTTTTGCTTTGGGTTCTTTCAAGAGTCAGCTTTGGTCTAAAATGAGGATATGTAAGTCATATTGGCAGCAGAATATATAGTAGGGCAACTTGGCTCAAGCTTCGGGATAATAAATAATACCAGTTTCTTTTACAAGGTTGTTAATGAGAGGAAAAACATAAACTTTTTAGGGTCTATTTCTTCCGCGTTTATCATCGGATCCCGATGGTATTTCCTTTTCTATAGTAATAAACAATAATAATGAATATGAGAAATCTTCATCTAATAGGGAAATATAATAAAATCATGAATCCTAATGGTACTAGGAAATCTATTTTGAATATTGATTCCATATTCCTTAACCATATTAAAGCTGCAACAGTCAGGTTGAAGGGTTTTCGTACGTCCTATTTCACTTCTTAATAGTCTAATTACAAAATTATTTCTAAATTGTTGGCTTGCCGCTTGCAGAAAGTGTTGGGTTGTCTCATTAATCCTTCTCAGACAGTTTTTTGAAAGTGCATCAAATTCTGGATGGGGTACTTATTGCAAATGAAGTGGTGGAATGGGTTAAGAAAAATAAGGAAGATGACATTATGTTAAAACTAGATTCTGAGAAGGCTTTTGATTCGGTTTCTTGGACCTTTGTCAATGCTATCATGCGAGAGATGGGTTTTGGTGAGAGTTGGATTGGTTGGATTAGTTAGTGTATTTCCACACTTTCGACCGCTGTTTTGGTTAATGGATCCCCCACCGCTCAGTTCCAGATGGGTAGAGGTCTTAGGCAGGATGACCATTTATCTATGTATCTCTTTCTTATAATGGTGGAAGGTTTGGAAGTTCTGCTTTCGAAGGCACAAGATCTCAATCTGATCCAAGGTATATTAATCGGTATTTCGAGTTTGCAAAGAACACATCTGTAGTTTGCTGACGACACTCTCATCTTCTCCATGAAAGATTCAGATTCTCTTTTCAATATTAGAAGGATTCTTAGATGTTTTGAGTTAGTTTCCGGACTTAAAGTTAATTTTCAGAAAAGCTCACTAGTCTGAATCTTAGTTGGGCTTCTTTCACGACAAGTATTCTACATTGTAAATGCTCTTCGACTCCTTTCAAATACATGGGTCTTCCTATTGGTGGTAATTCTAGGAGAAAAAACTTATGGTCTTCTATCGTTGACAACATCAGAAGCATGTTGAACAATTAGAAGAATAAGTCTTTATCTATGAGAGACAGACTTCTACTTTTTAAGGCTTCACTTTCCTCAATTCCTTTATACTATATGTCTTTATTTAGGATGCCTCAAGGAATTTGCAACAAGCTGGAGAGTTTATTCAAATAATTTCTGTAGAGTGGTTCGTTGAATGGTAGATCTATTTGCAATGTGAGTTGAAAAATCGTGAAAAAGACTTTCGGTTATGGTGGATTAGGTGTCATGGATCTGAAATCTAATAATGAAGCCTTGCTCCTCAAATGGCTTTGGTATTTTGCTACCGAAGAATGCTCCATATGGAAGGTTTTCTTATACAGCAAGTACGGTGAATGTGGCAGTAATTGGTTCCCGCTTTATCGTTCGCTCAGATATTCTCCTCTTTGGGCTGATTGTTAGGGTTGGTGCTCCGAGTGCCAATCCGGATCGTATTTATGTCTGATTCATAAATACAAGCTATTGTATTTTCCATAATATTACTAATTTAACGGTAGCACCCTTGTCTTTTATACACTTATTCGATCTGATTGTGATTATGTCACGACCCCCTCCCTAGAGCGGGCCCAACCCTAGAAAGAGGTTCGCATACTTCTTTAGCTCGAGCATTCTATATGTCAAATCAACCAATTTAAAACACACAATTATTACATCACAAATTACAAACCCATAAAGTATACACAACTTTTATGGGTTACAACACAAGACTTAAGAAAAAATACAAATGTTGACACAATGTCTGGTCCAACCCCGAGAATACAACTGTGGCACGTGGATCAAATCTGGTACTGCTACTGCTGTGCTGACAGACTACCTGGAATGTTTGGGAAGAGGGGAGTGAGCTTAAAAAGCTCAGCAAGTAAGCACTCATACTCTCAACATGACCTCACCAACAAAATAAGGATATATATATATATACATAAGTATATAATATATGAAAATAGCATATATTATAATATCATCTCAAGCAATCAACCCATAATAATACAAACATCCATCAAACATGGTTGCTAATCCGGGTCCAATATAATAGTGGTTTGAAACCAATGGGAGAGTACCTCATCACAACTCCCAAGGTTTCCCACCATATCATAACCAATGGGAGAGTACCTCATCACAACTCCCAAGGTTTTCCATCATATCAGATCATGTAATGTATCATCATACCTCATCTCATCCCCAACCACTATCATACAAAACCCGACTGCATAACTCAACAACAGACATCATCCAATACAATCACATCTCACATCCAATCCATCAATCTCATCTCAACAATCATGAATTCATATTTATCATGCTTTCGATTAATAAATATTATTTCTCAACAATCATATATATATAAATTTATATATATATATATATAGATATATATATATATATATATATATATATATATATATATATATGTAAATACTTATAATTATAATTATACCAATATATTTGTATATAGACTTCCACAACAACCATCAATCATCAAACAATTATGTTAAGAGAATCACCATGCAGTGTACTTACCTCTATCCACGTAAAAGTCCCGAATATGCCTATATTCTCGTTAAGAACCTTCAAAGTACTCAACTGCGACTCAAATCCAAATTCTTGAATAAACCATCTAAGTCAGACTCACAGTGTGTGTGTGTACAGGTTCATTTACAACTCGACTCATAAGTAAGCTAACTTTATGATTTTATCTCAAAAATTGAGATCCGATGGGTCAAACTAACCTAAATATCTCAAATTTATTCTGCATTTGCCTTTATTTGCCCGGTATGGTACGAGTTTTCATCTTTTTTTTTTCAATTTTTTTTTAATTTTTTTTCAAACACACCTACCTTTTAAGGTAACATTTCTTCTCATGATGGTCCTAATACTCTCCCATGGATAATTTCATGCTTATTGATATAGGTGGTTTCTTTTTTCTTATCGTACCATACATCATAATACTAGCATATTAAGATAGATATCTAAGCAAACAGTCATTTATCGGCAAATAATTTCTTCAACTAGTCACTTTGCCAACTACTTAAGTTCTTGCTGCTAAAAACCTATTATTAAGTGCTTACGAGTCTAACCTAGATCATCTACTCAAGGCATCAGATAAAAATCAATTGAAACTTATAGTTTCTAAAACTTCATCTAAAACAAACAAAATCATTATTAGACTTATGCTTTACTATCAAGGAATATATATATATATATTTAAATAGGAACTAACACTACATGCACACACTCTCAAACTTAAAATTTGCATTGTCCTCAATGTAAGATAAATATAGAGAAACAAGAGTGAGGAATAACATTACCGCGCATGGAGTTGATCAAACTCATGCTGGTTAGAATTTAGTTGCGCGGGCTTTGTGTGTTTCGTGCTACCTACATAAATAGCATGCAAAACGAATAAATAAACAATTAGCACACAATAAAAATAAAAATAAAGAAAATAATAATAAAATAAATGCAAGGGTTGCCTCCCCGCTAGTGCTAAGTTTAACATTTTCAGCCAGATGCAACCACCCAAGTGGTCATGGTGACTTCCTCTTTTGTATCCATTGGCTGCTTTGTCATGAAAAGATAGTTTGGCAGGCTGTGGCAGTTTATCCAAATACCTCTTACTGCTTCTTGGTCATGGAGGAAGTAATCTGCCAAATCTGTGTTTCTAAGGACTTCATTGTTGCCCCGATATTTTCCATGTGAGTCTCAATATTGTTCAGTCTTGCTTCATTCTTCTCAAACCTCGCTGAAGTATTATCAACAAACGTGCTCATGAAATCTTCCAAGGAAGATTTTTGCTCAGCTCTTGGATAGTCAAAGGCCGATGAAGGTTGCAAGGCATTCTCTGTATTAGCATATGACAGGTTTGGATGATAACGGTTAGGCACACGATTGCTTCTATAACTGTTGAAGTTTTGATTTTTCACATATTGAACTTGCTCAAAGTTCGGGGTTCCTTCCAAGAACAACATATTTGTAGCCGCCGCTGATTCAATAGATGCTTGTGCTCGTAGATTTGTGAAGGCTGCTATTTGAGTAGATAAGGTGGAAATCTGAGCTGTTAGTGCCACTAGAGGGTCCACTTCATATATTCCTGTCACTTTGGTCACCATAGCGCGTTCACTTGGCCATTGAAATTGGTTAATAGCCATTTATTCTAACAGATTGTAGGCGTCCTCAGCTGATTTCTTGAATAAAGCTCCCCCAGCTGCAACATCAACCACACTCATATTCGAACCATTCAGCCCATTATAGAACAACTGAATCTGGACCCAATCTGCATGATCGTGTTGTGGGCATCTTCGTAGTATATCCTTAAAGCGCTCTTATGCTTCATACAAAGTCTCAGTCTCCAGCTGCTTAAATATACTGATTTCTGCCCTCAATTGAGCTGATTTAGCTGGTGGAAAGAACCTCTCAAGAAATTCTGTGACCATATCTTGCCATGGCATGATACTCCATGTCTGTATTGATTGAAGCCAATCCTACGCTTTATCCCGTAAAGAGAATGAGAATAAGTGTAGCCTGATAGCCTCTTTACTCACGCCATTCATCTTTATGGTATTTGCTATCTCCAGGAACATCCTTAAGCGCATGTTGGGATCCTCTACAACTGAACCCCCAAACTGATTTCTTTGTACCATGTTGATCAATGCAGGTTTTAGCTCAAAATTGTTGGCGTTGATTGGTTGATGGGCAATCCCAGAATAAATATCATATATGATTGGCTTGAAGTGATATCTGATTGCCACCTGACGTGGGTTGTTCTCTATATTTTCAGCTTCCATTCATTCCTTTTCAATTTTCCTTTCTTTCCTTAGTCTCATTGTTGTTCTTTCTATTTCAGGATCAAACATGAGCGAGTCGAGACTTGTGGCTCTTCGCATTCACTGAAGCACCAAAAGAAAAAAAATTCAATAAACAAAATAAAAATAAAATTCAAAATTCAAAATAAAAATAAACTAAAAATAAAAATAAAATTCTAAATTAAAGCTAAAATTACTTGGTAGTAGTATTAATGTGAATTAAACAAACAATCCCCGGCAACATCGCCAAAAACTTGTTGTGATATTTTATATCGTATCGCAAGTGTTCGGTGTCAAGTTTTAGTATAAATGTGAGTTAAGAGTGGCGAACCCACATGGATTGTGTTAAACTCACACTAAGTACTATAATTGATAATCCTAACTTTATTTAGAAGATAAATAATAAAGATTTAGTTAAATAAATAATATATAAAAATATTTAGATAGGAAGAACTAATACGATAGTGATTTCAGAGTCTGATTTCACCTAATAATCCCCTACGTATTTGTCATGCCAATTAACTTGTTCAGTTGTATTATTTATAAGTCAAGAATCCTCAAGTATTCACTCCCTCTCTCGAGTAACAATGAAAATATTATCAATTACAGATTTCGATATCGCTATAAAAATCTAGTAGTTAACAACTCATTATGTCTCGTGACTCTATGTTAACGACTTCAAAGGCACTATAAATTCTCTCGAATTCTATAAAATCCTAGGTCATATTCTCTAGATATTATTCAAAATCTCTTCTCTCAAGTGATAGAATCTAAACATTCATCATCTTAATTTGTGGCTAGCAAACAAGAAGTATTAAACTCAAAAGAATATAAATAAACTGAATATAACTTCATAACAATATTAGCAAACAATACAAGGTTCAAGCATCAGTTACATCATTCTCCAGAATTAAGGAGTTAGTTCATGACTAAAGATCAAAACAATAAGAACATATCATGAATCTAAGGGACATCATTAGAGTTCTAAGATAGAAACTAGAAGATTTAACTCGAATTGAATCTCTTCCTCTTCGGACGTCACCACATTCGTCTCATTTTATTGCTCTTCAATCCTCCTCATTGGATCTTTCTAAAACATGTATTTATGTTTTGTGTTGTGTATTAGCCTCCTCCATAGGTTTTGGACGAACTTATCTATTTATAATAGAGCCTTGGGGTCATTGAGCATCTAAAAACCCTAAAAATTATGTTTTTGGGACGCGCGGGGCACTGCGGCGTCGAAAAGTGGGCGCCGCGGCTCCCATCTCACTGGATTTTGTATGGCATTTTTCATTGGGCGCGTCACGACGCGTGGCGGTTTCCAGGGATAATGTGTTCAGCGTTTTTGCTCTTTCCGCGTGTTTCTGATGCTTCCGTATGGTCCCAAAATACGTACAAATGCCCCAAGATCCATGTATCAATGCTTCCTACAAATAAAACATAAAAGAACTACAAAATACATTAAATGATACGGAAACTAACAAAATAGTAATCTAAGAATGCAGGAATAAGTGGGTATAAACCACACTTATCAATGGCGAATTTTTGGTTAGGCAGTGCTCATCCATTTTATTTTCAAGTTCATACATTTACCATCATTGGAGCTTTAGTTTCATTTGGAAGAAGATTGCACCTACAAAAGTCCAAGTTTTTTGCTGGCTATTTTTTTTTGAAGAGTATTCATCCAAAAGATTTCATTCGTCATAGAGGTATTATTGATCCTTGTCAGCTCACTTGCTGTCTATGTGATTGTGATATTGAAACCTTGTATCATCTTTTATTTTCTTGTACCTTATCGTGGAAAGTGTGGTATTGGTTCTTTAATTGGTGGGGGTGGATTGGGGGATCCTATTGATTTTATTGCATCCTTGCGCTTCTTGTGCTCTAACAGAAATTTATCTGACTTTCTAGATTGTCTTTTTATGGCTTCGGGTTAGTACATTTGGTTGGAAAGAAATCAGAGAACCTTCAACAGATCTTCTTCTTCTTTGTCATAGACTTACATGAAAATTTTATCTCTTACATCTAGTTAGATGACCTCGTTGTAGTTGCACTCTTATCTCTTAGCTTCAGGCTATTTTTACTTAATGAAATACCACGAGCACTTGCTATGATAAACAAATCAATTGAACAGCAATTGCCACGAGCACTTGCTATGTGATGGGCAATGAATATTCTCTCACTCAAATCATGTATTAAGTTTGCAAGTTTCTTCACCACTTGCAAAGATAATAAAAATTAACAACTAAAGCTTAGTAGCTATCATCACCTTTATTAGGTAGAATGTGTTGAGAAATGAATAGCTCAAGAGCTTTGAGAGCTTTCTTCTAATTGGATCATCCAACTTCAATTTATTTATCCAAACAAAACCCTAATAATAAAAAATAAAAAAATTGATGTTTCATCATCACTCTCTTAGTTCCATCTTTTGTTAATGGTATGGTACTTTTTATAATATTTGTTAGTGACATGGAGGTCCAATATATTATCCATTGAGGCTTCTGATTTAGCTATTACATTCTTAAATTAAAGCACTGAATTGCTTAAGGCTCTCCACCACCACAAGAAATTATTCCTCGAAGCACTCGCAGTTAATAAATAAGTGGTATCTTGAGGCACTGCATTCAGAGTCTGTTTTAAATTTATAGAATAATGTTGCCAAAGTAGTAATAATTAATAGAAATTTGAAAAGCATTAAGTCTAAAATTTTATGTCAACTTGTCAATATTATACCTTTAATTACTTATTCTTTGTCAGTGTCAAGTTCTGGTCCAAGTCCTATATGAGAAGAGCTGTTAAGAATTTTTAATATTAAGGTTGCGTGTAGGGATAGAATAATACGAGTCCGGGTGCGGGTATATTCAATCTGGATGCGAATATATTTGATATGGAATATCGGATTTTTAAATATTCAGATCCGGGATTTTATTTCATCTGAATTCAATTTTTAGTTTAGATTTGGATATAGCTATTGTGGGAAAGTATATCGGTAGTGCAGGAATGTTTGAATCAATTTATTGATTCGTGATCAGGATAGTCTTCGATAATAGATTGATATTTAAGATGGTGAGAATCGAGTTCCTTATGATTTAAGAAAGCCGAAAATAGAGTTTATTTCTCAAGATCAAAAAAGACGTATTATTGGATAGAAATAATGATTGTAGAGATGGTGTTTAGGGTTTTTTTTTGGCTGCTATTGATGGAAGAACATAAAAACTATGAAGTCTATTTTATATAAGTTTTGAGAGGAAATCTAAATTGAATGGGTTAAAGGAGTTTTTCCCTTATAAGATAGCACAAATCCTCATACTATAAGATATCGATCACGATATTTTCCTCTATTTTGTAGGAGAATATCATTTTCCTTTATAACAATTAGATCTGGATGAGATTAGCTAGGGTTTCTTAACCATCAAATAACTTTTTTTTATGAATGTAATCACGTCTGGGCTGAATTAGGGTTATTTGTACACGATAGAAGATTTTAATTTAGACTTGAGTGTATGTAGTATCAGATCCTGCCACTTAACGTTTCTACGAGAAAAT
This sequence comes from Zanthoxylum bungeanum, assembly GCA_019454045.1. Lineage (NCBI taxonomy): Eukaryota > Viridiplantae > Streptophyta > Magnoliopsida > Sapindales > Rutaceae > Zanthoxylum > Zanthoxylum bungeanum. Next base: position 528,918 of record SKCR01032766.1, on the reverse strand, counting down.
CTACAATGCAACAGATGTATCACGTCATCCATGCAACAAGTCAATCATCCATTGCCACACCGTACTAAAAAAATTAAAAAAATAACTAAAAAATAGATATTAAATTATATATGTCATTTTCTAATCGTTGGATTATCTCACGTCACCATACCTCCGTTGCACCAAAGATTACTCCAGTTCTACGGGGCATTTTATGATAGTTTTTATCAATTTTTGACCTTTTAGGGTTATTGATTCTCTACAAATCTGTTCGAGAAAACAATTCCTTGTGAGTTTGGATAATTACCCAGTATATCGATAGTTTTGGATCTATTGTGGATTTTTATGTAGTAAATAATCAACAAAAAGATGGAAATAAAGACAAATTAAACATATATTGATTAGTTTATATTTTTATCCATAATTAGTTAATATTTATAACTAGCAGTTCATCAGGGATGTATCTAAGATATAATCATATCTTGATTAAATTAAAAATTTAATATTTATGTTTTTAAAGTCAATATAAATTTTTTTTTAAAGTAACACGTACTTAACAAGGGGAACAATAAGAATTTTATATAAAAATAAAAGAGTAACATAATAAAAATAGAATATAGAAGATAAAATATATAGTATCAAATGAATTTATATTTTGAGAGAAAAATTTAAATTTGCAAGTATGAACCGAGTGAAAAGGCACATAGTTTTATTTATGTATTTAATACATTTTTTGGAATTAGATCAAAAGTTGTACAGCCTCGTGATCTGCCAATAAGCGAATAATTAATTCATTTTTTAATTTAATTATAAAAGAGTTGCATTTTATGAAATTAAAATTGGGGTCAGAATATTCTGATACTATCATCACTGACACTACTTATGACACCATTTTTGAGGTAGTGTTTTTGAAAGAATCATACGTATTTCAAAAACATATATAAATCTAGAAAAGCTATAATATGTGGCCATTTGACTCTCCACATCTTTAAAAATCATATTAAAAATATAAAAATAATAATGTGTAATCTTAATTAGTCTCTAAGGGATTTGGTTTAGCGGTATAAAGCACAGGATTTCACCTTGAGGATATGGGTTCGAATTCAGGAATGTAATTTTTGTAAGAATCTGTAACAGTCGAATATTTTACCCGTTCCATTTAAGCCCGAAAAAAATTGATTTAGCGACGAGATTCCTAACCATTCCAAAAAAAAAAAAAGTGTTATCTTAATTATAGTAAGGGCAACGTGGAATTTGGTAGGGACATCACTACTACAGCAGCCTTCCCTTTATATATATATATATAGACAATAGGAATCTCTACCACCACCCATCTTGTGTAAATTCGAGGGAAAAAAATATAAAATAAATTATGTTTATTATTGCAATTAGGACTTGGATTAGTGGCATATAAAGTAGAAGTTTATGTATTTATTTATTTATTTATTTTGCTAATTGCCAAGTGGAATAGTTGCATGAAGCTTATCCACTTTACAGAAATTTATCTAAATCAGATTGTTGACTAAGGGTATGTGTGATTATTATGTATAATTTCAGCTAAACTATACAATTATAGTTGGTAAAATATTATATAGAAGGATTAAGATTCTCTCTTAATCTGAGTTATAATATGAAAAAATTAATGTATTTGATTTCACCAAAATTGGTTCAACTAAGCCGCTGAGTATTTAGAATCAATTTATTGCGTATATGATGATAATCATGTTGTATTTGATTTCAAGAAGACCCCTCCATGTATTTTAAGTCCCAAAAACCGCGAATTTTAATTTTGTAAAAACGAAATCCTTTCAAAATCAAGTGCAACCTTAAGGAATCTTACCCTTAAGAATATTTTTTTATTTCTTTGGAGAATCTGGAACAGCAATACAACGTAACAACGCTTGCCACACATTGATAAACTTTTGTTCCGTAGAACTAAGGAAGAATCCACTCTTATCAATTACAATGAATAATGTCCATTTAAATAGGTGGAAAACCTTAATTCTACCCAAATATAATAAAATCTTAGTAAAATAAACACGATAACACATAAAATCTTCAAATTTTCGTGCATGACCTTTCTAATTTAATAAAAGTTAAGCTCAACACTTAAACATAATATAATCTTAAAAATATAAAACATAAAAACTATAGGGATAATTTAAGTTCGTATTTTGACCTAGAAGGAATGTGAATTTGACTTTGACATGAACTACAAAGTTTTAGATCTCCGAATCTTCTTTTCAGAACAATTTGAATCGCAAAAATCAGACATCAGATAAGAAAGTTATGACCAAAATATGAATTTTGTATAAATTATATCGTTGTTAATGCACCATTCATAAATTAAGCCCAAAATCAATCAAAGCAGCCCATGCACGTCCAAGACTCATTCCATACATACCTTAAACATGATAAAGCCTTCATATAAAGTCTCATATATGGCACAAACTCCAATACCCAATGAATCTTTCAAATCTACCAAAATGGTTCAAATATACCAATCTGACCAAGTTAATTCTGGATCAGTACACAAAAAAAAAAAAATTAAGTTCACATATATAGCCGACAATAAAAATAACAAAAATTATATTTGTACAACACTTTGCACATCCATGTATATTTGGAAAAAAAAATTATTTCCTTTATAATGAATCCAAACTCTCTTCAAACCCGGCAGTTCCCATTTATTCGGAAGAGTACTGCCCCTAAAAAGGTTCAAATATTTTGTTTGCTTTTCATTTAAGGAAAAATTCAAACGAAAGACTTCCTCTTCCGAAGAGGTATCATCGATGTCAATTCCCTCTCTTGTATTCTCTGCAATGATGACCTTGAATCCGCTAATCATCTTCTGTTCTCATGCATGTTTGCTTGGGGGATTTGGTCATGGTTTTTCAATTGGTGGGGCCTTAGCTAGTTTGTTCTAGTAATCCATCTGAATTCATTCACTCTCTTGAGTTCATATGCTTGAATAATAAGTTGTGTGCTTTTTTGAATCCTTTTTCATTGCGGTTTGTTGGTCCATTTGGATAGAAAGAAATCATCAGATCTTTAAGAAGGTATCAAGCGAAGCTCTCTCTATTCGTTTTAAAATTCTTAAGCTCATCTCTAGAATGTAAGTGTATACTCTTTTAATAATATAAGATGGACAAAGTTTAAATTAATTTTTTACCCGTGCCTTATCCAAGCTAGGATTTGAACTCGATGTTATTTAAAGAAAGTTATTTAAAAATCACTCGGTCAAAATTATAGAGACAGTAAAGGCTAAAACACTCAAACTTATAATAAGTTGCCATTTGATCCGAACTTAATTATTTGTTCTAAAGTTGACAAGTAAGCTCAACTCTCATTTAATGTCCGGAGAGAAACTTATATGAAACTGATTTAATGTATTCAACTAAAGAATATATATATGACATGTATTAATAAATAATTTTATCTATTAATTATTATTAATTAATTTCAAATTTAATAGATATGTTTTTTAAAATATTAATGGACGAACTTATTATATCATTGATTTACCCGTTTCACACAAATCTTTCTCAAATTTCCAACTGTAAACCCACCATTCATCTCCATAACCAGAACTGACGTGGAGTCTCTGTGCTAGTAATGGCCATGCAACAAGAACGCATCCTATGATCACTCTAAAATGAAAATAATATGTAATGAAAGAATTGGAATTAATTATGTAACTTGTTACATCCACTTATGCTTTTATTGTTGGCAGAAATAGAATATGATATGCTAGCCACGCCACTAGTTTAATTAGTACTCCTTCTTATTCTTAAACAGTTTTATATGATTAAGATAACACTAAATTTGACACTAGCAGTTAGTGACCGCTACATCCTTTTTCTTCTTCAATATATATATTTATATATAGAATCAGGTTCTGATAAAGTATATCCCGCTTTTATAATATTTATAAAGACTATTTTTTATTTGACGAATCACTCTTGACTAAACTTTAAATAGGATGGGAACAACATCCGATGCTATTAGAATCATGTTCGAAGACCGTAAGAAAAAAATCTATAAGTTTATAGAATCAGGCTCGATTCACTCACATCACCGTGAGGAATCATCCCAAAATATATTTTATGCAATAAGAGTGTATTGAATAAGTGTGCTACCACTTATTTACGAAGTGACAGCTACATCAGCGATGCTTTCAAGTCCTATAAATTTCACTTCTCGGAGAGCCCTTCCAGCCTTGCACCAGAAGCACTTTAACAAACAGTGTTTTTTTTTTTTTTTTTTTCCAATTAGGGTTTTGCTATTTTCAGGGTTGCTAAAAAAATGTCTTCTATTGGAGCCAGTTGTGCTGAAGTTTATGTAAAGAGAAAGCTCCAGAAGGAGAAGCTGAAGAGAATGGAAGAAGAAAGAGTGAAGAGAGGTGAAGTAATTAATATTGAAGAGCAAAATGATAATAATAACAAAGCTACGTTTGGAAGGAGAAGCATTAAAGTTCATCCTGGGAATTTTCCAGGCTATAAATCTGGTAATGTGGCAGCTTCTTGATCATGAAGCTTAAATATGTTCTTGTAAAATATCGTTTGATTTGGTTTGCTTAATTGTGTGAAGCTTTAATTATGTACAATTTGTTTCAAGTGTGTTTTAAATTTCCGTCCCCAATGGCTTGGTGGTGTAGGGTCCAGGATCTCGCCTTGAGATTCTGGGTTCGAATCCAGGGGGTGTATTTCTTGTAAGAGCCTGGAACAGCCGGGACCCAGAATGGGTGGTTTGGTGGCGGGTTTCCATCGTTTCCAAAAAAAAAAAAAAGTGTTTTAAATTTCCTTTTGTTAGCTTCTAATGTTTGAATGTTTAAGAGTTTATGGTTTGTTTTACGTCAAGCAGAATCACTTGTTCGGATTCTTCGGTTTGTAATCTATACTCTTATTGTAATAACGAGTCTTAACAAGTGAATTATTTAAATCAACTTTCTTGATCTTACAAAAACGATTATGAATAAGGATGACGAAACGAATTGAAAAATTGAATTTGTATCGAATTTTAAATGAATTGGATTAAATTATGATAGATTCATATTCGTTTTGTTTACTGCACGAATCCTAATATCAAGATTTGTATTCGATACATTTACTAAATGAATCGAATACGAATATTCATTTATTCATGATATTATTTAATGTCATAAATTATTATAATTTATTCATATTAATATTAATTTTTCATATACATATACATATGAAGTAAGCAGTTAATAGGTTTACTAAAAATGACTGATCAAATATAGACAATATTATTTTCTATGGTAATTGCTAATAACTTCTCGAATCTCATAAATGAATTAATGAACTTAAATTCGTATTCGATTCGTTTGATTAACGAATCGAATCGACCAATTTATCAAACAAATCTCTTTTTTAAACTAATATAACCCAAATTATCACCCCTAATTTGTGAATATATATGCATGTATTAACTAGTGATTGGGTCGCTGCTTCATCGTTTTCGGAAAACCATGTGACGGGATTGTAATTGTGATTATGATGAATAGACGGCTGAGATTTCGTATGATGGTGGTGGTTGATGATCATAGATGGATGGTGATGTTGAAACAGATTGTTTCCAACTTTGTTTCAATATTATTTTAAAAAAATTATTTTGTCTTTATTTATTTAAGGGCAAATGGTCATTCACCCTTTATTTAATTTGATGATTATTACCCCTGTCCCATAAACAGCCCACGTGCAAAATCAATAAAAAAAAAGATAATTTTTTTTTTCTCTTTCCAAATCTGGATCGGACTCCAATTGCTCTTATGAAAGGTGATAGGAGTAATTGTCATGACTACATTCTTAAAGCGGGCTCAACCCTATAAAGAAGAAGTTCACAGATTTTCTTTAGTCCGAGCATTCTACATGTCATACAATTCAAACATATACAAAGAAAATAATACTTCTTTAATAACAAGTTAGAATATCTCTGAATAACTTTCTGGTATTAAGGTTTACAACACAAATCTTAAAAATATAAAAATGGTGTCTTAAATGTCTGGACCAACCGGAAAAGCGACTTTGGCACGTGGATTAAATCCTGGTACCGCTACTGCTATGCTAACGGACTACATGGGATGTTTGGGAAAAAAAAGGGTGAGCTTAAAAAGCTTAGTAAGTAAAGTACTCATACTCTCAACATGACCTCACCAACAAAATATGAATATGCAAGTATGTATGTGTGTATACTATAATAATACAAACAACCATTCTCACAACAATACAAACATCCATCAAACATGGTTGCTAATCCGGGTCTGATATAATAGTGGATTGAAACCAATGATAGGTAACACACAACTCCCAAGATTTCCCACCAACTCATCATAGCCTCTCATGAGCTATCTCTGCTCATATCTCATCTCTCATATCATTTAAACTCATCTCATCTCTGACCAATATTATACAAAACCCGACAACATAACAACACATATCATTCAATACAAACACATCTCATATTCAATCCATCAATCTCATCTCAACAACACTACAAGAAAAAAGGCCTTTACTGACACTAAGGTTAGTGACACTAGGCTAAAAGTGTCAGAAACGACGTGTAAATGTGCCTATTTCCGTGTTTTTCACTTAAATATCAATAATTACTGACACTATGGTATCAGTGATTTTAGTGTCAGTAATTACTATTACCATAGTATCAGTAAGAAATAAAAAAAAAAGCGTAGTCGTCTGGAGTCGAACCAACACCTCACGGAAGTGACGTTTTTCGCATATATTACTAAATCTCATGGCTTCTCATTTGCGAATCATTTACTGAACCAACTCTTGCCGAACCAACTCTTGTCGCACAATCATCATTTGCGAATCACTCACATGGCTTCTCATTTACCGAACCAACTCTTACAAATCCCTCAAATCCTCCATAGACAAGGCCTCCAAGAAACTCGAAACCATGAAAAGCGAAAGCCCAGTGAAAGAATCCGGCCGTGATTTGTCCTTATTCAAATTCAAATCCGGTGCCGTTGTGGCCCTTGTTCTTTTCATTGTTTTTGGGTTGTTGAATTCTCTGTTTGAATGGAAACTGGGAAAGTTGTTGCGAAATTACCCTTTAAGCCCTTTGGGATTGTGATGAAGATGAGTCAGAGGAGAGGAGTGGCTAGGGTTTTAGAATTTCTCTCATGCTTTGTTCAAGATTCACGAGGGGGGCTAGGGTTTGTAATTTCTGATTTTCTGTGTGTGCAGAACAAAGAAACAGAGGAGCTAGGGTTTTCAATTTCTATTTTGTCCAGGTACGATGCCTTTGGGACATTTGATCAAAATGGCCCCAAAACTCGCGTTTTTACAATTTCCACCCCCTAAAAATCACAATTTGATATGTTTTATCCCTATTTGCGATTTTGTTGCGTTTCAACCAGATTTTAATCCCTATGATCGTAAAAACGTACGATTCTACGTTCTTAAAAAGCTGTTTTTACAACCATGAGTAAGATAACTTGTGCTATCCTATGAGACTGGGTTTCAACATTTGAATTTATAGGGTTCAGGAGAATTTGCTTCGTGATCGTGGAGGAAATAATGATGCAAAGGGTTTTGTAGAAAAGCAGCCGGTGAGTTAGACTTGGTTACTATTGCTTAATTACTGGTGGAAACTTGGAGTTGCCTTGTGAATGTGCTTATGATTTATTTTCTTCTAACATATATATTCCTTTTTCCTTTGCTTTTAATCTGTTGCAGCTACCAGAGGATGCTCAATTGCCAAAATCTGGGGGTGAGTGAATACAATTTGATTGAAACTAGACTGATGTATGATACTAATGTTCATGAGATGACAATTTTCATAAATTGCATTTGTATTTTGAATTTTTGATTTTTTGACTTTGAAAATATCACTATTAATTTCTTAATCATCAGCATGTAATCTAATTTACACCTATTTTGATTATGATTGTTTCTCCAGTAAGTTTATGGTGCTAACCACATGCAATGTTTGATATAGATTCACAATCGTCACCAAACAGTGAGATGGATGGCACTGACAAAGTGGGACAATCTGCGAATGCAACTTCATATACGACATCTATTGTTTTATCTAAGGGTAATGAAAAGACAAGTTCCCATGGTGAACCATTGGAAGCTGCAGTATCTAGTAAAGCCCCTAGAGAATTACAATCTGTAAATCCTCGTGGAAGACCTGGTAGTTCTGCATCGTCTAATTCAGATCGTGCAGCTGCCACTCTAGCTTCTAATGCTCCTGGTTTATCTCCAAGCTCATCAGTGGGTTCTTTTTCTTCTGAAAAATCAACATTGAATCCCCATGCCAAGGTGTGATTGATATTATGGGTGTTATATGATCATTTGACTTTACTGCTGTCACAAATACATTAAAATAGATGACTTAAGTGTTTATTTTTACTATACTCTCTTCCCGTGTTAAATATTTTTCTTCTCAATGTGTTAACATATTCTTCGTCTATGGGTTTCAGGAATTTAAATTCAATCCTAATGCAAAGAGTTTCATTCCCTCTCAAGTGCCTGCTAGGCCTCTATCTCCTGTTGGTGATAATGCCTTCTATCATCCACCAAATGTGTCTGCCGTACCACATATGCATGGCTTGCCTGTTGGTTTTGGAGTAAGTAGTTGAATTTTTTTCCCCTTCAAGCCTTATTTTTCATGGTTTCATGTAAGAAGTGTGAATGGTTTTTTATTGGGATTAGTTTTTAACTTTGGATTAGTTTTTAACTTAAACCAATCCAAATTCTCTTCTTATGATGTTTACTAATATGTTATGACTTTTATGCTTCCATTAGATGGAAATTACATGCATTTCATGAAAAATCTCAATGCATGCTGTTCAACTTGTTTGATATTTATGGCTAACTTAAATTTTCAGATGGGATCAGTGGTAGCTGGGCACCAGCCTGTCATATATCAGGTTGCACCAATGCAGTCACCCCAAACATATTATCATCCACATGGACCCCAGGTATGACGTGGCTTCAAATTTGTATCAGAGACTGCATGTTCTTTCTTACGACATTAATCAGGGGTACTTATGCTTGTATCATCTGATTAGACATTTATTACCCTTATCCATCTGATTGCAGTATGGACAGCAGATGCTTGTTGGCCAATCTAGACCAGTCTTTTACATGCCAAACTACCAGTCTTTATTTCTATGCTTTTTATTGTATGTTATTGATTTGTTTGTTTTGGTGATTATGTAGCGGTATGAAAGATACAACTTGTTATTATGGATGTCATTTGGTTTTTTATATGCATGCTCTTAGGTTGTTGGTATGGTTATTGTCAATAAGTGCTTTATGTGACAAAAATTAGATTAGGGTTATATTTTGTATTTATATTTTGTATTTTTATTTGGATGTATTTAATGTTTTTATTTATGAAGATATCGATTTTTTTGGAAGTCCATCTAATTCTTAACATTTGGTTTATAATTTCAGATATTGTGCCAGATATCATATTGTTGGGGGATTGTTGCAGGCTTCTCAACAAGTATCATGAATTTTGGTGGGGGCATGACATTTTGGTGGGACTTTAAGAGTAGTTTTTGAAATATATATATGTTAATTTAAAGATTGTCTATGGAGTTTTTGTATTCATCATGTGATACTGTTGAATTGATTAATACGATTAATCTATTATATTGCGAATTTTATATAAATGTAATTTTTTAGTTTTTTATTTCATTGAGTTGGTATATATATATATATATATTTTATGATTAATTTAATTACAAAACATAAGAAATATAATTGTGAAATAATACGATTTTTAAATTTTAAAAGATATTGACGGATATTGATACTATAGTAACAATAATTACTGACACTAAAAATCAAATATATGCGATATACTGATACTGCAGTAACAAAATTTACTGACACTATAGTATCACTAAATACTGATGTTATAGTGTCAATAATTTACTGACACTAAAATAGTGTGAGAGATCACTGATACCATAATGTCAATAATTTTCTGATACTACAGTATTAACGTTTACTGACACTAGAAACTAGTGTCAGTGATTTCTGGCTGCGGCAACACTGACACATTTATATAGTGTCAGTAAAACCCTTTACTGACACTAATTTAGTATCAGTAAAAGTCTTTTTTCTTGTAGTGCAATCATGAATATATATATATATATATATATATATATATATATATATATATATATATATATATGTAATAATATTTATATATAACGATAATTATATTATAATATATATATATATACACACTTTCACAACAATCATCAATCAGCAAACAATTATGTTAAGGGAATCATCATGTATTTTACTTACCTCAATCCATGCAAAAGTCCTCATATGTCTATATCCTCGCTAAGAATCTGAAAAATATAAAATTACGATCAGGTCCCTCAAAATTTTTAAAATTATGATTTTACCCCTAAACTTTCTAAATTTCCATTTTAACCTCAAAATTTTTCTATTATGTCAATATAGTCCTAAAACTCTCGAATATTACTTATTAACCCCTAAAAAATAGAATTTACAGATTTACCCTCACAATCATGTCAATATACAATTAAGTCCAAAACTTTTAAATTCTTACATTTACACCCCCAAAAGCGGTAATAATAACGTATCGAGCTGCAACGACCTCCAAATCTCACAACGAAGGAACCACTGATCACTATATGTCACAAAGATCACAGCGATGGTGGTGGTAAGAGCTGAAACACGGTAGTTACTGACGAAATCGGTTAAACAACAATAACTATCGTTTTTAGCTCGTTTCTCAACAATCGAATGTTCGATTTGGGCAAACAAAGTGTCCACACTGCGTATCTCGACGAGGATAAAAGTCGGGTCCGAGAGGTGTCGTACACGCTTGGCGGCGCGTGGGGCTCCTGAGTAGCGTGTGAGGTAGATTCACGGCGGCAGATCGGTGCCGTTGGATTCGTCTCATCGTGGAGATTCTCCAGATATGATCACTCATCAAAAATGGAGATCGGAAGATGTTGAACGAGATGTTTCTCTCTCTGGACACACTTTTCCCTCTCTAGAAATTCTCCCTCAAATGCTCTCGATATCTCTCTCTAAAACTCCTTAGAATTTGCTCTCAAAACTCTCTAAAATTTGTCTTCAATACTCTCTCTTCACTCCCCTCTTAGATCTCAACAAAAATAAAACAATGGCTAAGCTGTTATATTAAAAGAACTGGTGGTGGTTAGTAGGATTAATTAATGGTGGGCTGGATAGTTTTTTTTTTTTTTGGTTTTAATAATTTATAGACATAAAAACATGTTTTAGGTAATGATATATAATTATGGGGTTTGGTTATCTTTGGATATAATGGAGATAATAATTTGATAAAAGTAAAAATGAGGTATTATAGTAATTATCGCTGTGGAACCAACTACAATATTTGGAAGTAAAATATTCCTTTATAGGCTCCATTTCAGGGGGCAAGAAAAAGAAGAAGAAGAAAATCCTTTGTAGAGAGAAAAAAATTAAAATAGCATGCGATTGTAAGAGCAGAATAAATATATATAATGAAAATAAGTTTTGACGATATATAAATCAAATTTTTGAGTTTTATGTTGAAGCAAAATGTTGTAAAGGTTTTTTTCATTTTGGGTTCTAACGTGTGAAACATTTTTAGAGGATATCTTTTAATGACATTCATACTTTAAACAGTTGTATATTTTGGATAGAGATTAGAATGTACAATTGCTTAAAGTAGAAATATTACTAAAATATCATAATTTTTTTTCCCTTGAATTATTATAATTGCGGCATTCACTCTAATCCATTTGACTTTATATGATACTGATTTAGCGACCCAAGTTATATTTTCTTCATGTACAACTTGATCATATAAGAACTTAGGACATAACATATCTCCATATTGATATGATATTGCCCACTTTAGACCTAAACCTTCATGGATTTGCTCTTGAGCTATACTCAAAAGACCTCATATCAATGAAGATACATGTTCATCCGTATATACTCATGATCTTCCACATTCCTAACTAATGTACGACTTTGTTTGCTCACAACGAATCACAACCTTGATATTGAAAACCATGTAAGCGTTTTGAGTGCATTTGAAGTATATCGAGTATTAATTAATTTACAGAAAAATATAAACCTAAAAATAAAAATTCGATTGTAATTAAATTAGTGGATAGGAATGGTAAAATATAGATTTTGTTCAGGATTCGTATGGATTGAGATCCGGATCTACATTACATTTTATGGATTTGGATCCCAAAAAAATATGCGGATACATATGCTGGTATTTTTCATGCGGATATTCGGATATCCAGATCTGCAAAAAATATGGATTTTTATTTTTTTATTTTCAGATTATTTAATTTTAAATACTTAAAATAAATAAACTAATATGGATCTCAATCCGGATCCGGATCCAAATGAATATTAAAAATATATATTCGAATTCTTATTTTTATTAATATGGATCCGGATCTTCGAGATCCTTACGAATCCGGATTAGCTAGATCCGAATATATTTGCCATCTCTACTAGTAAATGACGGCTTTACAGTTCGCATGTGCTTGAAATGAGAAATTTTAAATTTGCATTAAAAGAAAGAAAAGAAGTTTGCAGTACCCAATATTGACTATCCATTATGGAAGGAAGAAAGTAGGTCTAGTAATCTCATATTTTAATGAGAATATGGAGAGTTGATGAAGAGATTAATTAAGAAGATAACTTGATTTGTTTTAGTCTCTTATTGTGAAAGCAGGAGGTGAAATATGTTTGAAGAGATTCTTATAATAGACTTGAAAACAGGATAAGAGTCGGATATGGAAGTAGAATTTGATATAATATATCCTCAAAACTCAGTATAAGATAAATTAGTTAGAATGACATTAACAATAAAATATAGATTGAGAGAGAAAGAGAAAGATAAATATGAGAAATTTGGTCTCATAATGTAGTGTTAGTTAGAGACACAAAATTAGGGGTGAGCATCGGTTCCGGTTCTACCCGGAACCGGTTGGAACCGGACCGATTTTCCGGGTTTGGAATCGGAACCGGTTGTAATCGGGTAGGTTCCGGTTCCAAATATGAATGAACCGATTTTATCCGGGTATGTTCTGGTTCCAAAATAGTCGGAACCGGACCATGAAACCGGTTTATATGAACATAAATTTTAAACATTTGGCGTTCATTATTTAATTGTATAAATTTTAAAGAGTCGCAGTTCATATAGCAATATTTTAGTGCTTTTATCAAGTATATATAGAAGGTATGTGTGTTTGTGTTTTGTGTGTAACTAGTGTCACTGCTGCTGGTTAAACTGCCCATTTTATTTTATGTAATGTCTATAATGAGAGTAGACAAACCTTTATGAATCTAGTAAATGTTAAGTTTGAAACCTTGGTGCATTATCTTTGCTTAAAGCTTGATGAATTAGCATTCTTAGTAAGTCTAACATAAGTATAATGAAAATCTATATATAACTAATGATATCAATAATCAAATATTTTGAAAGAAAATAGTGGGCTATTGTATAACCTTTCGTTCTTGAGCTTCTGCACTCCGATTTGGTCCCTGTTTTTTTTCCTACATACTCATATCAGAATGTAGTTTTCATTAAAATACATTAAAATAGGGTAATTCGGAACCGGACCGGAACCGGATTGGAACCGAATAATAGGGTACCATGTTTAATTGGGTAGGTTCCGGTTCCACTTAGTGCGGAGCCGAATTTTTCGGGGTAGGTTCCGGTTCTATGCGGAACCGGAACCGAAACCGGTTTTGCTCACCCCTACACAAAATCAATCCCATTCCTGATCCGTATATTATTTTTGGACAAAAAATTATCTCGATCTCGATTTTGGTCTCGTCCCACAAATACTCATCATATCTCATTAAATCCTGTCTTATCTCGTTAAAATTCCGTCCAACTCTTTATCTTATCTCGTTTCGTTAAAATCTCGATTCATTCCGTTAATAGTTTCGAGATATTTTTTCATCCCTCTTATGAGGAGGGGATTTCCGCCCATATGGGAGACCTTGTTCCATTGCCTGCTGGAGTCAAGCCAATTTCTTGAACCGGGAAACAATGCAATTTCTCCTATTGCTGTTGCAAAGTTAAATCTAGTTTATTTCATAATTTTTAAGGGGAAAATTATATTCTAAATTGTTATCAACACTTTAGAAAGAACAAATAAAGAAGTCAATTAAAAAGAAAATGTTTTTCTAATAAACTCTACAGGCTCATTGGCCTGCCAATTTTTCCAAGAAAGCAGCAATACCCTCTTGGTTCAATCTCCAAATCTGGAAACCCACCAACATTCTTGACTCTCCATGTTTCTTCTCCTTCAACAAATGAGAATTCCCAGAAGCAATAACCCAAGCAATTTCCACAGCTTCAACCAGATTAATGAATACGGATATTGAAGGAAAAGCCTGCTGATATATAACTTTACTTACATTTTCATGATCACATTTGTCCTGTGGCCTCATGTCTTGAATATCAATATGCTTGGACTTTAGTGAACCTGTTAATATGGCATTGCTCACCATCTTTGTTACTGCTGAGATTCGAAGAACTTTCTTTAAGCCGGAATCCTCGCTGCCGACGGCTGACGGAGATTTTCCGGGGACGTGACCGAAGTGAGATAATGTGTTTTTGGAAATTTTTTCGATTTTTGTTCTTGATTTAGCCCATAAATAGGGTTCATCATCTTCCCAAGGATAACCTATCACAGTAATAAGATAAGAGATCTTGATAAATTAAACTGAGATGACATGATTTAATAAAGAAAAATTAAAATAAGAAAGTTTTTTTATTGGCAAATTAGTATCACAAGAAAATATCAAGTCATTTATCACATTATTTGATATAAACTTACATAGGCTATAGACACCCATCGTTTTAAAATGCGGAATTCAAGTTAATTAATTAACGCCTTGTAAATACAATTAGACAAATTTTAAATTCACATTTTAAAATATGCTTATGCCCATACCTCATAATTATTTAAATCTACATGATCACAAGATAATATCAAGTCATTTGTCACATTATTTGATAAAACATTATATAGTCCATAAACATCCAACATTTTAAAATGCGAAATTCAAGTTAGTTAATTACCGCCATGTAAGTACAAGTCGACAAACTTTAAATTCACATTTTAAAATATGATGACATCCGTACCTAATAATTACTTGAATATACACGATCACAAAATAATATCAAGTCATTTATCACATAAGACGTCACCCGTTTTAAAATGTGAAATTCAAGTTAGTGAATTACCCCATGTAAGTGCAAATAGACTAATCATAAATTCACATGGTAAAATATACCGACGTCCGTATATGATAATTATTTGAATTTATTTAATCACAAGATAATATCAAGTCATTTATCACATTATCTGCTGTAACCTAATATTGTCCATAGACATCCACCATTTTAAAATGTGAAATTCAAGTTAGTTAATAACCGCCATGTAAGTACAAGTAGACTAACTTTAAATTCACATTTTAAAATATGTCGGACATTCTTAATTACTTAAATCTATCACAAGATAATATCAAGTCATTTATCACATTATGTACTATAACCTTATGCTCTCCATAGACGTCCACCGTTTTAAAATGTAGAATTTAAGTTAGTTAATTATCACCATGTAAATATAAATAGACTAATTTTAAATTAACATTTAACGTCCACATCCGATAATTACCTGAATCTATATGATCACAAGATAATATCAAATCATTTATACATTTTTACTATAACCTTATATAGTCCATATATATAGAAATCCATCATTTTAAAATCCGATATTCACATTCTAAATATGTCAATGTCCACACTTGATAATTACTTGATTCCATATGATCACAAAATAATATCAAGTCATTCTACCATTTTAAAATGCGAAATTAAAGTTAGTTAATTACCACTATGTAAGTATAATTCTACTGATTTTAAATTCATGTCGATCCCCCACCGGATAATTGTTGTTACCTAATTGTATAATTACTTTATCATAAATCATCAATGAAAGGAAAAAAAAAAGGCCATTAATGAATAAAAACATAGGTGAAAGATTAGTATTACCGGCTTCTCCATTCTTAAGATCCTTGTAATGAGAAAATTTCATGAAAATAGTTTCAAGATAATCCATCACATCTTCTGTGCAAGAAGATGAAAATTGTAAGCCATATAAGAGCCCTGGCATTGCAAATGCAAAGCCTCTTGTGCCAACTCTAATCACAGGAGCATCCTTTGTTATCGGCCATTGAAGCTCATCCACAGTGCAAGTAATCATCATAATTGGGCTAGATTTTTGCATGGTGAGAATGACAGAAAAATATCCAAGTCGAAGAAACCTGAGAGTCTGTTCATCATTGTAATCCATTAAGAAAACAGCAGCGGATTTGAGCCCGAAGAGCTCAATTGAGCTTCCATTGGGGAATTGAAATAGCTTGTTGCTTGACATCTCAGTTTGGATTGATGATGATGGTCGTCAATTCATTAGGGTTTATGTGTGAGCAATGGATTCTGTTCAAAGCAAGCAAATTAAAATGAAAAAGCAAATACAATAAGGTTTTGATTTTGATAGAAATGAGAAATGAGAATAAAAGAAATAATAAACTTGAATAAAATTAAAATGAAGAATGTGAGAGAGAGAGAGAGAGAGAGAGAGAGCCTTGAATGGTCAAAGTTCATAAATCTTACATTTATTGCCTTAGAGAAGGTAATGCCAGCATACTGCCAGAAAATGTTATATTATTTCATATTTACTAGTTTTAATTAGGGTTATTTACGTTTTACTACTAAAGTTATAATAAAATAACAATTGGGTACTATGAATATTAACATATTACATTTTACTACTAAATTTATATAAAATTTATCATTTTACTACTTTTTCATCCAAATCGTTAGTTGATCGTCAGTTGACCATGACATCATGCTGACATCGTAAGGATAAAAGAGTCTTAACCCATAAATTATTATAAATTATAAATATTCTGAAAAAATTAAGGGTAATTTTTTCTTTACGAAAGGAATAACAAAAATAAAAACTAAAAAAAATATTGACAATACAATTACTCATTGTCTTTATTGATTCCCTCCACTGCCAATAATATAATTGAATAAAGAATTAATGATTCTTGAGTACATCTCTTTTATTATTATACTTTAAAGTATTTTGGATATTATGAGAATGTTAATTATTAAATTATTTTGGTAAATTAAATTCTTTATTTTGTTGGGTTCTTTTTTATTGTTATATATAAGATTTAGATATGTTTTTAAAGGGTATAATTATAATTTTCACTTTTATTTTATTTTGAGGATAAAACAGTATTTTTAAAGGTCAACTGACGGTCAACTAACGGTTTAGATGGAAAAGTAGTAAAATGTTAAATTTTATATAAGTTTAGTAGTAAAGTGTAATATGTTAATATTCACAGTACCCAATTGTTATTTGATCATAACTTTAGTAGTAAAACGTAAATAACCATTTTAATTAAAAACATTTAAATTAAGATACTAATTACTGTTTTATTGTATATAACTCATGAAGAAATGGGATCTAATAATAATGTTTAGTATCATATTTTTCTTCCAAAAGACCTATGGATATTGATTAATACATAACTGATTGTTGGCCCAAATTTTTTTTTCCCAAGTCCATCTGTATCATTGAGAAGGCGAGGGTTAATTTTAATATTATTAGAGACAAACTTAATATAGAGAACTTGCCACATATATATAATTATTGGAAATAAATTAATATGACATGTGTTGCATCGGAAAAATTATTTATTGTTGTTGGGCGTGTAAGATGAGCGGATCCTTAAAGTTTGAAATCTGACTACTAATCGAAATATTGTGAAACGAGTTCTCTAAAGTCCGAAAGAGATGAACATTTTAGATTATAAAGCAAGATGTTAATAAATTAAACTTTTGAATCTACTGTAATTGAAATTGAAATTGAAATTATTTGATTACTGGAACTGTAACTACAAAATGAAAGCTGAAATTGAGGAAGTAATGTACGACTAAACTATCGGACAATGAGAATTTTAAAAGGACTAAGACTACTGGAGATGAATCCTAAAAGGATAGGATTACAAGAAATATAGCCATCGTTGCTATTGGATTCATGTCTGTTGATTGAGATGTTCAATTGATCCCCCTTATTCTTAGTTCCCTTTGGATTTTATAGCTTCTGAAATAATTATCTTAGAATGCTCCTCAACTTCTTACACATGTTCTATATGTCTTGTTAAGTTCCTCTAAGTGCTCCTCCATGTTCCTGTAACCACCATATCCCTCAACTGTTGGAGGAAATTATGAAAGACATCATGCACATTTAATTTTGAAGTACCGGACTTTGGACTAGCACTGACATGTTGCTCCTGATTGTAATCCTCTGACCAGACGTGCATGAGTTGATTGTAAATCATCATGTGATCTGATACTGACTCAGAACCTTAGAACCTCAGAAGCTCATCAAAATCAGAACTTGCCCAATGACCGGCTTAAACACACACGTATAACGCAAACGCACGTATCGTTCAAGTAGTATAAAAATATCGATCCCACGAGGACTTAATTCCTACTGTTGTTATTAATTATTGAATCTATTTATTTACAAATATCTAATTAAATGGAGAAGAGAATGATTGTTTGATTGGTTGAATGTGGTTTTGCAAAATAAATAAATAAATAAAAAGACAAAAGAAAATACTAAGGAAAATAACAAAAGACACAAAGATTTAGGGTTGTGAATCATTCTAATATCTTTTAAAAGATGAAGTGATTATTTTATGTTTGTGTAATAAATCAGTTTACTAACCTGGAACACGGAATTATGCAAAAGCCTATGTCGATGGTCAGACACAAATACTCAGTTTAACCCAATTGAACCATATGTCTATGTCAACCAAATTACCTGGATTCATTAAGTTTAAGTTCCAATTATGGCTACCCCCGCCCGACAGGTATATGTCTATCCTGTAAGGAAATCTATTAAAGGGTTATCTATCCTCAAGGAAGATCGTGGGCTATTAAGTCTAAGATTGAAACCTAAAATCCCTATGTCTAGTTCATTTTAGATTTACCACATCAATCTTATTGGTGATCAGACAACAAGAAGCATTAAGCTTAAGACTTAATAAGTAAACATTTAAATTACCCAAACTATAAAATAACCCCTTATAAACCGGTGATATTAGAATTCATCACAACCCCAGATAACTAACACATAACTAGGGCAAGTAAAAACTTAAAAGTAAAAGACATAAATAAAAATGTTGAAAAGTAAAAGTCATAAAGTAAAAGCTGAAAAGTAAATTGCTGAAAAGTAAATGACGGAAAGTAAATGCTAAAATTAAATACTGAAGATTAAATGCTGAAAAGTAAAATGAAGTAAATTACTGAAAAGTAAATGCTGAAAGTAAATTGCTGAAAAGTAGATTGCTGAAAATTAAATAAAGTAAAAGTACAATAAAAGAAAATGCTGAGGTAAAATGATCCACTTTTATTACTTCTATTTTAGATATCTCCCTTAATATAATATATTAACTTTGCATGATAATTGCCAACCAGCCATATAGGCGGTATCCAGATTAAGTCAAATTAATAATTAATTATCAACCGACCAATCAGGCGGTATCCAGTTTAGTCAGGTTAAAACCAATTTAAATATACCAATCGACCAATATGGCGGTATCCTCGTTAAGTCAGGTTTTAACTATTTTATATATTATAATTAAGAGAGATTAATCTAAATATTAGTAATAAAAGTTTTACCTTTTACCCCAGCAAATGGGAGTTACCTCCTCATTATTGAAAAGTAAAAACTGAAAATTAAAGAAAGAAAAGTACTGTGCGTAAAAGTAAATTGCGGAAAGTAAAAACTGAAAAGTAAAGAAAAGAAAGTGCGAAAGCAGAAATTAATTACTAAAAGCTATAAATAAACAAACAATATACAATCTTCTTAATATTCTTAAGGAATTCCTTAGAAGAAAGTATGAATTTTACAAATGAAATGGCTTGGTATTTATAGGCAAAATTTTGCCTCCATCAATTCATCCACCAAATCAATTATTAATTGCTCCACTAATTGCTCCACTAATTACTCCACCAAATCCATTATTAATTGCTCCACTAATCTCTTATCATGTTTGGTGATGATTTGATAATTTTTATTATTTATTTATTAATTTATTTTTTGCTTTGAAAATGATTGAAAGTGACTTTAATAATTATACACAACACACTTCTGGATGGTTCATCAATTTCGGGCATGTAATCATCAGAATTCGAAATTATTTTGTCTTTCAAAGCTGTAGATCTTTGAGTCTTCTTTAATCTGGAACTTGAATCAGCTCAATCCGATATCGGAGTAAAAAGTTATGCCCAAAATACGAAAGATGCGCAAAATTGGAATTTCCAAAACTGCACTTCGTTAAAACGCCCTTTCAAGTTTCTAATCTCCAAAATTAAAATATCAAGTCCAATAATTGCCCTTATTTGACCCATATTTCATCCTAAATGATTTCATTGAGATCCGATATTATTTTATCTGCAAAATAAACTAAAACACATCAAAACGTTCATTAAACCCGATAAACTAAACAAAATATTAAGTTAAAGGGGCGGTAATATTGATATATTTTCCGTTCATCACCCAACTTAGCATCAGACCTATAATGCAATATCCTCCACAGCAGGCCAAAGTTAGAACCTAGAATCGAGAGTCGATTTTTGGATCAGAATCTGACGTGCATCAGAACCTATGTCAGAGCCTCAGAATCAGGACCCAGAGTCAAATCCTAGAATCAGAACCTGACATGCATAGACTCTGACCTGAACTTAGTATCTGATTTGACTTGTTTACTCAGATAAACATATCACGTCATGTTTAGCTCATGATATACACCATCATCTCACATACTTGAATTTCAACATGAAACTAAACATTAATTCTCTCGAAAAATTGCATCCTATAATCCAAGTACATATATAATTTTATTAAGGGGCTTTTTTTTTTTGGATTGCGCTACAGAAATAAAATAAAAATACTAGTCAGGTTTTTTTTAAAAAACAAATAAAAATAAAATAAACTACTCAAACTTAGACTATTAAATTTTTCTATTGATGAGATTCTTTCATTAATATATGTCCTTAAAAGGAATATACTATTACGAAATTATTCTTGATTCAGAAATAAACATAACCAACTCATTATATGAGCACTTTACCAAAAAGAGGGAAAAAAACATTACATAATTTTATAAAGGGCTTTTGTCTATGGGAGATGAAAAATCGGATACTGAAAGAAAGGTTTTTTTATTTTATTTTTTATTTTTTATTTATTATTATTATTTTTTTTTTTGGTGATTATGTTCCAAAATCTCAACATAAAAAGCTTAAAAAAGAAGAAAACTTTTTTTTTGTAAAGTAAATTTAGTGTTGACATCTTATATATTATATGTATATTGTATATAGAGTATTCATTGTATGATGTAGTTTTGAACGTAATGTATGAAATTTTCTAATATTTATAATTGTATGAGAGATATGTTCATAAAAAGTGTCTTATGAGAAAGACACAAGTTGAATGAACATTTTCTTCAAGAATTAAAAAATATACTTCCTCCGTTCCTTTTTGATAGGCTACCTTTCTTTTTTTGGAAATCCAAAATTATAGTCCAATTTCCTTATTTAGAGAGAGTTAAAAGAATAAGTTTACTTATATACCCTTATTTAATAAACAACTTTATTGAATTTAAGTGGGATTGTGTTGTATTAATGAGGGGTATATCAAGAAAATATTATTTTTTTTACCACATTAATCATGTTCCCTTATTTTGTTGGGAAAAAGATCAGCGACCTATTAAAAAGGGACGGAGGAAGTAACTCTGTAGTTCAAAAAGCATTATGAAAGAGTATAACCTTTAGAAGCATTACACCCTTAAACTAAAGGCTGCCTACAAAGGCACTCATCAATGTTTATAAAAATGGGCCTTTAGGTTTATTTTCATTCATTCAAATTAATCACATACTTACATACTTATAAAGTTGAAGTTTAGAGTTTGAGAGTTTCCACCATTATTCCAAGTTCAAGTCCTTAAAGAAATGAGTGTTCCTTCTACAAGAAGCAACCAAGTTGTCATGGGAGAACGTTAGCAACAAGAAATTCGTAGAGCATCGAGGCGGGGTGGTTAATAAGTTCTTAAGTACAGAAGCATCTCGACTTGGCTTAAGTTTCTTTATCTTCTTCAATATTTTCCAGTTTTTTCTAAGTCCTTATCTTTATGTTTTATTCATAACTTGCATGATATAATGTTGATTTATTTTTTTTGAATAATATATGTTAAAAATGATTAATAACACATTCGAATAAAAATCTTAAGAACTTATTAATCTATATGTGTTGCTGACTTTAATTTATGCTTGTATTATTCATCTTTTCTCTGGAAAAAATGCAGTCTGCCCATGGATTTTGCATAAAAGAGTTCGAACGCCCGACGAACGCATAAGAAAAAACTCAGTGTTTCAATTTTTCGTTCGAACGTGTTATCAAACAGCACTTGAATGCAAGCTCTCTGGAAAGATTCGTTCAAACACGTTATCAAACGCTACACGAACGTGAACTTTCTGGAAAGTTTCGTTTGAACGGATGAACGAACGTAACACTAACACAAGTCGTAGCTGAATTTTTTTCAGATATGGAATAGTAATATGAACTTAGATTATTTATTAATATAACATATATTAACTTGATAATTGTCATATATAATACACGTTTCGATTACAAAAATTTGGTAATATAGACATAAGTTGAATATATGCATAGTGTAATATTAACTTAGTAAAATCATATACTGAACTTTTGTAAACTTGGTAGTGTAGGTTTTAATTAATAGTAGGGTGTTTCATTATCACATACATATACCCAGATGATTATGTGATAAACTTGAGATTATTTAATTTGATTTATTAATTAATTGTTGTATATTTGGTTGATAATTTAAAGTATAGTTATACACAAGTAATTTCATTCAAGCTTGATTGAATTTATACATACATACATTTCAAAATTATTGTACTTTTGGATGAGATTTAAAGTGTAACACTAAAGATTGAATGCCTAAGATTTTCTATTGAGAAAGTGATTAAAGAAGTTTTATCACCAATGCGATAAGAGCCTAAGTGGGTAGAGATTAAAGTGGTTACACCGGACCCCCCCTCGTCCTTTGGGAATTTTCTTTTGTTCACCTATCATAAGAAATTTTAGTCACAAATTCAAGGACTTGTATTATTTGGTATTACTATCCAACATAATAACAAGTAGATTTTTAGTGTAACATATAAATATGATCATAAAGTTGATCTTTTTGTGATTTGTATTATGTATATTTTTCAGTTACACATACCTAGTAGAAATATGAGAGTTCCGGTCACTCATGTAGAGAAATCGGATAAGTTTGGTGGAACGAACTTCAAATAGTTGTAGAGCAAAATGTGAGGATTAAGGCCGAAATATCAGCTCTTTGATGACATGATTCTTCTAAATAAATAATCAGACAACCAATTAATTATTTTCCGCTTCCTTAAGCTGGACAATAATTTAGAATAGAGAAGTTATGAAATTGTAGAGAGTTGACCAATTAGTGGGAAACGTGAATGAAATACAATTGTTGTTAGTTTATTTTCCTTGTAATGAGATATTATAAAAAATGATCAAGAATAATAGCATTTAACAAGCTTAGGATGCATCAAAATGGGGTATGCATATCCTTTAGTGTCTCATTTGTGTTAGCTTTAAAATTCTTCAAGTTGACATCAAATCATCTCACAGTAAAAAAAAATTGAAGAATTTAGTTTGTAGAAGATCGCACTTACCAAGAATCCTGAGAGCTGGTATTTGATGAGCGGCTAAAATGTATATATTTTTCATCCCTCTGGCTTGATGTTATGTGAGTTATCTCAAGTTTTATGAGCGCATTGATGTGTTTTGGGTTTATTTTGCAAGTTAAAATAATTTCAAGACTCAATGGAATCAACATATGATGAAAACGGTAAAATACGGAATGAATTGGACCATCGGATGCAGACCAGCGCGTCGCGACACACCTTTTAGCGTCACGACTCTCTATAGAACAAAATTGAGGCAGAGACTCTTGAGCTTTGCGCGTCGTGACTCGAACCATTACGCGTCGCGATGTCAGAGCTATCACGTCGCGACACGATCAAGAAGAAAAAATAGGTAGAGAGTTCATCGAATGGACCGTAACGACTCGGTCTTTGTGAGTCGCGACGCTTCGATGAAAACTAAATACGTGTCGCGGCGCCAATCCATCTGTATCGCGACGCTGAGAGCATAATTAGAATCGTCCTTAAGAATGAACCATCCTTAAGTCTTCCTATATAAGCCACAACTCATCCTAAAATGAGGGGGGAGTCTGAGAACCTAAATTGGCATCCTCCAATTAGAGTTTTGGAGAGAAAACAAAGCATATTAAATGAGCACATCACAGAAACTCAATAACAATGAGCAAATGAATGACTAACTCAACATAGTTTTTTCTTCCTTTTACTTTTTTGATATTTTGTTTATCATTGAATATTTATTTAGAGTTTTTAAGCATCTGTAGTAACTAAATCTATAATCCGGAGTTGTGATGAAACCCGGTATTTTGAGTTTATAAATTGAGTTTTCTTATATCGTGTGTGATGCTTTGGCTTGTTTATTGAATATTGTTCTTAATGCTTCTTGTTGTTTGATCACCAATAAAATTGTTGTGGTAAACCTAATTGAACATGACAAAGGAATTTTAGGTTCAGCCTTAAATTCAATAGCAAATTATCTCTTTTTAGAGATTTTCTTACATGATAGAAATATACATGTCGGGAGGTATAGCCATAATTGGAATTTAATCTTAATGAATTTGAGATTAATTAGTTAACATAGAATTATAGTTTATTAGTTGATGCCAAATGTTTGCGCATGACCATCGAAAGAGGCTTGTGGATATTTTAGTGTTCCAGATTAATAAGTTAGTTTATTACACGAGTATAAGAGAACTGATTCATCTTTAAAATAATATTGGGTGAATCCACAATCCTGAATATTTTCTTCTCATTGATTTCCGTTAAAATCACCATAATTATATTTTTTTCCTTCAGCGTTAATTTAAACTAAACTCAAAATCATATTTAATTTCAATTAGATACTTGTAAGTAATTAGTCTTAGTAATTAGTAACGTAGGTAATAAGTCATCGTGGGATCGATAACTTTATACTACTTGAGCGATATATCCGCTTGCGTAACGTGTGAAAATCACAATCAATATTGGAATCAGAGATTCTACCGAGGGCATTAGGTAAAAAATTATATATATAGAAATTGATTAAATTAAGGATCATAAACATCAGTTATAAATATTAGAAGCTGGAAATTATTGAAATCAAGCCGGAGGAGGCTTCATCGATTTAATGGGAATTTTTTTTTTTTTTTTTTGCTTTTAGAGAAACCCACTATCTCTTTGCATATGGAAAGCAATCAAAACCATCGAGTCGTTTACTAATTATTTTTTGTTTTATCAAAATCTCAATATAACAACAGGAAATACATCTCTATTGAACCATGCAATAAACATTCACCACAATAATTATTTGGATTTCCAAATTGTTATTAATAAACAGGAATATGGGAAGATATTTAAAACCATAAATATGAAATTAAAAAGATAAATGCATTCACTCAAAGATTTACAAACCCTAATTACACCTCTGTTCAATAAAACTCCAGTACTTAAATTCTAGATCAACAAACCATGGCTTCATATATTGAACTTCCTAATTTTAATTCCGAATCCACTAAAATTTCACCTGTTTGCCTGTTGAATGCACCAGAATTTTCTTGACTGATTGCAATTCATGAACAACATTTGTTATGTTCATTCGATCATTTGGTGACTCCATGAACATGCAACTCCAATTCTAACCAAAGAAATGAGACATTCAATTCCGCTGTCGATTCTTGCTTGTCTTTGTCTTTGGTTATAATCATCAGAAGCCAAATCTTCATCATTAATTTGAAGTACTGGATCCACAATCTCCATCACATGATCAGGCAAAGCCATTCTCGCAAAGATATGAAGATTTAGGTCTCCCTCAAATATTTTATCTGTGGGTTTTTTTCTTGTCAACATTTCTAATAGCAATATCCCAAAACTATAAATATCTCCATTTATTGACACATCACTTCCGAGACCATACTCTGTCGTTCAAATAAAATTCAATTAATGAAGTAAGATTTCTTAGAAGATATTAAGAGATGCAAATGGAGAAAAAATAGTTGAAAGATTTTGAGCATAACCTGGGGCAACATATCCAATTGTTCCTCTTACTCCGATGGAGCTGCTTTGATTTGGATTTGAGATATCTTGTTGAAATCTTGCAAGTCCGAAATCACCAACGTGAGCCGTCAAGTCATTGTCGAGAAGGACATTGCTAGGCTTTAGATCGCAATGGAGGATCGGTTCATGGCAATGGTGATGGAGATAATCCAGTGCAGATGCTACATCAATTGCAATGTTTATTCTCTGAAGAAGGGTGAGATTCTGAATTTCAATTTCTTGGTCTTTTAGCTGAACAACATCTGGATGCAACCATCTTTCAAGATTCCCATTTGGCATGTACTCATAAACTATAGCTTTGAAGTCGTTGCCTTGAAAATCAATGCTTGAACAGGAAGTTATAACCCTAACGAGATTTCGGTGGCGTATGTTTCTCAAGGCTTTACATTCGGCCATGAAACTCTTGGAAGCTCCTCGGCGTTGGAGGTTAAGAACTTTAATTGCAACAATGATTCCATCTTGATCAAATATTCCCTTATACACAGAGCCAAAGCTGCCCACACCAATCAAACGTGACGAAGAAAAGCCATCAGTTGCTTTTAGGAGGTTTTCATAAGAGAGATTTTGAAGTGCTATTCTCAGTATGGGTTCTGAAGGTTCCTTTGTCAATCTCCTTCTCCTTTTGAGCCAACAGAAGATGAAAAATAACAGCATTGCTAATCCTGTAAAGGTAGCTGCAGTTGCAATTATTACTTTCAGCCCTCGAGAGACTTTCCGATTGCTTGTAATGTTCTTGGTGCATTTGGGTAGCTGTAATTCAGGTATGCCACCACAAAGCTTACTGTTACCGGCAACTGATGTAGCACTTGAATTCTTAAATACTCCTTCTGTTGGTACCATTCCCTCCAGGTCATTATGAGATAGATTTACAATCTCCAACAATTTAAAACTTACCAAAAATTTTGGAATTTGACCTGAGAGATTGTTTTGAGACAAATCCAAGATTCTAAGACCTCTTAAAGAACTCAATGATGAAGGAATGCCACCATGGAATAAGTTGCCTTGCATCGATAATTCTTCTAATATTACACAACTACCAAGACTACTAGGAATCTCACCTGATAACATATTCCAAGAAACATCTAATATGCCTAGATTTTTTAGATTTTCAATATTTGTGGGAATGGAACCGGTCAATTGGTTTCCAGAAAAATCAACAAACAGTGATAGGGATGAGAGACCAATGAGTTGAGGAGGTATGGTGCCACTAAGATTGTTATCAGAAAGATCAATTCCTACCAAACTCTCACACTGGCCTAGGCTTGAAGGGATGCCTCCCTGGAGAAAATTGTTAGCTAAATCTAGATTGTTTAAATTTTCAAATTTGCAATAGAATGTGGAATATTTCCTGATAATCTGTTCATATGCAAGTACAGTATCACTAAATTTTGGAGCTCTCCTATGATAGGAGGGATGGTACCTGATAATTTGTTGTTCCACATGTCTAATCTTTGCAAGCTAACCAACTTCCCAATCCCAATTGGGATGCCTCCAGATATTTTATTATTGTCAAGGACAATTACTGCAAGACTTTTGGTTGAGAAGTTGCCAATGCATCCAGGAAGAAACCCTCCAAAATTATTCTCATTTACAGCCAATATCTGTAAACTTGTTGCATTAGTCATAGAGCAAAGGAAGTTTAAATCATCACTTCCCCCACTCCCAAGATGGTTCGTTGAAATTGCGAACCAAGAAAGCTTTTGTAGCTTTTCTAAATAAGGCACTTCCCCCGTAAATTCATTACCAGTGAATTGAAATACTTCCAAATTCGAGGCATTGGCTATAGAAGGTGGAATAGCTCCAGTAAATTTGTTTGCCGGAATGCTGAATTGTTGAATATTTGGGAGAGTGAATCCAAGGCCCGCAGGAATATCCCCTTGAAATTGGTTAAATCCCACATCAAAATTTATTAAAGAAGAGAGATTGAAAATTGTTGAAGGAATAGTGCCAGAGAAGTTGTTTGTAAACAATTGAAGAACCTCGAGATTCTTTAGAAGACCTAAAGTGTCAGGAATACTCCCATCAAATTTACTACGGGACAAAGAAAGTTTAGTAAGAGATGATAAGTTTCCCAACGAAGAAGGTATACTTCCTGTCAAATTGTTGTCTCCTAAATAAAGATATTCAATCTTCAACAAGGAGCCAAATTCGGAAGGGATTTTTCCCACCAACTTGTTTTTGTCTATTCTGATCTCAATAAGATTTGAGCAACTGGATATATTGGAAGGAATTTCGCCACCAATTGAGTTGTTGTAAAGATTTAGTACTCTCAATCTTCGCAGACGACCGATTTCTGGAGGGATTTTTTGGGTGAAGCTATTGTTTAGGAGAGAAAGTTGTTTAAGAAAGCTCAAATTTCCAATGGAAGGTGAAATACTGCCTACAAGTTTGAGGGATTGCAGGTCCAAGACTGTGACCCTTTGGTGCCTGCGACCACATGTAATACCATGCCACTGGCAAAAGTGGATGGATTCATTCCAGGAGCCTAAAACACCAAAAGGATCATTAGTGATCTTGGACTTGAATGCAAGCAAGGCTTGTCTGTCAGTCTCGTTTCCAGAAACTTTAGAAGCCCTAATACTCATGTTGAAGCACAGAACTAGGGCTGCAAGCACAGCAAAAAATGAAGAAGCCATTTTTATGCTCATGTTGGATGCCAAATTTTCTCTGTCAATAACTGGTATTTGGAGTAGTTCGTTTGTTCAAGAATGGAAGGCTGTGAAGTCTGAAGGCATTTTATAATCAAGACCGTAGCTTGATGGTGTAAGACTCAGGTTTTTATTTTCAGGTCCTGATTCTTAGGTTTGAATTCATAAAATATATTTTTTATAAAAATTTAAAATAATCGAAAATTTTACTTGACTCCGTTTAAACGCATATCGAATAATTTAAGGACAAATTTCTAACGTTCCCAAAAATAAAAAATAAACACTGTATAGAATGCATGCGTAAGCTAAGAAAGTGGGCAGTGAAAATATCTAAAAGATTTGCATGTGGCACTAACTTCATCATAATTAATGTGAAAAAAGTAATAATTTAATAATTAGGTCAATTGCAATCAAATAGGAATTTTTATGTAAATAGAGGTGAGTGAAGTTTAAATTATTTTTTTTATCCATCTTATGTTTTAATAATATATACCCTAAAATCTTCAAAATTCAAAAGTTTAAAAGGAATATTTTCACTTATTAATGTTTTGATATCTTTACCCTCCCAAAAAAAAAATATTAATAATTTTACTTCATTATTAATTCATTAAAATAATTAAAAATATATGAAAATTATTATAGAATATAATATTTCTATAGAAATATATTATAAAATCTAATATTTCTATAGAAATTTATTTTATTTGCTTATCATAATAATATTATAATTACATATTGGACTAGGTCTATTTTAGATGCTTCCAAATTTAATTTTATATTACAATATAACGAATAAATAAAAATAAAAATAGGAATATAATTTCTTAATTGATCAATAAACTATCGCCCAAAAAACAAATTTCCCTAAAATCATTTAAATCTACCACTCAAAATATATATATATTGAATGTATGTATGTATGGTGTATATATGTGTTGTGTGTATATGTGTATGTGGTATGTAGTAGTAATATCATATCTCATCTTAATTATTATTTCTTATCCCCAGCACACCCATTTTCTTTTGTCCCTCTTTTTCTCCACAAACTCACCAACCATTAACCAACCACTCACACTTTCTCATACCAATATCTAAACTTTTTCATTATGGGCACACATCATTACATTTATAATTCTACTACTTCTGCTTGTATCACCTCTTAGAATTTCAATCGTAGCCAACATTGGGAGGGTAAAGGAGGATGCATGGTGTCCCCTGCTTTTTCTACGGAACCAGATCTCATGGCATATCAAGAGCTGCCAGAGGATGGAGTCAAGTGGAGATTGCTTTTGAATGAAGAAGAAGATGAGGTGAGGGCATTTTTGAGAGATTGGATAGAGAGCTAAATAAGGTGAATCAATTTTATCAACCAAAGAAAGAGTGTTGAGAAGATTCCAGGGAGTGTTGGGAGCAAATTTTATGAAATTTTAAAGAGATAAACCGAGACTTGTTGGAGATGAGAATATCCAGAAGAGAGAGAAAAATGTGTGGATAGAGAGAGAAAGGAATTTTTTAACGTCTTCCGATCTCCGTTTCCAGCAAGTGACCACATCTGGAGAATCCCCTCAACGAGACGAATCCAACGCCGCTGATCCGACATCCTGAGTCCTCAGGGGTGTGTATTAATCGGTTTTAACCGATTAACCGAACCGTTCCGACCTATTTTTTTATAACGGTTCGGTTATTGTGATTAAATCGATTTTTACGGTTAAAATTTTTAACTTTTTTGATTATTCGGTTCGGTTACGGTTATGAGATTCGTATAACTGAACCGACCGATTAACCAAATATATATATGCTTCAAAACCCTAAATAAGTAAATAATAAAATTTCATAAACCGATTGTTAGATAAATTGTTAAAACCGAAAATTATTAAATTATTGGCAATTAATAAACCCAAAATTTCATAATATTGGGTTAAATATTAATTTGATGAATATGAATTTATATTTATTATTAGCTTATTGAATATTGAGTTGATGAATTTATATTTGTTGGACTGGTTAATAACCGAATAAACCAAAACCGCCCCGAATATAATGGTTAAATTGGTTAATGGTTATTTGTCATAATATGGTTAAATCGGTTACACATTACTTAACCGAAAAATTTTGGTTCGGTTAAAAAATCAAGGATTAACCGATCGAACCGACCGATACACCCATAAGTCCTCCCCACGTGCAGTCGAGCGCTCCCCACTGCCGCCTGCTGCCGTTGCCACGCGCTCCATGCACCGCCGTGCATGAACGACACCTCTCGGACCAAAATATTTCTCTCGTCGAGATACACGAGTTAGACACTTCGTTTGCCCAAATTGGATATCGGTGTTTAACTGATCGTCGATAACTGTCGTGTTTCAGCCCCTACCACCACCATCGCCGTGATCCTTGAGACATTTTCTGACCAGCGGCTTATTCGTTGTGAGATTTGGAGGTCGTTGAAGTTCGGTACGTGATTATTACCGTTTTGTGGGTGTAAATGATAGAATTTGAAAGTTTTAGACTTAATTGTATATTTGCATGATTAAGAGGGTAATTCTGTAAATTCTTATTTTCAGGAGTTAATAAGTAATATTTAAGAGTTTTAGAACTATATGGACATAGTAGAAAAGTTTAGGGGCTAAATTGGAAATTTAGAAAGTTTAGGGGTAAAATCATAATTTTTGAAAATTTGAGAGATCTGATCGTAATTTTATATTTTCAGATTTTTAGCGAGGATTTAGACATATTAAGAACTTTTTCATGGATAGCGGTAAGTACAGTGCACGATGATTCCCTTAACATAATTATTTGTTGATTGATGGTTGTTGTGAACGTCCATATATAAATATATTGGTATAATTATATAAAATTGTGGAGATATTATATTGAGTTATTGGAAGTATGAGGAATATAAATTTATGATTGTTGAGATGTGATTGTATTGGATGAAGTGTGTTGTTGTGTTATGCTGTCGGGTTTTGTATAATAGTTGGCGGAGATTAGACGAGATGTGATGAGATATTACGAGATTATATGGTGAAAAACCTTGGGAGTATGAAAGGGACTCTCCCATTGGTTTTAACCATCTCACACATATTTTACGAGATGATATGGTGGGAAACCTTGGGAGTATGAGAGGGACTCTCCCATTGGTTTCAATCCGCTATTATACTGGACCCGAATTAGCAACCATGTTTGACAGATGTTTGTATTGTTGTGAGATATTTGCTTGAGATGTTATTATAGTATATATTATTTTCATATATTATATTATATTATATATATATACACTTATCTATATCTCTATTTTGTTGGTGATGTCATGTTGAGAGTATTAGTGTTTTACTTGCTGAGCTCTTTAAGCTCACTCACATTTCCCCCCAAACATTACATGTAGTTCGCAAGCACAACAATAGCAGTACCGGAATTTGATCCACGTGCCACAGTTGTTCTTCGGGTTGGTCCAGATATTTGAGTCATCATTTGCATATATTTTAATACTTGTGTTGTAGACCATAAAAATTATGTATAATTCATGGATTTGTAATTTATGATGTAATAATTATGCATATTTGTTTGGTTAGTTTGACATATAGAATGCTCAAGCTAAAGAAGTCTGTGAACCTTTTTCTAGGGTTAGGTCCGCTCTAGGGAGGGGGTCGTGACAGATTTGGTATCAGAGCATAGGGATTTCGATTCTGTAGACACATTGCATTAGAGGAGGGTATTAAAATGGAAGTTTGTGTCCATTGGAAAATGTATGGGCGTGGCCGTGGTATTGGTACTCAATATGGGAGAGAGATAGTTTGACGATACGTGAGAATGTCGAGTATTAGTAGAGAGAGACCTCACACGTAGCCAGTAGATCCTAAATTGAATGTAGTTTTATATGGTGTTCCACAGATTGTTGAGAGTCACGAAGGTTCTAGACCTATACCTCCAGTAGTTACGACAGTCGCCCCATCGTTATTCCTACAAGTTGTACCTGACACGGTTCCCACGACTGTACCTAATATGACCCTTACCGCTCTTTTAGTTCCCCTGACAGCCACACACCTAGAAGATGTATTGGGGAGATTTATTGATGTAGTTGCACATATGGTTTTCAGAGTGCCAGCGACTAGTGTACCTTCATGCAGTAGTGGTAATACGAGCAAGTTGGATTAGTTTCTTAATTTGAGGCCTTTTCAGTTTCATAACACGAATGATCCCCTCATTGTAGAAAATTGGAAGGACGATATCGAGCACATATTCAGCGTGTTGGACTTGACCGATTAAGAGAATGTTAAGTTTGCTGCTTTTATGATGAGAGGTGAAGTTGAGACCTGATGGAAGCACATTGAGACAGTATTAACAAATAGATTGAGATCACCTTATTATTGGAGAACTGATGGACCTAGAAGGCTTGAGTATATCACGTAGGGTATGTTTGAGGAAGCCTTCTATGAGAAGTATTTTTCTTATGCATATCAGAGTGAGCAGCGTCGTCTGTTTGAGCACATGGTTTGGAGACGACCAGAGACAATGATGGAGTATGAGAGGCGGATGATTTCTTTATCTCACCACTATCCAGAGTTGATATGACGTGAGGATGGCAAATGAAAGAAATTCAAGGATCGACTAAGACAGAAGATTAGATCGAGGATCTCCATTTTTGGGAAATTGTCATATATAGTGCTGGTTGACAAGGTTATGATTGCAGAGAATGACTTCAAAATCGAGAGAGAAAACATAACAACTTTTTAAGAGACCGGAAAGAGAAGATGAGATGAAATCTCTTAGGGGAGATAGGGCAAATCTAATAATATATAAAAATTTTCCGCATGAGAGTCATAATAAGATACCACCCGGAGGTACTTAGAGTGCACCTTCTAAAGGACAGTTTCGTGAGTGTCGGAATAAACATGATCATAGTAAAGCCACAATACCATATGTTGATTGGAGTGTTGTGAGTGTAGCATCTCGACCTACTAGCCCACGTCGACGTAATATTTGTGGTCAGGAGGGTCATATTTGCCAACAATATACCAGAGGAATGAAGTGTTTTGTATGTCAACAGTTTGGATATTTCGCTAGATATTACCCCACTAGTGACGGATCTCGAGGAGCTGGGCCAACATCAGTATGTGGTAGAGGGAAAGATTCCAGTGGTATTTGTGTATGAGGTTCGGGTTTCCCACAGAACAGAGACATGAGAACTTCAAGTGGAATGCATGATGGTAGAGAATAGACATCTCAAGCATATATTGCACTTGATGTTGTTAGGGTATGAATCTTCACGACGACGGAGCATGAGGCACAAGATGGTGGTGATACTTTATCAAGATAAGTTTGTCGTAGTGTTTATTGATGACATCATTGTGTATTCGTTTTCTCGGGTCGATCATGAGCAACATCTTTGAATGGTACTAGAGACTTTGAGGAGAGAACAACTTTATGCCAAGTTCTCTAAATGTGAATTTTGGTTAAATAAAGTGGTATTTTTGTGACACATTATCTCAGGAGAAAGTATCGTTTGTGTGGACTGATGATTGTGAGAGAAGCTTCCAAACTATGAAAGGGGAAATTAACTACTGCACTATTTTTTAAGAACCAGACAGATGATGTTTAAGGAGATGGCAGCGTTACGTTAGACTTTCGAGATGTCCGACGGTGGAGGTCTTCTTGCCCATATGAAGATTCGATCTACATTATTAGATAAACTCCAAACAACACAGAGCAAAGATGATCAATGTGGAAAATGGAGAGCAGAGATTGCAATGGGTGAGACTATTACCTTCAGATTGAGTTCAGATGATGTATTACTTTTTGGTGATAGAGTTATGGTACCACATTCGGGAACGCTTAAGCAAGAAATCTTGGATGAGGCCCACGATGCTCCTTATAATATGCATCCTGGGAGCACCAAGATGTATCAAAATCTGAAGAAGACATATTGGTTACCGGGAATGAAGAGAGAGATTTTAGAGTTTGTGTCTCGGTGTTTGGTTTGTCAACTGGTTAAGACAGAGCATCAACATCCAGCCAGATTACGCCAGCCTCTACCTATACCTGTGTGGCCATGGAAAATATTGCGTTGGATTTTGTAGTAGTGCTGCCGAATGACTATGATATAATTTGGGTGATAGTGGGTCGATTGTCTAAATTTGCCCATTTTCTGCAGATTCGAGTTGCATGGGGATCTGAGAGACTAGGGAAATTTATTTGTGGAGCAGACTGTACGGTTACACGGTGTACCATTATCGATTGTATCATATATAAATGTCAGATTTACTTCTCATTTTTGGCAGAGTTTCTAGAAAATTTATGGGATCAAAGATTTCCATGAGCACCGCATTCCACCCTCAGACTGACGGTCAATCAGAGAAGACTATTCAGACGCTAGAAGATTTTTGAGATCGTGTGTTTTGATATTCACTGGGAGTTGGAACGAGCATTTACATCTGATCGAGTTTACCTACAATAATAGCTTTCAGGCTAGTATCGATATGGCTCTGTTTGAGACTTTGTATGAGAGGAGATGTAGAACCCCTGTTTATTTGGTCGATGTTGGAGATAGACAGATTCATGGCTTGGACTTGGTGTTTATGACATCAGAGAGGATCATGCTTATCCGAGCAAGACTGTTAGAGGTGTAGAGTCGACAGAAGAGTTATGCCAACAGAATATGAAAGATTTTGAGTTCCAAGTAGGGGATAGACAGAAGATGAAAGATTTTGAGTTCCAAGTGGGGGATAACGTTTTTTTTTAAAGTCTCTAGAGGGAAGTTGGCACCACGGTATATTGGTCATTTTGAGATTTTGGAAAGAGTAGGAAATGTGGCATATCGTCTGACATTACCACCGGAATTGGAAATGATTCATAAAGTGTTTTATATATCTGTGCTAAAGAAATATGTACCAGACCTTTCTCAAATTTTGGAGAGTCAACTGGTAGAATTGAGCGAGAATCTGACGTATGAAGAAAATCATGTGGAGATCGTAGGTCGAAAGGTTCAAGAGTTTAGATCCAGACGTATTCCTCTTGTGAAGGTCATGTCGTCTAATCATCATATACAGAAAGTGACTTGAGAAGTGAAAAAAGACATGAGTGAGAAATACTCAGAGATATTTGAGGATTTAGAAATTTCGAGGAAGAAATTTTTTATAAGGTGGGTAGAATGTAATATCATACCCCATCTTAATTATTATTTCTTATCCCCAGCACACCCATTTTCTTTTGTCCCTCTTTTTCTCCACAAACTCACCAACCATTAACCAACCACTCCCACTTTCTAAGACCAATATCTAAACTTTTTCATTATGGGCACACATCATTACATTTATAATTCTACTGCTTCTGCTTGTATCACCTCTTAGAATTTCAATCGTAGCCAACATTGGGAGGGAGAAAGATGATGCACGGTGTCCCCTACTTTTTCTACAGAACCAGATCTCATGACATATCAAGAGCTGCCAGAGGATGAAGTCAAGTGGAGATTGCTTTTGAATGAAGAAGAAGATGAGATGATGGCATTTTTGAGAGATTGGATAGAGAGCTAAATAAGGTTAATCAATTTTACAAACCAAAGAAAGAGTGTTGGGAGTAAATTTTATGAAATTTTAGAGAGAGGAATCGAGACTTGGAGATGAGAATAACCAGAAGAGAGAGAAAATGTGTGGATAGAGAGAGAAATGAAATTTTTGACATCGTCCAACCTCTGTTTCTGACAAGTAACTATATCTGGAGAATTCCCTCGATGAGACGAATCCAACGTCGCCGGTCCGACAGCCTGAGTTCTCCCCACACGCCATCACGCGCTGCATGTTGTCATTGTCATGCGCTCCACGTGCCGTCGTACGTGAACGACACCTCACAGACTAGAATATTCCCCTCGTCGAGATACGCGAGTTGGAAACTTTGTTTGCCCAAATCGGACCTTCGGTTGTTGAGAAACGAGCAAAATACGGTAGTTATCGGTGTTTAACCGATCGTCGATAACCGTCGTATTTCAGCCACTACCACCACCATCGATGTGATCCTTGAGATGTTTCCTGACCACCAGCTCATTCGTTGTGAGATTTGGCGGTCGTTGAAGTTCGGTACGTGATTATTACCGTTTTGTGGGTGTAAATGATAAAATTTGAAAGTTAAAGACTTAATTGTATATTTGCATGATTAAAAGTGTAATTCTATAAATTCTTATTTTCAGGGATCAATAAGTAATATTTAAGATTTTTAGGACTATATGGACATAGTAGAAAAGTTTAGGGGCTAAATTAAAAATTTAGAAAGTTAGGGGTAAAATCGTAATTTTAGAAAAGGACCTGATCGTAATTTTATATTTTTCAGATTTTTAACGAGGATTTATACATATTAAGGACTTTTGTGTGGATAGAGGTAAGTACAGTGCACGATGATTCCTTAACATAATTGTTTGTTGATTGATGGTTGTTGTGAAAGTCCATATATAAATATATTAGTATAATTATAATATATATATATATATATATATATATATATATATAAAATTATGGAGATATTATATTAAGTTATTGGAAGTATGTGAAATATGAATTTATGATTGTTGAGATGTGATTGTATTGGATGATGTGTGTTGTTGTGTTATGATACCGAGTTTTGTATAATAGTGGGCGGAGATGAGACGAGATGTGATGAGATATTTTGCGAGATTATATGGTGAAAAACCTTGGAAGTATAAGAGGGACTCTCTCATTGGTTTTATCTCACTCACACATATTTTTCGAGATGATATGGAGGGAAACTTTGGGAGTATGAGGGAGACTCTACCATTGATTTCAATCCGCTATTATAATGGACCCGGATTAGCAACCATGTTTGACGAATGTTTGTATTGTTGTGAGATGTTTGCTTGAGATGTTATTATAGTATATGGTATTTTCATATATTATATTTTATATATATTGTTGATGGTGTTTTCAGGCACTATAACATTTAAGACAGCACGACGAGGACAGAAGGGTAATTCCCTGGCTAGGTTGAGATCATCAGCACCGACCCGACCACAACATGTGAAGACCGACCACTTTGGTTCGGATGACCGAGCACTTTAAGATCGGCAGAAACACTCTCAGCATAAAAGACTACCATGACCGACCACATAAAGACCGACCAGACGGCGAGACGTATGCAAGATGACGACACCCTATTCTTGCGGATGAAGATAAGCAGATTATCCTACTCTCACAAGGAAATGAAGTCAGAATCCAAAAAGGAATAAGAAAAGAGAATGGAGAATCGGACAAGGAATCCTTACAAGGAGAAGAGACTAAGTTCAATTAGGATTTCTTATGCAAATAGGAGTCTGATTTCTGTATTACTATAAATAGGAGGGCATAATATGTGTAAAGATCATGATCAAATGATCAACAGAAACGAGTAATCTGAATCTTCAAGCTCTGACTTGTAGAGATCCAAGAAGAGTGTTCAAGTAATAAAAGTATCATCTTTTTTGTGTCCGTGGACGTAGGTCGGATCCAAATCCATCGAACCACGTTAAATCTCCTTGTTGATTGGTGTGTTTATCTGTTTTTTTGCTAAATTTGCCTTTGGTCCCCCATAACCAAACAAATTCACTATTGAGGGAGGATTTCCTCGGGAGTGATATTCCTATATTACCCTGAGACCAAAATCAGCCGTCAACAGTTGGCGCCGTCTGTGGGGATACTGGACAAAAAGCAACTCGCGTAGTGAGACAATGGCAGAAGACGGAAGCCACCAACCATCAAGGAGCTCGGCCGCAGATTGGATAGAGAAGATTGAGGAGAACCTTAGGAAAGAAAGGGAGGAAAGCCAAACTCTGCTAAAAACCATAGTAGACCGGTTGGAAAGGATAGAAGGAGCACACAATGGGAAATTCGAAGCCGGGACTAGCCGACGAAGGAACGACATAGCAGAAGGAAAAAGAATTATCGATATAAGTGAGGAAGACAGGCCCCGGAGGAGGGATCATTACAGGGTAAGGTCTGTAGTGGTTCAGGGAGATTCCCAGACCGACGACACATGGGAGGAAGAGAGTGACAAATCGTCACCAGACCCCTCCTATGATAGCCTTCGCAACACCCGGCGAAAGGAGAAAGAATATGACAGAGAAGTACGAGAAGATACCGGCCACGAGAAGCACCACCCCCGGGATAACAGAAAGAAAGGAGACCACATGGGGCGGAATGGAACCAAAGACAGCGGCATGAAATCTTGGTTACGGGAGGAGCTGGTCAAATGGGGAGTATACCCCAATACAAACAGAGGGGACGTCCAAGACGACAAAGATGAGTCCCCCCTCACAAAAGAAATAAAATCAGAGAAATTCCCAAAAAGATTCAGCATGCCGACCATGACACCATACAAGGGCCATACCGATCCCAAAACTCACATTGAAGGTTTCGTCCTACTAATGGAGGTGCAAGGGGTAACAGGGGACGCCATCTGCAAAGTGTTCCCCTTAACTCTAGCCGGACCGGCCATCCTATGGTACAGAAGCCTGGCCCCAGGAAGCATCAGCAGCTTCACACAACTGAAAAAGTCATTCATACGACACTTCAAGGGGGCATGTGTCCCCAGAAAAACAATTGGAGAATTAAGGCTTATGAAGCAAGGAGACGATGAACCTCTGAAGATATTTATTGAAAGATACCATAATATGGTACTCGAAGTCGGAGGGTATGAATCCCCCGAGGCCCTGGAAAGCTTGAAGGGAGCCTTGAAAGTCGGAAGGCTATGGACCCATCTAAGGATCCAAGACACCCCGGACTACGCCACCGCTCTAGAGGTGGCCCGAAAATTCGTTTTGCTGGAAAACGAAGAGAAAGTATCCCGAAAAGGGAACACCATCAGAAAAAGAACCCCAAGGGAGGGCGCCCCCCGCCGCGTATGATGAGTGGTAAATCTATCACTATTTCCCACTCATTTAACCTAATATTTTGTATAGTTTCTTGAGTTTTATGAACTTTTTGATGTATTTTGTGTTATTTTGCAGATAAATAAAGCTTGGAAAGCATTGGAGACAATTTGGGGGCAAAATGGACAAAATTGGACAAAAAGGGCATTTTCGTCATTTTGGCGTCGCGACGCTGAAGCCTTGCGCGTCGCGACGCCAGCTTGCGCCGGATCTGCTAACGTACGCCGTCAACCACATGTAAAAATCTGATTCGTCAAAATCTGCTAACGTGCGCCGATCATGCTAACGTGCGCCGTGCCACGTGTCACAATCACAACGGTTCTACTAACGTGCGCCGGACGCCACGTGTCAAGATCCTATTCGACCAACCTAAGCGCGTGCCACGTGTCCATCAATCTTATTAATTGCCAGTTAACAAGACGCATTAAGCTTAAGACTCAATAAACAAACTAAAGAACTACCCATAAAAAAGAAAATCAATTATTAAGTGTGTGTATTGTGTTTCATCACTTCCCTAGAATAAAAATAAAATGCTGGGGGTTGGGGATCCACTTTTACTATTTATAATTTAGATATCTCTCTTAATATAATACAGAAATTAAACATGATATTACCGACCAGCCATAAAGGCGGTATTCTTTATTAAGTCAAATTAAGTCCGACCAGCCATAAAGGCGGTAATAGTATTTGAACATAAACCAGCCATATAGGCGGTAATTACCTGTCACCTAAAGACCAACCATATAGGCGGTGCCACATTATGTCAAATAAATAAAACCAGCCATTAAGGCGGTAATCTTTTATATTTTGAATTATAATTTCCATATTATATTTAAAGGAGATTAATCTAAATTAAAATAATAAAAGCTTCACCTTATCCCCAGCAGAAAATTAACTACTAAACATTAAAGAAAGGTAGAAGAAGAGAACTACTATTACTGAAAATTAAAAGACATAAAATAAAAATATTATTTATATATACAAAAATAGATGCTTCCTATAAAATCAGGGAGAATTTCCCAAGGAGAGCATGAAGAAAAATGAATCTGGCGGCCTCCTTTTATAGGCAGATTTTGGTCCAGCGTCGCGACGCCCAAAACACTAGCGTCGCGACGCTGGCAACAGTTACACGGAGTCCACGCGGGTTGACCACGCGTCTGTCGGTAGCAATAATTGAGACACGTGTCATGCTCTGGTTGGCTGGCAATGCGGTCCAATGAAATCCTGCCACGTGTCAGCTTGTGATTGGGTGGAAATTCGGTCTAATAGAATGTTGACACGTGGCAAGCTCTGATTCATCGATTATTCGGTCCAATAGGAAGAGGACACGTGGCACGCGCTTAGGTTGGTCGAATAGGATCTTGACACGTGGCGTCCGGCGCACGTTAGTAGAACCGTTGTGATTGTGACACGTGGCACGGCGCACGTTAGCATGATCGGCGCACGTTAGCAGATTTTGACGAATCAGATTTTTACATGTGGTTGACGGCGTACGTTAGCAGATCCGGCGCAAGCTGGGCGTCGCGTCGCCAAAATGACGAAAATGCCCTTTTTGTCCAATTTTGTCCATTTTGCCCCCAAATTGTCTCCAATGCTTTCCAAACTTTATTTATCTGCAAAATAACACAAAATACATCAAAACGTTCATAAAACTCAAGAAACTATACAAAATATTAGGTTAAATGAGTGGGAAATAGTGATAGATTTACCACTCATCACACCCCCAAACCTAACATTTTGCTAGTCCTCGAGCAAAACATAAAATAAAATAACATAAATAAATTAACTAAGCCACTTTCGTAGGGATCACGGTTGCATTTAGCGTATGCAACAAGCCTTTAAACCCCTAGGTGTCCATAGTGGACGAGTTGTAGTCTCGTGAGGGCTTACAGCAACGATACCCACAAACGTTTTTACAAAAGTAAAAAGTTAGTTAAAACTAATGCACACAAAAGCAAAAAGACAAGAGAAAAGAGAAAATAATTAGTGACTAATCAGGTGAAACTTCTTCTCCAAGTTATTAGTTGTTTTGTTTCATTCTAAATTACCGAATAAGTAAATTCTCCAATTATTTTTACCATTCTCCATACACACAACCAACAAAATATTAATCAACTCATTTTTGCCCACAACAGTCACAAGTGTAGTTGATAAAAGAGTAATATTTTTGTCCTAAAGTTCTATCAGATTTCACACCTTTTTGTAGCAATGGAATAATTTTTCTGATTTTTCTGATTTTTTTTCTTTGATTTTTCAGAATTTTGACTTTTTATTTATATACAATATCTTCTGTCTATGTAGCGAGTGTTGGGTCGATGGCTCCCAAACCAGTTGGCTTTAGGGCACCAGGTGTTAAGATACCCCTACGGACTTAATTACCCAGACTTCAGATATAGATATATTTTTTTGTAGCATCTTCGATCCATGTAACGAGCTTTGGGCCAATGACTCCCAAACCAGTTGGTTTTAGGGCACTAGGCGTTAAAACACCCTTACAGACTTAATAACCCGGATCTTAGATACTTTATTTTTGTACATCAGAAATTTTTTTTTTTTTTATTCCATTACTATTTATAGATGCTTTCTCCAATTAAACTAGAGCACAGAATATTACAAACTTTTCAATTACATCTCATGTCTGTATGTTACTATGCATATTGATAATACCTGTCAACTGAGCATATGAAGATCCATTTTAGTCCGTTTTATGGAGAATCTACAAATTAAATAATTTAAAAGGAGATAAACAAAAATTAACTTGTTTCGAAATAGGTTTGAGATACGTCTCAGGAGTGGAAAATCCTTACTCAGCTATCTCTTACCAATTTCACCATTTTAGTCAAAACATACAAACACAAAATATTTTTGTAATTTTTGAAAAATTTTCAATTTTTTTGTATTTTTCGAAAAATTTAGGACTAAAAATAAAAACACAATACAAACAAGTACTATTAACTATACCTCACCCCCAAACCTAAATGAGACATTGTCCCCAATGTCTTAAACAGAAAAATGAGAGTTAAGAAGATAGTACCTGATTAGCTGAAATCTATAGGAAATTAAAGGTTAAGATCCAGATTAATTCGACGCCTCTTACCACGATCGTCCTCGGACCATTTTATCTTTGAAATGATAGGGTCAACTTGTGGTTCAAAGGCTACGAGTTGGTCAATTAGATCCGGAGCAGTTCTGGCAGTAAAGAGGAGTTCTTTCATAGGTTTCGACACGAACCCATTTCTCCGAGCATCATCAAGAAACACACAAAGAAAATCATAAAATCCATCAACGTTGAGCAGTCCAAGCGGTTTCTGGTGTATGTTCAGGTTCGCCCAAGATAGTACTATAAAAATTTCTTCCAATGTGCCCAAGCCACCTGGTAAAGCAATAAAAGCATCAGCGCGGTTAATCATTTCTACCAGTCGTTCAGACATACCTGGCACGATCAGTTCTTCTCCGTTTGATGATCCAATAAGATTCGCCTCTGTCAAGGGTTTTGGGATGATTCCCAAAACATGACTGTCTCCTTCCTGTACGGCCTTTGAAACGATCCCCATAAGTCCAAGATTTCCTCCACCATATATTAAGTGCATATTCCTTGCTGCTAAGACTCGACCCAGTTGCTGTGCTGCCTCTATGTATTGTGGTTTAGTACCAACAGTACTACCGCAAAACACACAGATGTTCTCAACTCGTCTTCTTGAAGTGGCTTCCATTTTTTATGTATTTCTTTCTCAACTATGGATGCCTTCAAAAGTGCAATGACGGGCTGAATTTATAGTACCTGAAAAGGGTGAATACAATAATAGCACAAGTATCTTCCAGGGGACGATTGTTAGCTAAACAACAAAAGAAATTGTGAAAGGTCAAAAA
This sequence comes from Zanthoxylum bungeanum, assembly GCA_019454045.1. Lineage (NCBI taxonomy): Eukaryota > Viridiplantae > Streptophyta > Magnoliopsida > Sapindales > Rutaceae > Zanthoxylum > Zanthoxylum bungeanum. Next base: position 485,100 of record SKCR01032766.1, on the reverse strand, counting down.
GTCTGGATCCTGTCTACGAAAATAAAGATAAATACAACAGAAAAGCAAATCAAAGCAATAATTAAGGCAACGAAATTGTGTATGCAATACGACACTCGTTTGGTATATAAATCCATTAGGATGTGTCTTAAGATTTCATTCCTTATTCAGCCATCGTTAATGAATTGTTTCTCTTCTTTAATTGCCAAACACAATTCATTCTGTCTTAAAATGCTTCGGTCGTGTTTTTCCCTACAAAAATAACACACAAAATTAAAAAGTTCACACAAAATATGAAAACAGAAATTACAACAAATTGCATGGGTTGCCTCCCTGCTAGCGCTAAATTTTTCGTCTTCAGCCAGACGTGACTGAAATTCATCAGTTAAGGAGGTTTCAATGTTGTTTTGGATGTCCGATCAAAAACAATCCCGTGAGCGTTGCTTTTGAAGGGTCTCTTCCAACGGTAAAGTGGCAAAAAGAGTTTTGTCTCATTCAGTGCTCGTGCCACCTTTTTGATCTTTGTTGCTCCAATGGTTCCTGAAAAGAAAGAAAGAAAGTCAGGAGGTCTCGTATGGTGCTTGACTTGGAATGGAAGTTCCATTCTGTCAAGCTTCTGGTTGATTTCTTTGATTAGTACTCCCCAAAACAGCGATGTTTCTCCTGAATGCTCTGGATCTTTATTAAGATCAGACATTTGCTCCTCTATTTGCTCTGTTTCTTGTTCCACCTTTTCTTCACAGATGAATTGTAAAATTTTTGTATTCAGCTCTTCATCTGTCATCTGTGAAATACATGCTTCAAAATTGTCAACCAGAGGATGCAAAGATGTTTCTGACATTAGGTCTTCATCCTCTGATATGACTGGAATGGATAGTTCAGATAGATCTTCTTCAAACATCATGGTAAAGCATGCTCCAAGATCTTCATTTTGAGGATTGAAAGTTTGATCCTCCGTTGTTGGTGCAGTTGGTACAAATAGATCAGCTTCATCCTCGTCAGAATCTGAATAATAAAAGTCAAATTGAGACTTTACCGGTTCGGGTTCCTGAACTGATACCTCTGGTTGTTGATACTGCTCAGCCTCCTCCTTTGTTGAAGTGTCTTTGTGGATTTCTGGGTACTTGAAGGCTTCATCAGTGTCATCTGAAACTGGTTCTTGAGGTATGTAGTTCTGGTTTTCTGTTAATTGTTTCATTTGATCTGTCATCCTCTGAATGAATTCTGATTGTCTCTGAATACTTTCAAGTTGCTTCAGGCTTGTTTCAAGCATTGTATCCAACTTTTCGTCTCGTTTCTTGGAAAAAATTTTGAGCATATCAATCAATTGTTCTTCCTCTGATGGTTCTGGTTTTTGTTGAGGATAATAGGTGGATGGTGGATAAGCTGGAAAGTATGGTGGTTCTGACATCCAGTGATAATTGTTGGGCTGGACAACAGGCCTCAGAAAACCGGACTGTTTCTCCCAGATGTGGGGTGTATCTTCTTGTAAAGCTCGTAATCTTTCAATCTCCCAGTAGTGTTCCATTTTTTTACCACCTGAAAACAAAAGAAATAAAAATTACAAAATAAAAGAAAGAAAATTAGATATAAGTAAATTTGATAGTTTCAAAATTAACAACTCAAGAAAATTAAGTCCCCGGCAACGGCGCCAAAAACTTGACCGGCGTAAACACACACGTATAACGCAAGCGCACGTATCGTTCAAGTAGTATAAAAATATCGATCCCACGAGGACTTAATTCCTACTGTTGTTATTAATTATTGAATCTATTTATTTACAGATATCTAATTATAGGGAGAAGGGAATTGATTGCTTTGATTGGTTGAATGTGGAATTGCTTAATAAAAATAAAATAAACAAAAGAAAATACTAAGGAAAATAAATAAAAAGACTTAAAAGATCTAGGGTCGTGATTCCACACAATACTGTTAAAAAGATGAATTGACTCTCTTATTTATGTGTAATAAATTAATTTGTTAACCTGGAACACAATGATATGCAAAAGCCTCTTCCGATGGTCAGACGCAAATACCCAGTATAATCCAATTGAACCATATTCCTATGTCAACCACATTACCTGGATTCATTAAGTTTAAGTTCCAATTATGGCTACCCCCGCCCGACAGGTATATTCCTATCCTGTAAGGAAATCTATTAAAAGGGTTATCTATCCTCAAGGAAGATCGTGGGCTATTGAATCTAAGGCTGAAACCTAAAATCCCTATGTCTAGTTCATTTTAGATTTACCCCATCAATCTTATTAATTGCCAGTTAACAAGACGCATTAAGCTTAAGACTCAATAAACAAACTAAAGAACTACCCATAAAAAAGAAAATCAATTATTAAGTGTGTGTATTGTGTTTCATCACTTCCCTAGAATAAAAATAAAATGCTGGGGGTTGGGGATCCACTTTTACTATTTATAATTTAGATATCTCTCTTAATATAATACAGAAATTAAACATGATATTACCGACCAGCCATAAAGGCGGTATTCTTTATTAAGTCAAATTAAGTCCGACCAGCCATAAAGGCGGTAATAGTATTTGAACATAAACCAGCCATATAGGCGGTAATTACCTGTCACCTAAAGACCAACCATATAGGCGGTGCCACATTATGTCAAATAAATAAAACCAGCCATTAAGGCGGTAATCTTTTATATTTTGAATTATAATTTCCATATTATATTTAAAGGAGATTAATCTAAATTAAAATAATAAAAGCTTCACCTTATCCCCAGCAGAAAATTAACTACTAAACATTAAAGAAAGGTAGAAGAAGAGAACTACTATTACTGAAAATTAAAAGACATAAAATAAAAATATTATTTATATATACAAAAATAGATGCTTCCTATAAAATCAGGGAGAATTTCCCAAGGAGAGCATGAAGAAAAATGAATCTGGCGGCCTCCTTTTATAGGCAGATTTTGGTCCAGCGTCGCGACGCCCAAAATACACTAGCGTCGCGACGCTGGCAACAGTTACACGGAGTCCACGCGGAGTCCACGCGGAGTCCACGCGGGTTGACCACGCGTCTGTCGGCAGCAATAATTGAGACACGTGTCATGCTCTGGTTGGCTGGCAATGCGGTCTAATGAAATCCTGCCACGTGTCAGCTTGTGATTGGGTGGAAATTCGGTCTAATAGAATGCTGACACGTGGCAAGCTCTGATTCATCGATTATTCGGTCCAATAGGAAGAGGACACGTGGCACGCGCTTAGGTTGGTCGAATAGGATCTTGACACGTGGCGTCTGGCGCACGTTAGTAGAACCGTTGTGATTGTGACACGTGGCACGGCGCACGTTAGCATGATCGGCGCACGTTAGCAGATTTTGACGAATCAGATTTTTACATGTGGTTGACGGCGTACGTTAGCAGATCCGGTGCAAGCTGGGCGTCGCGTCGCCAAAATGACGAAAATGCCCTTTTTGTCCAATTTTGTCCATTTTGCCCCCAAATTGTCTCCAATGCTTTCCAAACTTTATTTATCTGCAAAATAACACAAAATACATCAAAACGTTCATAAAACTCAAGAAACTATACAAAATATTAGGTTAAATGAGTGGGAAATAGTGATAGATTTACCACTCATCAGCGTAGAAAGAGAACCCAGAAGGCCGCTCTTAAAACACAAAGAATTCAAGTCACTGCACCGGGACAATCAAGAGAGAAGGGTGCCGACCCAAGTAAACCATGTGGTCGGGGAAGATGCATACATTCCCCTAAAGAAACCACTAGGGCAAATTGTCATGGAGATCCAGGGGAAAGGCCTCTTAGTGGAACCCGACCAAAGGAGATTCCCCCCGGACAAAAGAAACCAAAAGGCTTACTGTGTGCACCACAACTCCAAAGGACATGCAACAGATGGATGTAAAGATCTGCGAGAGCAAATGGAAGATCTAGCACGAAACGGGTATCTCAACAAATACATTGACCACGAGGTCATGACAGCCAGACAAAGAGCACGTGGTCGCCAAATCAATATCATCGCAGGAGGAAGAACACTGGCCGGAAACTATAACCGGTCAAGGAAAGATTACAGCAGAACCCGAGGACCAGATGTCTTGGAAACCGAACAGGGCACAGGACCACCGGGAGGCCGGTCGGTACCAATAATGTTCACTGATGAGGATACCCGGGGAGTAAGTTTCCCTCATGACGATGCATTGATAATCAAGGCAGTCATCAGCGGTTCGGAAGTAGACAGAATCCTAGTGGACCCCGGGAGCGCAGTTGATATAATTTCCAGAGAAGCGCTGGACAACCTAGGGGTAGAATATGCAACCCTTACCAACGATAGCACTCCCTTATACGGTTTCGGAGGAGCAGCCGTTATCCCACTGGGAAGAATACAGTTGGCAATAACTGTCGGGACACATCCCCGGACCCGGACGATCATGACAGACTTCACTGTGGTAGACTGCATGAGCAGTTACCAGGCCATCGTCGGGCGACCCTTCATGATGAAAACAAAAGCCGTGATGTCCTGCTACCACCTAAAACTAAAATTCCCCACTCGGGAAGGGATTGGAATTGTGTGCGGAAGCCAGAAAACAGCTCGCAGCTGCTTCGCAACTCTCTCACGAGAAACTCTATGCATCACAGAAGACAGTCGAAAACGACAAAGGAACCAGGGAGAAGAAGAAGAAGACAGAGGCCTAGGCGCCTGGCCAAACAAAAGTGCTCGACTCGCTGCAGCTGAGGAAACCGAGGAGATAGAACTTTACGGGGTAGGAAAAAGTATAAAGATAGGGGGAGGCCTGAGCGAGTCCATACGACAAGATCTTCTAGAATGCCTGAAGGGATACCCGGATGTCTTTGCCTGGGGATACAATGACATCCCAGGAATCGACCCGAAATTCATCAATCACCGCCTAGCAGTAGACTCATCTCGCAAGCCGGTCAGGCAGAAGAAAAGGAATTTCAATCAAGAGAGGAGTAAAGTAATAGCAGCCGAAGTCGAGAAGCTACTAAAGGTGGGTCTCATCAGGGAAGCAAGGTACCCGGATTGGGTATCGAACGTGGTATTGGTCAAGAAGAACAATGGCAAGTGGCGAATGTGCGTCGATTTCACCGACTTAAACAAGGCATGCCCAAAGGACAGCTTTCCTTTGCCAAACATAGACCAGCTAGTAGACACCACAGCCTGTCAAGGCTTACTGAGCTTCATGGATGCTTTCTACGGATACAACCAGGTCAAAATGTGCCCGGCGGACGAAGAGAATACAACCTTCGTCACGGATCAGGGGCTCTACTGCTATAAAGTGATGCCCTTCGGGCTAAAGAACGCCGGGGCAACTTTCCAAAGGTTGGTAAACAAAGTTTTCAAACCACTCATCGACATTACAATGCTGGTCTATGTCGATGACATGATAACAATGTCAAAAGAACCAAACAACCACATGGACGACCTAAAAAAGACCTTCGAGCTTCTAAGAAAACACAACCTGAAGCTTAATCCGGAAAAATATACCTTCGGGGTAGCTTCAGGGAAGTTTTTAGGCTACATGGTAAGTGCCCGAGGAATTGAAGCAAACCCACAGAAGATCCAGGCAATACTGGCCCTAAGGTCTCCCAAGACAGTAAAAGAAGTACAGAGTCTGACCGGTAGAGTGGCCGCGCTCAACCGGTTCATATCACGAGCAACTGACAAATGCCACCATTTCTTCAAAATAATTCAAAAAGCAAATAAGGATGTCGACTGGACGGCAGAGTGCGAGGAAGCCTTCCAGCAGCTGAAACAGTACCTGATGCAGCCCCCACTCTTGGCAAAACCACTCCCAGGTGAAACATTATACCTATATCTGGCTGTTTCGGACCGAGCAGTGAGTTCGGTACTGATACAGGAGACCAACAAGATCCAGAAGCCTATCTACTACATCAGCAAAGCCCTCTTAGACGCTGAAACCCGGTATCCAGTACACGAACTGGTCGCCCTTTCACTAGTTACGGCAGCTCGAAAATTACGGCCTTACTTCCAGGACCATCCTATCCGGGTATACACCGGCCACCCCCTGAAGCAAATTCTACAACGGCCAGAGGTCTCCGGCAGACTAATAAAGTGGTCGGTAGAACTAAGTGAACATGACATCGCCTACCTCCCAAGAGCAGCAGTAAAGGGACAAGCCCTGGCAGATTTTGTCGCCGAAAGTACCGACCCCCAGACCCTGGCTATAGACGAGGACAAGTGGGAAATGTCCGTAGACGGTTCGGCCAGCACACAAGGCAATGGCGCGGGAATCGTCCTGAAAAGCGACAATGGAGAAGAAGTCATGCTCGCCCTGAAATTCGCTTTCATAGCAACCAACAATGAAGCAGAGTATGAAGCAATACTGGGCGGTTTGAGACTATGCACGGTGCTAGGGATCCAAAATGTGATAGTAAAGAGTGACTCACAGTTAGCCGTTCAGCAACTGAAAGGAGCATTCCAAGCAAAAGAACCTGGTATGATGGCCTACCTGACCGAAGTACGAAAGCTAACAGGGAAGATGAGAGATGTAAGCTTCGAACAAATCCCCCGAGAAGACAATTGTGAGGCGGACTCCCTGGCACGGCTCGCTTCTTCAACAAAAGTCGAACACCCCAGGATAATCCCTTTGATTTACGTCCGGGAAAAAAGTGTGGGAGAATCTAAAATAGAAGTTCTAGATAAAGAAAGCCAAGCATCATGGATGCAACCCATCAGAAAATACTTGGAAACGGGAGAAACACCAGAGGACAGAGCAGAGGCCAGAAAGTTAAGGTACAAAAGCGCCAAATTCTCCCTAATTAACGGGGTACTTTACCGACGGGGTTACTCAGTCCCCCTTTTAAGATGTCTTGCCGAAGAAGAAGCAGATTATGTGCTCAGAGAAATACATACGGGCATCTGTGGAAGCCACGCCGGAGGTCGCTCAATTGATTTCAAAGCCTTAAGATAAGATTTTTACTGGCCGACCATGCACCAGGACGGCGTAGAAGTAGCCCGCAGGTGCGAAGGATGTCAGAAAAACGCAAACCTCCACCACCAACCAGCAGAACAGTTGACCACATTGCTCAGTCCCTGGCCGTTCGCCCAGTGGGGACTAGACATCATTGGGCCGATGCCACAAGGGAAATGACAGGCGAAGTATGCCATCGTGGCCATAGACTATTTCACCAAATGGGTAGAGGCAGAGCCATTATCCACCATAACGGAGAAAAGAGCCACTGAATTCCTGAGGAAAAATATCGTCTGCCGGTTCGGGATTCCCCGAGCCATCATCACAGACAACGGGAAGCAATTCGACAGCAAAGGTTTCAGAAAACTCTGCGAGGACCTCCAGATTGCCCTAAGATTTGCTACACCAGCCCATCCCAAATCAAACGGCCAAGTCGAGGCAACGAACAAGACCATCAAGGCCAACCTCAAAGCTCGGCTTGGATCCAGCAAAGGCCTATGGGTCGAGGAACTACCAGAGGTACTATGGGCACATCGAACAACCTATAAGGACTCCACGGGAGAAACCCCGTTTTCCCTAGCATACGGGTATGAAGCGGTCATCCCGGCAGAGATCGGAGTAACCTCTCATAGGGTTCAGCACTACGAGAGTAAACAGAATGAAGGACTTATCAGAAACCACCTCGACCTGATAGAAGAAAAGAGAGAGAGGTCGGCCATAAAAACAGCAATTTACCAACAAAGGATGGCCCGTTTTTACAATAAAAGGATTCGGACACGCACCTTCATCCCAGGCGACCTAGTGTTAAGAAAGGTCACCCTAAATACTCGAAGGCCAGAAGAGGGCTCCTTGGGCGCCAAATGGGAAGGGCCCTACAAGGTGGTAAAAGTGGTCAAACCCGGAGTATACATCCTAGAACGGCTTGACGGCACAAGATTAAAAAAGCCATGGAACGCCGAGATGTTGAGAAAATATTTCCAGTGAACTTTCCCTTCCTCCTATCTGCTTACAGCAAACAAATAAGGGACAGAAAATCAAATACAGAGCCTCTCTCAAAATGACCCACATAGAGTTGTAAGAAGGGCAGTATGTCCCCAAGTATCAATAAAAACTTTTTTTATTTATCCGCTCTTCTAAAAAAAATAAAAAATAAAAAATAAAAGTTTGCAAAAGAACTCCGGGGACATACTCGATGCAACAATCCAAAACATAAGGAGAAATTTGCCCTTAATGTTCAAAACAGCTCGGGGCTGGATCTTATTCCGCCGAGGTCGTCTTGCTCGGGGTCGGGCACGTCCCACCGAGTCAGCCCTTCGGACTGGGGACGTAACATTCCCTCAGGTCCAAGTGCCTTTTTCAGCTCGGGGCTGGATCTTATTCCGCCGAGGTCGTCTTGCTCGGGGTCGGGCACGTCCCACCGAGTCAGCCCTTTGGACTGGGGACGTAACATTCCCCCAGGTCCAAGTGCCTTTTTCAGCTCGGGGTCGGGCACGTCCCACCGAGTCAGCCCTTCGGACTGGGGACGTAACATTCCCCTAGGTCCAAGTGCCTTTTTCAGCTCGGGGTCGGGTTACGTCCCACCGAGACATGATCCTTTGGACTGGGGAGGTAACATTCCCCCAGAGCCAAGTGTTTCATTCAGCTCGGGGTCCTCAGGGACATACTCGATGCATAGGATCTGTGAGAAGCATAGCACGGGGAGGGATGATACCCCTGTGGCGATTGCTTGCTCCAGTGTTACCGAACATAAGGAGGAATATGCCCTTAATGTATCGAAAACTCTTTGATCCTCACTTACCCGATGTAATGGATCCGTGGGAAAGCATAGCACGGGGGATGGTGATGCCCACGTGACGATTGCTAGCTCCAGTGATGTCGGACCTAAGGAGGAATGTACCCTTAGTATCCCGGACACTCTTTGATCCATTCATCATCTCGGATCCGCGAGAGACGCAGCACGGGGATGCGTTGTGCCCATGTAGCGTGTGCCTACTCCAGCGTGGTAAGGAGGAGCCCTCATATGATACACAGGCTCCCCAGTGAACCGACGTGTAGAGGATGTGCCCTTACCAATCAAACGCTCTTTTTGATCCGAATCCTGGTTAGCCGGGACGCTGAATTGAAAGATTCAGAATTGTGTTTTGGAGACCTCGGGCAGGACGCTGTTTTGAGGCATCCATGTTGTTATTCTTTTTGCAAAAAACGTTTTCATGGGATAGGTGCTAAGTCACCCCCGGCTTTTGATTTTATTTCTCGAAACTTGTTTTTTTGTTTTTCGCCGGTCTGGCAGAGGGACGCCCATGCCGGATTTGGCAGGACTTCAAAAGGTTGATTCACTTCCCTTCTGTACAAGTCCCAAAAATACTCGGCTCGAGGCTGGATTCGTTCCGCCGAGGCCACTTGGATTACCTGGCTCGGGGCTGGATTCGTTCCGCCGAGGTCACTTGGTTTCACTCTGCTCGGGGTCGGGTTGCGTCCCACCGAGTCGGTTTCTTTGGACTGGGGAGGTAACATTCCCCCAGGTCCAAATGCTTTCACTCAGCTCGGGGTCGGGTTATGTCCCACCGAGTCGGTTTCTTCGGACTGGGGAGGTAACATTCCCCCAGGCCGGTCTTCGTCAGGTTTGGGGAGGTAACATGCCCCCAGAACGCAAGCGTCTCACTCAGCTCGGGGTCGGGTTACGTCCCACCGAGTCAAGCTCTTCAGGTTTGGGGAGGTAACATTCCCCCAGAACCCAAGTCTTTCACTCAGCTCGGGGTCAGGTTACGCCCCACCAAGTCAAATTCTTTCGATTTGGGGAGGAAGCATTCCCCAGAATCAAAGACCATTACTCAGCTCGGGGTCAGGTTATTCCCCTCCGGTTCATGATGACCCCTGAAGGGTCTCGAAATTGTTCGGACAAAAAAAATGGAGAGAGACACGAAAATAAACATAAAATATACATATGTATGTCAAAGTACAACTTAAAGTTTGTTTACAAAAAGTTAGTGTACACAGGGCCCCGGTCGGGTTACCCTTTTTCATTCAGCCCGCACAGGGGCATGCATTTCTTCCTCAACTGGCTCAGATGGCGGGAAGACTGGCTCGATCTCAGGAGGAGGAACAGCTACTTCATCCTCGGCGGCATGGGAGACCTCTACTTCAAGAACGGGAGGAGGGATCTTAAGGCAGTCCTCGCCGGAGGCTGGAATATCAGATCGTCCTTCTTGGGAAGCTCCGGAAGCCGGGACGACCGAAATCGGGTCAGGATTCATAACCTCCTCGGTAGGGGGAGGGAGCCATTTCTGGAACTCCTCCTCAGAGATATCCCCCTTGCAAAAGCTGATAGCCGCATGAATAGGATCCATGTTCAAACTTGGCAGCACCATCGGGATCAGCTCAGCACAGTCACCAACTCCCTCTAGGCGGATAGCCTCCTTCTCGGCCTCAAGATCGGCCTCTCTCTCCTCAAGCTCGGTTTCTTTCCTCTCAAGATCATCCCGAGCCCGCGCCATTTGCTCTTCATTGGCCTTCAATTTGGTTTCAGCACTGGCCACCTTGGCCTTCAAAACGCCAATTTCAGATTGGGCGGTCTCCAAGTCCCCCCGAGCATTATCAACAAGCTTTCGCTCCAGCGCAGCAGCAGCCTTAAGAGCCTTATTAACTTTGAAGTTCTCAATGGCATTCGACTCAAGGTTCTGAATCACCCCCTCCCGATCAGCCAATTTAGCCTCCACTTCTGTAAGGCGATTCTGAAGTCTCTGGGCCTGACCACCCTCGGACAATAGGCTCAAAAGAAGATCTTTATTCTTGGCCATGAGATAAGTAGCCTGCACAAAAACAAAGAAAGTCAAGATACGAGATAAAGAAAACCGGGAACCAAAAATCAAGAAAAGAAAAAGAGAATAGAACTACTTTTGCCATTTGAGAGCTCATCTCGGTCACTACAGCATCGGGCGAGATATCCTCATATCTCGAAACCTCCTCAGGGGGAATCACCTCGGCCAATTCATTGAAGGCCGGCACTAAATGGGAAGTGGCCTCCCGGATGCTTTCTCCGAGATCATCCACCCCGAGGATTACAGAACCCTTTCGCTTTTTTGAGGAGCCCACGGATGATTTTGTACCCCGGCGAGCGTCTTTTTTCTTGCCCGGGACAGGATCCTCCTCCTCCTCTTGGACCAGCTCGGTCTCATCGGCCCCAAATTGACGCCTCATTTTCCTCAAGGGCTTCGGCGGACTGGTGAGACGAGCAGACCCCGATGATTGTGCATCAGGAGAAGACAGATCACGAGCAGCTGGCTGAACTCTCCCCTGAGACGCCCTCTCAGCCCCAGCAGAACCAGGCTGTGCCCAGGAAGTTCCAGTTTCGGCATGACCGGCCCTCTTCATGGTGCCGGCCAACTTCTCGAGGAACTTAGGCCTCTTTGACATGCCTACAAAAAAGAAAAATGGAATCAGAACCCGAGCATATAAAGCACATGATAAACAAAAACAGTCAGCAATCATCTACCTATCCGACCCGAGACCTCCGAAGTGACGGTCCGAGTAAGGCCTGACTCAACAAAGGCCACATCATTAACCAATTCCCTCCAGTGGGCAGCATACCGACGAGCCCAGCCTACCCGCCTCCGAACCTGACGAGAAACCTTGGGAGCATCTCGCCAACAAGCTGGGAGGAACCAGAAAAGTCAGAAACCTAAGAAACTAAAAACGGGAATAAAGAAAGAAAGAAGAGGTATTAAACTCCTAACCTCCCGCTCTGAAGATGTCCGGAACCGAGACGTCATCCTCAAACGATCTCAGAACCCGACCCCAATCCCCAGTAGCCCAGAACCAAAGATCCTTGAAATTCTTGTTGGAATCGGGGAGTTTCTGGACAAGGTTGGACGAGCTATCATAAGCAGAGAGGTAATACCAACCGCAGTGAGTCTTTGGGTTAGACTTCAAACGGTACAACCTCTTCACCTCTTCCAAACAAGGTACACCTAAACCTGCCCGGTGCCAAACCACATATATACCGGCCAGAATCCTCCAGCTATTCAAGCTCAATTGGCAAGGGGCGATCTCCATCTCGGCCAGCATCCAAGCAAAATAATGTTGCATCGGCAGCCGTAGCCCACATTCAAAAAAGACAGGAAGAAGCGCCACAGAGCCCTCATCAGGCTGACTAGCACGATCCATCGGGCCTGGAACTTCATGGGCAATATATATTGGGATGTCATATCGTTGCCGCAACAGCGCCAGATCATCCTCAGTTATTTTAGAGGGGCGGTTCATGTCCAGAGCCGACGACCCAAGTTCACCGGGCTCTGGGTCCTTCCGAGGAACCCTCTGATGGTAGGAGTCTTGTTCAATCTCAGAAGGAGTTGGGGTAGTGTCAAGGTCTTCTATGCTAGGTGCCCCCGAGCCCGAGGAGAGCTCCTCAGCAGGGGGAGTTGAGATATTAGCAGGCTTTTCAGGGGAGGAACTGCTGTCAGACATCCCTGACACCCACAGAAAAACAGAGAAGGAATGGGAAGTCAGTCTACGGCTAAAAGAAACTACCCACGATTTCCATGTTAGTTAAAGCAGGTGGTCTCTAAAAGTGCCCTAAAAGCAGAATCCGGCAAACCATAAATCTTTCCCTAGCAAAACACAGATTCATAAAAAATAAAAGAGGAAGAGGTCGTTCAGAAGACTTACTTGTTCTTCTCAGAAAAGGCAGAAGGTTGTTCAGTACGGGTGTGCCCATTCCTTATGTTCGCAGCACAGAAGAAGAAAAGGACCACAGTCAAATTCCGAGGACACTAAAGAGAAGCGAGTCAACAGGGATGTTTGCAGAAGAGAAGAAGAAATTGCCGAAAAAGAATGAACAGTGAAGGCCTCGCCCTCTTATAGTCATGGCAAAGACGCTCGTGACCATTGGATCTAAGAGAAGAGCCCGGATGAACGCCAAGTGTCGACTGCAAAAGGGGTCTCCCAAGTTTAAACAGACGGTTGAGATCAGCCCACTGTGAAGACGCTCTGCACGGTCGATTCGTTCCCTTTTTTGGCGGGAACCCGTCGGATGTTTGACAAGTGTCGAAACTTAGAAGAAACCCTAAAATTGATTTGATAGGCATTTAAACGGACGTGACTGATCGCGTGTCTCGAGGCGAAACGCTTAAAAAGAGGCAAACAAAGCATTTCTCGACCCCGACCGACCTCCAACAGAGCTAGTCAGAAACACCTTCTTTATGTAGTTCCCGGCACCAACTTGCACGCTTGTTGGAACCGAGAACTAGGGGACAGATGTTGATGGTGTTTTCAGGCACTATAACATTTAAGACAGCACGACGAGAACAGAAGGGTAATTCCCTGGCTAGGTTGAGATCATCAACACCGACCCGACCACAACATGTGAAGACCGACCACTTTGGTTCGGATGACCGAGCACTTTAAGATCGGCAGAAACACTCTCAGCATAAAAGACTACCATGACCGACCACATAAAGACCGACCAGACGGCGAGACGTATGCAAGATGACGACATCCTATTCTTGCGGATGAAGATAAGCATATTATCCTACTCTCACAAGGAAATGAAGTCAGAATCCAAAAAGGAATAAGAAAAGAGAAGGGAGAATCGGACTAGGAATCCTTACAAGGAGAAGAGACTAAGTTCAACTAGGATTTCTTATGCAAATAGGAGTCTGATTTCTGTATTACTATAAATAGGAGGGCATAGTATGTGTAAAGATCATGATCAAATGATCAACAGAAACGAGTAATCTGAATCTTCAAGCTCTGACTTGTAGAGATCCAAGAAGAGTGTTCAAGTAATAAAAGTATCATCTTTTTTGTGTCCGTGGATGTAGGTCGGATCCAAATCCACCGAACCACGTTAAATCTCCTTGTTGATTGGTGTTTATCTGTTTTTTGCTAAATTTGCCTTTGGTCCCCCATAACCAAACAAATTCACTATTGAGGGAGGATTTCCTCGGGAGTGATATTCCTATATTACCCTGAGACCAAAATCAGCCGTCAACATATATATATATAGACACACACTTAGATATTATATATATATCTTTATTTTGTTGGTGATGTCATGTTGAGAGTATGAATGTTTTACTGCTGAGCTCTTTAAGCTCACTCCTATTTTCCTCAAACATTCCAAGTAGTTCGTAAGCACACAGTACCAGTACCAGAATTTGATCCATATGTCACAGTTGTTCTTCGGGTTGTCCAGACATTTGAGTCATCATTGTATATTTTTAAGACTTGAGTTGTAAACCATAAAAATTATGTATAATTCATGGATTTGTAATTTATGATGTAATAATTGTGCACATTTGTTTGATTGGTTTGACATATAGAATGCTCGAGCTAAAGAAGTCCGCAAATCCCTTTCTAGGGTTGGGCCCGCTCTAAGGAGGGGGTCGTGACAATATATATATATATATATATATATATATATAATGTTATTTTCTTTTATCTTTTTTTCATTTCAGTATTTTTATTAATATTTTCTAGTTAATTAATGAAAAAAATTATAAGACTTGCCCTGATGACATGTACATTGTAAATACTATATCTAAAATATGATAATTTTCCCTTAAAAACTTAATTGTTAATAAAATATTATTTAATAACAGTCAAATACAAGTAAGAAAATAAAATGGCTAAAATAAATTAATATTAAATTGCCACATATTATATATTCTGTACAACTTTTTGAGTTGTATTTTTAAGAAAATTAAATAAAATAATTTTCCATGTAGAATTTATATATTTTATAATAATTTTCTATAGTAATATTATATTTTATTATTTTATTTCAATATTTTTTAATTATATTAATGAATTAATCATTATGCAAAACTGTAAATTAATTTACCACATAGGTAAATATGTAAAGTCACAAATATTCTTTTGACATTTGACCTTGGGAGGGTATTGAGATATTACAAAAACAATAAAGAGTATTGATAAATGTTATAAATATCAAGGGAAAAGTAGTAAATTCTCTTAATTATTTATAGTATTTGTCGAGTAAATATGGATGTAGATCTTTAAATGTGTAAGTAAGAAAATGAAAACGAATTATATCGTGAGATTGAGAAATATCTAAATGGACCTTTAAAGTGAGGGTGTTTATAAGGTCGGGTCAATAAGCGATCCGACCCGATGTAAATTTGATCCGATCGGGTTTGTAAAATTGTAAATATAATTTTGGGTCACAGTGAATATGACCCGTAAAATAGGATTGTGTCGCGAGTTCAGTGTAAGAAATCGGGTTTGATCCGATCCGACCCGATTATGATGGTTTTCCCATTTTTCCTTTATAGTTAATTTATCATAATTTGATTTAACTACAAATCCTATCAAAATTGTATCATAAAAATATATATATATATTATGTATTTTTTTGATCTGACCCGCACGGGTTACATTTTCAAATTTCGGATTTTGGGTCTTCCAACCCTCATGACCCAACCAGATTGAATTTAAAAAAATCCGACCATATCTGATCCGTGAACACTCAAATTCAAAGAAATTATAATGAGATCTAGCACAAACTTTTATAAGTTTCAAGATAAACCTCTCATATCATTTCAAGAAAAAATTTATCCACTAAAGTGACACTCACTCATAAAGTTAAATTATTAGGAGTTGACATGATCGAAAGGTTATTGCTTCTTCTGGAAATGGCAGATGACTTTTATACCAACATAAAATTGAATTATTAGGAATTGACATGATGAAATGTAAGTCCACATCATCATCATCCTTAAATTAAGGACTCAGATTTGGCATCATTCCTAGCAATCTCAGTGATTAGAATTCACATCACTCACAATGGTGATATGCGTGAAGTTTCTTCCAGACCTATAGTATTCAAAAGCTTATAATCCTTAAGAATTGCATCATTTGACATAAATATGTCTTTGCAAAGACAATCTTCCATTTCTATAAATAAGGTCCCGTATGTCTTTATTTGGTACTCATTTAATTAATTATGTTCAAAGTTATGTATATTAGAGAGGCTAAAGTTTATATATTAGAGAGAGTTTTCACCATTTTTTTAAGTTCATGTTCTTGATTAAAAGAAGTGCCCTTTAATCAATAAGTCACCAAGAATCTAGGAAGAACATTAACTACAGATCCGTAGAGCACTGGGACGGGGCTAATAAATTTTTAAGAACATAGAAAAACTCGATTTGGTGTAATTTGCATACATCTACAGAATTTACAGGTTTTTCTATCCCTTTTGGTTAATATTCCATGAATATTGTTTCTTGCATTTGCTTATGAATTCTGCATGTTTAAATGATATTCGACACATCCCACTAACAAAATTTTACTACATTAATAAAATATTACACCTTAATACTTTATATATATTTGTTATTTTTCAATACTTCTTATAGTGAAATATAAAAATATAATAGTAAAAATGTTATACCCCAAAAGTTTTTATAGTCATTTGTTACTTTCTAATTTCTGAAATAATATAATGATAATAACCCTTTAAAATAAATATATACTCATGGATTTAATGAATTTATGGCTCACTAACGTCTCTTGGTGCGTTTGGTGAAAATACACCATATTACTAAATTTATTGATATTTTAATAATAATAATAATAATATAGTGTCATGTATTTAAAGAAATTTCATTTATAATGATTAATAATTCAGAAAGAAATTGCAGCCAAGATTGCTGAAGAATGATTAATAACCCTTTTCATATGACCTAGTGAGCATGTAAGCCTTCTCTTTAAAAATAACATCTAAAATTTTTTATTTTTGAGTGGTGAATTTTCTGGGGTCTTTCTTGCATGCTTCAAATTTACGAAGCTACTCACATTTAGGGATGATAAAACGAATTGACGAATCAAATTTATATCGAATCCTAAACGAATCGAATCAAAATGTGATGAATTCGTATTCGATTAGTTTATCAAACGAATCCTAGTATCATGATTCATACGATTCGTTTAATAAACGAATCCTAAATGAATATTCATTTAGTCATGATGTGATTCAACAGTATAATTTACCGTAATTTATTTACATTAATTCCTCAAATAAATATATATATATATATATATATATTATATATATATATATATATATATATATATATATATATATATATGACTTCTCGAGCTTTAATTAAAAACAATAAAAACTAGCAAAAGGATAGTAATAAATGAATTTTAAACAGATGAATGAATCGATGAACTCAAATTCATATTTGATTCGTTTAATAAACGAATAAAATCGAATTGATCTATTTACTAAACAAATCAATTTTCTAAATACATATCATACTTTAATGGGAATCGAATCGAACAAATAAACGAATATTGACCCGTATTACTACACATACTCACAATCATATTCAAGATTGTGTTAATTTCATCCGCAAGTGCGTTTAATCACATAAGAATTGATTTTTTTTCCTTCCGTACTTAATGCACAAAGAGGCACCAAAGTAATCGCTACCCTGTTTGCGAAATTTCTCTTGGAAAATAATTACAATGGTCCAGTGAATGATGAAATCATTATTTTTACTTTGTGCATATAAGAAATGATGAATGTAGGAAAAATTAAAGTTAAAAAAAATGGTGTTGGTAGAAAATTGTCATGATATTTAATTTCATACAGAGATCTCTTTATATTTTATATTAATTTAGGTCTTTTTCAATCTCGTTGGACATGTAGTTATATTATGATTTGTTCTCATTTTTTTATTGAGATATTTAGAAATCTGCATTGAACATGTTTGTTGGGGAAAGATCAAGGACATAGAAATACGACGTGTGGTCTGACACGTGAATAGGGACTCCAAGAATTCAGCAGTCACCCCAAAAATTAAAGTAGGAAACGACATCCTAAAAAGTGACAAAAGGACAACGATTCAGAGTTTCCCTTTCAGAATCTCCTATTAAAGTTTGACATCAAAGTCTTCCATCAGAGTCTGATTTCAGCCTCTACTGCCAAAACATTCGTTTCAAACTCATTCCCGAGGAAGTCAAACGATATCACAAGAGAAATTAGCCCGAGTTATCAGCTCCCAAGCTACATGAAACGCAGAGAAAAGGGATCGACAACCAAATAAATTACTTTTCATTTTCTGTAATTAACTAACAACATGGAATAAAGGAATTCTGAGATTCACGGGTGTTAGACCAATTAATTAAGAGTATGACCATTGTAAATCTTGATTTTCTTGTAATTAGAAGACTATAAATAGCAGGGGAACTCCCTCATAGAAGGAGAGCCCTTGGAGGAGGAAAATAATAGAAAATTACTACCCTATGAATACTTTCATTATATTTTTTGCTGAATTTTATTATTTGTGAGATTTTCTACATGAGCAAGTGGCGCCATCTGTGGTGAAAATTCGAGGTTATCCTAAGTTCTGACCCTATGCGGAATTACAAACAATAAGCAGGACAAGTCCTGTTACTGCTACTATGGAATTGCAACAGGCAATTAAACAATTCAACCAACAAAAATAATAAGCTGCAAATGTAAAAACAATAACAATAAATAAAGCAGCAATTATAATCAAACCACACAAAATCAACACAAGTAATTTTGGTGACGAAGTGGAAAACTCGTTAGAGTAAAAAACCACTCCGGGTATATCGGCTACCAGCCCAATCCACTATATCGAGAAAAACTTACAGCGATGGTCAAGACCTAAGGTGGTAATTCCACCGACTCAAGTACCTCTATACTGCAAGAACTCAAGGCGACTCCTCAAGCCCGTGACCCACGGTTTTCTTCAGAACCTCTGAAGTCTCTGAGTAGATTGTATCACCTCTGAACGCCGGAACTCCGACTACCAAACTTCCTCCTATAGAACTCTAAAGGATTATGGATTTTGGGTTAGGTTGTGTTGAAGGTTTATCAAAGAATGGATTTCACCATTAACAAAGAAGACATGAGATTCAAAGAGTCTTCAAGGTGAAATCAAATAGAGTTGAAAGCTTTGAGAGTATTTGGCTCAAGGGAAATATGCTTCAACTAATGAGAATGGCGGCTAAGGGTTATATTTATAGGTAGGGTGAAAACCTAGGGATTTGCAGGCCAAAAACGCGTTCAGATCGCAGTCGCGTTCGAACGCTTACTAGAACGCTACACGAACGCGCCCTTTCTGTGAAGACTCGTTCGAACGTCAATCGAACGCACAACGAACGTGAGCTCTCTGGAATGCTCCCGTTCGAACCCCACAAGAACGTGCCTCGAACGTTTACTCTCTGGAATGTTCCCGTTCGAACCCAATAAAGAACGTGCCACTAACTCCACACGTTCGAACCCACAAACGAACGCAGCACTAACGCTAATCGTTCGAACACTGCAACGAACGCACCACGAACGCATGTCTGATGCACAGCAGCCAGAAACCAGTCCAATTACACAAAGATCTTCATGATAAATTACAACTCAATTGAACTTGTTTTGTCACGGACACATGCCAATAAAAATGGAACTCACATGTGGGAATAAAAACATTCAAGATGAAAAGCTATGTCTACAGTTAATTTGGCACTCCTGAATTACTTAATCTAAAGAAACAAAAATGGCCCCAAGAAAAAAGGAGTCTAAAATCTCTACTTTGACTACTCACCAAAAAGATGAAGTATCCAACCATTTGATGCCTACAGTGAATGACTCAGCAATAAGGCACTAGATGATGAAGCAAATAGAAAAACAAGATTGTCAGGCCATAGCTGCAATGGAGGCAATGAAACAGTAGTTCCAAGAATAGATGCAGGATATACAACAAGAAAATTAGGTGTTGATAGCCCAGATCCAATAGGCTGCACCACGTCAAGATAAGGATAAAGAGCATAAGGGAATTTCCATCAATGACCCCTACGGAGCGATGCAAATAGGGAAAGATAACAACATGTGTATTTGGAGGAAAACCCCATCAGAATCGATGATGAAGATTTTGATTCAGAAAGTTCCAGGTATCAAAGCAGGACGTGGAGAGAAGCGGAACGCAAATAGAAAAGCAAGAGTTTGAATTTAACCACAGAAGTGAAGATAATAGTAAAGAAGATTGAGGATTCGAGTGCAAACCCCGACAGACTTGGCTAACCTGAAAATTCAAGGAATGTCGACATCGCCATTTAAAGAATGGATCGAAGTAGAGATAAAGCTTAGAGATTTCATTCCACCTAATTTTGAAAAATATGTAGGGAAATCAGACTCAATTTCCCATCAGATGTGACAGAAAGTTTCCCTTGAAACCATCAGTGAGCCCCTGATATGTAAGTTATTTGTCATTATGCTAACTGAAAATGTATTTTCTTGATTTTTACAGTTGCTAGAAAGGTCAATAGGCAGCTTTGAGGATTTATGTCAAAAATTCATCGAGCAATACCATGGGAATTGTCCTACAGAGGTTACCATGGTATATCCGCAATTGGAGTAGATGTACGATGAACTGCCTAGGCATTACCTGCAGTGGTTTGTCGATAAATTGAACACTGTCAATGACTTAGATTCAAGATTGGCAATAGCTTTCTTCATCAGAGGATTAGTCAAGGGATTTTACACCCACGAAGAGTTCGTGAAAGTATCTTCTACGACATGCTAGAGGTACGGACCAAAGCCGAAGGTCTGCTGAAGGTGAGAACAAGTCCACAATGTCCTAACCCGCTGCGATTACGATTGTGGACTGAGAAAAAAATTGTAGTCATATGAGCATAACTAGAGATAAGCAGAGTCAGAATTCAATGATAAAGAAATCACAAGGCGAACAGAGAGAAGTAAGAGCCTTAAAAATGGTGAAGAGGGAAGAAGATATGATTCAAATCCTAAACGAACAAGGTGGGAAGATGACGGGTATGGAATCGAAGTGGGTTTTATCATTATGTATATGACATCGGAAACCACTACACTGCGGGCCTTGCAGCTCGCAGAAAGTACAGATTGTCCCGTGAGGGACTAACTTGAGAATAAAGGAGTCGTCAGTCGGTATAAGACACCCGGAATGATTTAAGACAGCACTACACCTCTCGCAAGGTCTGACTTTAAACCTATTTTTGAAATGATCTCTTAGTGATGTCAGTATAATATTTACGCTTGAATGAGGTATCCTCAAACTTTATAATGCAGTATCACAAAGGAAACGATTTATAAAGCATACAATTTGAGCAAACATTAATTATAAAGATAATAAATAATGATAAAACAGTAATGAAATATATATGGGCAAGTATTGCATGGGCCTGGCCTCGAAGAGACCGGGCCAGATGTGGACACATTCGGCCATATATCATATACATGTCTAACCGGACTTACTCAAAGTCTGGTCGGATGTAATGTGTAACTCAGAAACGCATAATCCCAACAACAATAGATAAATATAGTAATTCTGATAATGAGATAACAACAATTCCAATATTGATAAGTAAACCACTACAACAATAATTGAATAGACTGAAACATACATTCATTGGGCCTGGCCTCAGAGAGGCCTAGTTGAATGTTTCCATATTCGGTCAGATATCATATGAGTGTCCGGTCGGACCTACTGGAAGTCTTACCGGATGTTCTGTGCATTCCAGAAACATATAATCATATTGGCAGCATGAGGAATATCATCAGGCAATTACAAAAGTGAAATAGCAATTTATAGCAGTTTGTATTAACTAAAATAGTAAGCGAGCAATAAATCAAATAATAAATAGCAACGGATCACATGGCCATTGTAGGCACTGCATTTTTACACATAAGTCCCTATGATGAGTCTCATTTTGGAGACACTACCTTTTAAGTCACGGAGGTCACGGGAAACGGACATCGGAAGGGAAATTCAGAATAAACAAGGTTCACTGTTTTCGTTCGTGCTGCGTTCGTGTTTACGTTCGAACGACAAACGGATTGCGGGCGTTCGTGCCGCGTTCGAGGAAGCGTTCGAACGGTGTCGGTAATTCTGGTTTTGCTGCTAGCCTCACATCCAGCCCAATTAGCCCCAAAGCCCATAAAACACATCCCAATTTAAATAAATAAATATTAATTAAAACATTAACTAAATAATATGATAACTAAATTAATTAAATGATTAATAAAACATATACCAAACATAAAATAAACAATTACCAACTTAAACAAAAATCATGCCTAAATTAAACAAATCACACACTAAATCAAAATATAATCATACCAAGTTAAAATCAATCAACCAATTATATTCCCAATCTAATAAGATTATTCCCAAATCTAAAATATTGTATTCCTAATCCAAGCCAATCAAATATTCAACCTTCCCTATCTAGCCAAGATTTGTCCCCCCCTCAATCTTTGACTTCCCTTAACCAAACCAAATCAAATCCCTCTTCAATTAGCCAAATCTCTTTCCTTGTCAAGCCTAACCCTTTGCCTATAAAAAGAACCCTTCACCAACCTTCTCAACCCTAGCAAGCTAGTCTCTATCTCATACACAACACACATAAAAACCACAGGAAGAAGACACCCAAAAACAGTAAGCAAAAGATAAAGAGGAAATAGGAGCAGAACGGAGTTGGAGCCGCAAACAAATCAGTAAAGACAACGAACGAGAACAGTGAGCCAGTGAACCGGGAGAGTTGCGGAGCATCCACCCTTCCGACGATCGTGTACCGTACATCCGAGAGGTGATTTAAAAGGTTAGACCTGAGGGTACCTTTTCATTAGTTTATATTCATTTTTTTATTGAATTCTATTTGCATGAGAGTCGTCTATGAATGCATGTTGTGGTCTTTGAGTAGATAGATATGCATGAATTATGAGATGTAATATGTTGTGGGTATTGGATGAATGAGAGATGTGTCAACTCTCGCGGTATATCGGATGGAAACCCGGACATAAATTTCATAGCCGATTCCGAATGGACGGTAATATGATCTGTACTCGGGCCACAACTCCACGTACCACTTGAGTAAACGGCACATTCTCTTGTTTTGTGTTGCTTTCATCTATTTATTCCTCGTCATTTAAATTATGTATGTTGCTTATTCCTGTATGATACGATCGAGTGCATGGGCTTAGTAAGTGCGATGAAAGGTCCCCTAATTGGAGGGGTTAAAATCCTTCACCACGATGCTTTGCCGCACCGATTGATGTGTGTTCGGTTGAATGCGAAATACGTTCAATCGGACATACTTAGTTTAATATTATTGCTTTCAATTCTTTGTATGCATGATTTAGTCGAGCGCATGGGCTTAATATGTTGGTCTAAAGGTCCTCTCTTTGAGAGATCAAGAGCCCCAAAAGGCCACCTTTATGGCAGTACTTCGCCACGCCCCTGTTATTTTGTGTTTATGTATTGCGTCTCATTTCATGCATCAGGTCTGTTCCCGTTCGAACGCGTTTACGAACGCAACTCGAACGCGCATGCATTTTTGCCTTATCATGCATCAGGTCTCACTTCCGTTCGAACGCGTTCACGAACGCCATACGAACGCGAGCATTCTGTCTCATTTCCGTTCGAACGCGTTATCAAACGCCATACGAACGCGAGCATTCTGTTTCATTTCCGTTCGAACGCGTTATCAAACGCCATACGAACGCGAACTTTCTGTTTACCGTTCGAACGCGTTTACGAACGCTACACGAACGCGCACATACTGAACTGAGTCTGCCTTATCATATTTATGCATAATTGCCTCTTGGTTGATCTTGCTTGTGTTATATAGCCAACTGTATTATTTGTATTCAAGCATGATTAGGCTATTAGCATGTTATTTGGTTAATAGGTTCATGAGATAGTACTCAAGCATGATTATGTTGTTCTTAGTTTTCCATATCATAGGATTGAAATATGTTCATGAGATTGCCATGTGATGTTGCATGTTGTGATGAACTTGTTGATGTATGCATATGAATTTAGAAGCAT
Organism: Zanthoxylum bungeanum; assembly: GCA_019454045.1. NCBI lineage: Eukaryota > Viridiplantae > Streptophyta > Magnoliopsida > Sapindales > Rutaceae > Zanthoxylum > Zanthoxylum bungeanum. The sequence continues at coordinate 461,339 of SKCR01032766.1, read as the reverse complement.
GATATCTTTGGAAATAAATGTTATTTAAGCCTAGTTAAATTATCACATAAATCCTTTTATTACAAGTGACATAAGTAAGGGACCATTCCGAACCCAACGGTTTGAGGTCTTCCCTTGCGAGGGGTGAGTGCGGCCTTAAATCTTTGTCCCGGTTCACACCGGGTGGCGACTCCATGTTATTCAGTACTTCCCAAACTAGGCCGCGAGCCTAGGAACTGCGTCGCCCAGGTTCTGTTGTCTACAGCCATCCTCCCCATGATACGTAGAATTGTATCTCTAGTGTGGACCATACTACCATTCATTTGGAATTGGCTATAGAATTTATGTCTGGATTTCCATCATATATACTAGAGGGGGAATTATACAGCTGAATATAAGGCAAGTCCGGCTAGACATATGGTAAGTCTGGCCAAACGTCATGCATAGGTCACACATTAAGCAGAGCATGACATGCATATTATTTTGAGTAGTAAAATATACACATGCATATCACAAATTAAAACAATAGAACGAAGTCATTAAACATACAGAGTGGAATAACATCGGTTAACACATAAGATAACTAGGCACGTAATAAAATACAAAAGTAGTAAGTGGGGCCGGATATATCTATATTTATCTCGTGTGTGTCTATGTCTAACATGAGATACCTTGTCAAAACCAAAATCTCATATGCTCATAAATATTAAAGAATATGCCTTCATGTCTTACTTTTTCCAATGTTTTTTGGCTCTGAAGATCCTCATGAGAGTTGGGTCATCGCGGAATTCACACCAGGAAGTATGGAACTCCAAGGGATTATTGGTGTTTGTTATTAATTTCTTTAGGGTTTTATCTCTTTTTCAAGCTTTTTTCCTCTACAAAAGAACCTCATCCCAGATTGTTATTAACCTCTCCATACTCCAAACCCCCTTTTTATAGTGAAACAGAGGAGGTTTGAGGATGGAAGGTGGAGAAAAATCCTTCATCCTCCTCCAATTTATCTCGAGTGATTGGAAATCAAAACGTCAGACACAGCTCAAACCATGTCCGGCCAAATTTAGGGTTTGGGATATATATCAGACCAGACGTAATCAAGCCTGTGATTCCTGCTAATTTAATTTTACATGTGTGCTAAAAGCTTGATACATGTCAAATCGGCTATACAATTTGAATTATATATTTGGCCGGATATAATCAGATCCCTAAATTTCAGTAACTGATAATTTTCTCATTCACTAACAGATGTTTCATGTCCGGCCGGATTTACCGGCTAGAGACGAGGTATACCGAACATAAGTCATGTTCATCCGGCTTTTGGTTGTGTTCCCTGGAGTTTCTTTCCTTCCTGATATTCATCCTTATAATTCCTCAATTTTTAGAAGGTGTCCCCGTAAGAGACTAATCATCGGGCTATACATAAAAATGCAATGTCTATAGTCGCCCCCACTTTAGTAGGCTTGTGCAGTGTCTGACAGTGATAAGTTTATCAAAGTCATGCATGTATTTTGATGTACCCGTCTTGTCGGGCCTTACCGGTCTCACCTAATTTTTATAGTAGTTTGTTGATAGGTGGTCCTTCAAGTCCACCGATATCTCGATCGGTGGTGAGATGCCTCAATCCCTGCTCTTGATGGTTTGACCCACATATCTCTTGAAGCCTCGATTGGTCTGAGATGTTTCGATCTCTGTCGTAATGATTGATGGACCCCACAAGTCTCTCGAAGCCTCGATCGGTCAAAGATACCTTGATCTTTATTATAGTGATTGGTTTAGCCACAAGTCTAAAGATGTCTTGATCGGTGATGAGATACCTCAATCTCTATTCTGATGGTTGATGGACTCGCAGGTCTCTTGATACATCGATCAGTCTGTTTTGATATTTGCTAGACCTGTCAGTATTCTGATGCCTCAATTGATCAAAGAAGCTTGGATATCCACTATGATGGTTAATACACACGCATGTCTTCCGATACCTCGATCGGTAGTGAGATGTCTTGATCTCTGCTCTTCAAATTCTAGACGTGCTAAATCATGTCTGGCTGAGGCCAAAAATATTTTATCCTCAAGTATGAGGACCATGTCCCTACCCTATTGTCCCTGGGGGACCACACATGCTCTAGAGCGCTCTTTCTGAGTTTTCAGATCTAACATGTCTAGGCTCTCAATATCTAAGTCTGGTCAAATATAAAACATGTTTGTTGCCTCTAATTCATGTATGTCTGGAGTTTTTGAGCAAATGACTTAGTTCTAGGCTTAGCTTAGGTCTTATAAACTCCAAAATATGAATAAACACTTTATGTCTAGCCGGATATCCATAATATATCCGGCTAGATGTCTTACATATCCGGCCTGGATTTTTACATATTCGACCGACTTCTCATATGTTGTGACCAGTCCTTAGGCTTTGTGTTATCAGTGTTATGTTGTTTATGTATGTTTGCTAACCTAATTTCTGAATTTTACAGTTAGATGCTTCGTACCTTAAAGCCAAGGTTTGGATTGATACCACCGAGTTTACACCATTTATTCGTTGCCTCCCCAATCGCACACAGAAGCATGACAAAAGGGGGCTGCAAACATTAGTAGAAAGGTGGATGGACACCACCCATATTTTCCATCTTCCAGTGGGTGAGTTAACCGTCATGTCGGGGGACTTTGACTAACTGATAGGCATTTCTTGAGATGGTCGTTGCATTGAGTTCAACTGTAGCCTCTATTCTCCTACCCTTCAGACCGATTACATCTGTAGATTGTTGGGATTTGTCCATCGAGTCTGTTCTGGGGTTTTTCACTATATGGAGCTCTAGACCTATTGGGTGAGGCATTCCCCAACTACTGGATTGGAGATCGACCAGCTTGTGCACTCCTTCATCCTGTAAAAATTCGGTTGCATATTATTCGTTGATGCAGCCAGATTTGTAGATCTATGTCTTCTTCATTCGCTCTGTGACCTGGACACTGTCCAGGAATTAGACTAGGTATCCCCGAACCTGTGGCATTTTACCGAGGACTAGATTGATGCAGTCAGCGCAACTCCTACGGCTAGGGCTATGGCTTCTTGGTTGAGGTATGTGACCCGATTTTTGTTTCTTTTCATTTTCTATTGTAACTAGTAGCTAACCCTAAGTTCGGCATTTTAGCACGACCCTTCCCGATATCTAGACAGGAGGTTATGTTTCTCAATTTTTCCCGTTGGGATGCATCCGATGTGGGCTTCTTCAAGTCCTATGACATTAAGTTGCACTTAGCTCAATTGAACAAGCCTGCTTGGTATATGGTAAGTTTTCTCTAATTTTATTCTGAATGGGTTTCTGGATTTATTCTTTCTTTGACTGACTTGTCTATTCTCTTCTTTTTTTCCTTCAGATTAACATATCATGGTCGGGGACCCCGGCCTCTGGTCTATCTGATCCTGTGGGGTCATCCTTCCAAAAGAGTGGTCTGCCTCTACTCATTCCGGGTACTGAAAAACGCCTCTAATACTTAAGAGAGTGGGTAGCTCTGGTACTTGGGCCCCCAAGCCCCTAGAGTTTCTACTTCTCCTCTTATTTCCATGTTTTTCGTCCTTCAGATTGTAAAGGATCTCGTGGCAGCCCTGCATGGCTTTCTTGTCGACTTTTTCCTTACCGATTGAGACTTTAGGTAGTGGGCCCGTACCACCCTCATTGGGTCCCTACCTCTGTCCAAACCTCGATGGCCTACCTAGGTATGCACTGTCATCTTACCCATCATATTTTCCCCTTTATCTGTTTCGGTGTAGATCTATGTGCGCCATGGAGCACTTCGAGCGCGCCAGCCTATTGAAACTGAGAAAGAGAATGTGGATATGGAGGCTATGGCAGCTCTGGTCCCTTCTTCTTCTAGACAAGTCCGTTCTTGAGCTCATTCTTCTTAATAGGGTCCTTCTCCGACGGCTACTTCTACTTTATTATCAGTTCATCTTTCCAGTGTCATTCTCGGCTCAATGGGTTATTGGCTAGACCTGACCTACATGGTATATGATGATGTTGGTGCTGCTGAGAGTCATGCTCTGTTTCTTGGTGGGATGCATGCTCTGATAGTTACCCCCACAGATGCGACCCACTTAAGTATCTCTATCGATTTTTTCCTTTGTTCTTCGACTTTGTACTTTACGTTGAAAAAATCATGCATGCAGGTTTATGTTGACTTTGTGAACCATTATTTGTCATCTAGCGTAGGCGGTGAAGTCTGAGCTAGCAGTGTAGAGTCTTTTTATACAAGTATCTATAAAGATATATTTGGCGTATATGCATGTATGCATGCTTTTTCCTAATTTTTCTTCAAGTGTTCCCGTGTAGACAAGATGTAGGAGAGCGTTTGGGATTACGAAGTCCTTAAGCGCCAATTTGAGCGGGCGTATCGGCGTCTTTCCCATTTGGAGGCTGTCCGAGTCAAGAGATTGCATTCTCGCGGTGTATTGAGATATCCAGAGCCTGAGGAGTCTAGTGAGGAGGAGCCCGAGAGAGATAAGAGAACCTTTTATGATTTGGATAGCTCTTATTTTTCTTTTGTTGTAGTTACATAAGGATGTTTTGTACAAAACAAATCGAGACTTTTTATTTAATTATCTTTCATACATTTGTCCTTTGTATAATACATGTTCATAACAATATACACTGTCTGGAACTCAGATTATCTGTTCGGATATAATTTGAGTTTCGCATGATAATAAACAATCTTATCTATGTCCGGCCGAATATATCGTATATGTCTGGCCATTCTGGAGAAGTAAATCTGGCCATCACCTAAGACGCAGTATGTATATCCAGCCAAAGGTGACAACATCCCAGCAGCGGGTTAAAAATTCATTTTACGGCACAAAGATGAGTTTCATGTGGATTGTAGACGCTGGTTTTCGCCCGAGGTCTACAATCGAGATTTCGTAGAGGGGCACTGGCGATCCTGCAAAACAAATGAAGTAGGGTGAGCGTGGAGGGTCTACCCACCTGTGTGGTGAATGCCGTAGGCACTCCGACGCCTAAGTCAGTGAAGGGTCTAAGGAAGTTATAATGGAGAGGGCAAGATTAGATGTTACCTTGAACTCTGTAGGGTGCCGTGAGGGCGGTATGAATGAGGTGTGGTGAGCTTGAGTGAGTCTTCGGCTCCAAAGCTGTGAGTCGGAGAGCTAGAAGTTGAATGATGGTGAGGCAGAAGTCCACTCCTCATGGAGTCTTGTTTCCTCTATATACATGCCCCAGTAACGTATGTTTTTATTGCCATTTGATTGCTCGTCCGTTGGGTCATGATAACGGTCGAATTCATGAGGTGTAATTACTGTGTTTTTCCCGTTGTTGGCTGGAACATATGGGTTATGAATGGTGTTTATGAGTCTGGGCGTTATGTGGACTGGCGTGGGGTAAGCCCCGATTATGGTTTGGGCACGTGGTATTTCACTGGGCCTGGGCTTGTGAATCTCTGAGCCTCTATATACTTCAAAGCTTGGGGCTTCCTTTTGAGGTAGAGGATTGGGCATGGGTCTTATGTTGGGGAGTCTGAGGTGCGTTTAGTAGTGGGCCTGAAGCAAAATGATGAAATTACCCATGTACCAAATTTGACCCGTACAGTTTGTCCCCTACTATCTAAGTCAATGAGTTCTTGGCTTGGAGAGTACTTGATGTGTGTGTCGTCTGGGACGAGGCCATAGTATGTAGGTGTACTCGTGCATTGATGCTGCCAAACGAATGTCAAGTTATGAACTTGACTCTACAAGATCCATTGGGGAAGTACCCAGTGGGCCGAACCAGATGATGGTCGGGATAATGAACTTGACTCTACCAGAGCCATTGGGGAAGTACCCAATCGATTGAACCAGATGAAGGTCAGGATATAAGTCATATGACATGTGTATTCCATGTCTACAACTTGACTCGACATGAGTCTATTGGGGATGTCCCTGGTCGACTGATCTATATGAAGATTCAGGATATAATTCATACGACATGTGTAATCCATGTCTACAACTTCACTCGATATGAGTCCATGAGGGATGTCCCTGGTCGACTGATCTAGAGGAAGATTCAGGATATAATTCATACGACATGTGTAATCCATGTCTACAACTTGACTCGATATGAGTCCATGGGGGGATGTCACTGGTCGACTGATCTAGATGAAGATTCAGGATATAATTCATACGACATGTGTAATCCATGTCTACAACTTGACTCGAAATTGAGTCCATGAGGGATATCCCATGGTCGACTGGACTTGATGAGGCCATGAAGATATAAGTCATACGACATATGTAGTCCATGTCTATAACTTGACTCGACATGAGTCCATTGGAGATGTCCCTGGTCGACTGATCTAGATGAAGATTCAGGATATAATTCATACGACATGTGTAATTCATGTCTACAACTTGACTCGATATGAGTCCATGGGGGGATGTCCCTGGTCGATTGATCTAGATGAAGATTCAGGATATAATTCATACGACATGTGTAATCCATGTCTACAACTTGACTCGATATGAGTCCATGGGGGATGTCCTCTGGTCGACTAGACTTGATGAGGCCAGGAAGATATAAGTCATACGACATACGACATATGTAGTCTATGTCTATAACTTGACTCGACATGAGTCCATGGGGGGTGCCCCTGGTCGACTGATCTAGATGAAGATTCAGGATATAATTCATACGACATGTGTAATCCATGTCTACAACTTGACTCGATATGAGTCCATGGGGGATGTCCCTTGGTCGACTGGACTTGATGAGGCCAGGAAGATATAAGTCATACGACATATGTAGTCCATGTCTATAACTTGACTCGACATGAGTCCATGGGGGTGTCCCCGGTCGACTGAACCAAATGAAGGTTTAGGATAACTCATACGACATGTGTAGTCCATGCCTATAACTTGACTCGACATGAGTCCATGGGGGTGTCCCCGGTCGACTAAACCAGATAAAGGTTCAGGATAATCTCCATACTACTGGTCAAGGACCAGAGGAGTCTATAATTATCGACTGGACCAGATGAAGGTCATGTCTTAAATTTTGCTCTACAAGAGCCAACGGGAATGTTCCTAATCGACTGATCTGAATGAGGGTCTACGAAAGTCTTCATTCTACAGATCGGATGAAGGTCCAAGTAGGTCATCACTCATTCTCTCGATGAGGGTTCATGAGACCACTGACATATGAACCTAATAAAGTTCCATGATTATCCTCATTCCACAGAACTTGGTTAAGGTACGTGGGAGTCTACACTCCACATGACTTGATAGAGGTGTTCGAAAGTCTACAGTCGATTGACCCAAGAAAGTCTCTAATGCCCGTATGACCGTAGTGTCGATTGGGAAGATGAAACCAATCAACTCAAGAACTAAGGATAAAAAAGTGCCAAATGGGCCCAAACTATAGTACCTACAGAAAATAATATTGGAATTTTTTAAGTACACGTGTGATCAACTGATGGAGGCCTCACCAACATGATTTCGACTGTCAGACTAATCAATACTGGTCCTGGAGGCTGGTCTATGGAGGGAGTTTTAATGCACACTGTAGAAGTTGTTCCCACTAAGTTTCCCAGCTGGTTTCGCAACCAGGACTCAGGGTTTGGTGCGGTATCGCCATAACAAACAAAATATACAAATGTATCCCTGTCACTCTCACTATGTTATGTCAGTAACATGTGTGGAGGCCACTTGAATCTGTGAAACCGAGCCAAATCTTGAACTGAAGGTGTCGAGTGATTTATACTGAAGGTCCAAGAGTCAAGTCTATAGTTGACATAATAATGCCTGAAAATGTCTTATGTCGTATGAACTGAAGGTCTGCATGAAATCAGACCATAGAAACATTGGTCAAATGTGGGTTCAGGACTATAACGTCATTAGATGTAGATCACGGCACACAAGTTGTGGCCCTCTGGTCTTTTGACCATGGAAATGTTCTAAAAGAATGGCATCAATGTCGACTGAAGGAGTTTACACATGAAAGGTTTGTACGTCCACCAATTCTACACTTACTTATATATACATTATCTTTGCGGGCCTTCACGCGACTATTTTTGACAGCAATGTTTAGATCTCCTGTCGAGGGGACCACTCTATTTGGCATCAGACGCGTTGAGGCCATCCATCTTTGGCGTGTATTGTGGCTTTATCTCCTTAGTTGAAAATAGGATGGTTGGTGATGACACTGCAGAAGGGAAATTAATATAGTTGTGAAGAATTATGGAGGCTAGTGAACCAGATTTCCTGGATCCATCTCAGAACGGAGATACAAATGTGTCGGCTGGAGGGATACATGTTGGTTGGGGCATGCGCGTAACTGGAGGCATGTGTGGCTACGTGGCTTGCTTATCTTCAGCATGCTTCTCTCATGGGCTGGTCGAATGGGGTGGTTGGGAAAGCAGGGGCATGGGCGAATGGTCTAGCTTACAAGCGCAAGACCCCAAGTTGCATATTCATGTGGGCATCTTTCTACATTTCATGTTTGGCTCTGCAACAGCCGATGTGGGACTCCAAATAAGGTATTTTTGTTTGCTGAATTTTGTTTATGAATTTGCTATAGCCGATGTGGGTCAAGTGAATGGCTAAATTGGGCTTGTTTGGCTTTGGGCTTTTCGGTTTTGCTTGCAATATTAGGTGTGGTTTGGGTTTTGTTTTACTCTTTCCTTTGCTCTCAGTGGAATTAATCGATGTGGGACTTTTGTTTAATGTCTTTGTGATTAGTTGTGGGTTTGTTTGTTTTTTTTTTTTTTTGCTTTGGGACCGATTATACTTATTGATGTGGGCCGAATTCTGTCTAGCTGAAGGAGTCCCTATTGGGATCGATTATTCTTGTTGATGTAGGGCGAATTATGTTGAGCCGAAGATCGTGGGGTTCTTCCGGTTTCGTTTTGGGTGAGGCTTCGGTCTGTCTTCATTCTAGCCTCCGGCTTGTTGGGTTTGCTGGCCTTTTGGGCTGATATGCCATACTTGGAAATTCTCTCTCGGCCAGGTGTTGCTCTCGGCTAGGGTCGTTTCTCTCGGCCTCTCTCGTGGTCCGCTCATGGCCACGAGGCAGAGAGCTTTGTCGTCTGGAATGAAAGTCCAGCCATCTAGCTAGGATTTGTTTATTCTCATGTCAAATGTGATCTTGAACATTGGGGGTCGAGTAGAATATTTAGCAAGCGACAAGCTACATACATAGTAATGTCAACTGGGACATCCTCCTCAACACACTTATGTCGAGTGGGACATCCCTAACAAATTATTTGTCAAACTTTGTAAATGTCGACTGAGCCGTCCATAATAATTACCTAGTTGTAAATTATAGTGTCGACTGGGACACCCATAGTGAGTCTCATACTATAAACTGTAATGCCAATTAGGACATCAATCACAAGTCCCAAGCCACATTTTGATGTCGACTGGGATACTCATAACAACTACCAAGTTGAAAATCATAGTGTCGTCTGGGACACTTAAAGCTAGTATCATATTATAACACCTATTATAAGTCTTATGCCTTAGTGATGTCGACTGAGACATTCTTAAAAAGTGTAAGCCATACCTGGTAAGGTTGATCGGGATGTCCACGCCAAGTCTTCATTCGGGTACTGTCGACTGGGACATCGCTTCATCATGTGAGGTAAATGGTAGGAAATATAGTTCCATTGAAGGGAGGCGTCTTGCTCCTGATGTAGGTCCATGAATCTAAGGTCTAATGGAGTCTAGATTTGATGAAACTCCATTCACGTAATCTTTCATGTCACCTGGAGGAGACGACAATCCTCTTTCGTAGTCTGAAGGGGATAATATTCTATCCATTCCATTTAGATTAGAAGATAATCGCCCCAAGTAGTTTCGAATAGATTTCAACCTTAGAGAATACTTCTTGGTTGATTGGGTATGTCGGGAATTATGAGAGTATTCTCATGTCGACTGGAGGAAGTGTGTAGAATGGTCCGAGTGGTGGTCCATATACGTTGATTGAAGTAAATGGATTTCTAATTAAGAATGAAACAAATGATCCAAGTGACAATCCTGGGGATCAGAAGATTTTTAATAGTGGAGTGTTTTAAATTATGTCGAATCGACTCTTTCTCACTGGTAGTTTGACACCGGGTAGGCTTTGACATAATCGCTCTTTTAATCTCTTGTATTTCTTCGCATATGGAGGAGGGAATTTGTTGTGTTTGGTCGGTTGAGTAGATGTGTGGACTTCTTTCCTGATTTGGTGGATGGTTGTCTTATGGCGTATTGTCACTTGCCATATTTTTTAAGCTTCCAAATGGTCGAATTGAATGGCAGGACTATTGGGATGACTTTCTGCCTCGCGTCTTTGGGGGGTTGAAGAGATGTGCTTCAATGTTTTTAATTGTCCTTAAAAGATGGGTAATTAAGTGATCATGAGATCTGGTGTTTGCTAGTCGTGTGACGCCACACTAGGAGAGGTGTCTGATAGGATCGTAGATAGAGAGATCTTTGCATGCAATGAATCGCTAGGGCCCCACGGTGGGCGCCAAACTGTAGACGCTGGTTTTCGCCCGAGGTCTACAATCAAGATTTCGTAGAGGGGCACTGGCGATCCTGCAAAACAAAGGAAGTAGGGTGAGCGTGAAGGGTCTACCCACCGGTGTGGTGGATGCCGTAGGCACTCCGACACCCAAGTCAGTGAAGGGTCTAAGGAAGTTATAATGGAGAGGGCAAGGTTAGATGCTACCTTGAACTCTGTAGGGTGCCGTGAGGGCGGTATGAATGAGGTGTGGTGAGCTTGAGTGAGTCTTCGGCTCCAAAGCTGTGAGTCGGAGAGCTAGAAGTTGAATTATGGTGAGGCAGAAATCCACTCCTCATGGAGTCTTGTTTCCTCTATATACATGCCTCAGTAACGTATGTCTTTATTGCCATTTGATTGCTCGTCCGTTGGGTCATGATAACGGTCGACTTCATGAGGTTTAATTACTGTGTTTTGCCCGTTGTAGGCTGGAACGGATGGGTTATGAATGGTGTTTATGAGTCTGGGCGTTATGTGGACTGGCGTGGGGTAAGCCCCGATTATGGTTTGGGCACGTGGTATTTCACTGGGCCTGGGCTTATGAATCTCTGAGCCTCTATATACTTCAAAGCTTGGGGCTTCCTTTTGAGGTAGAGGATTGGGCCTGAGTCTTATGTTGGGGAGTCTGAGGTGCATTCAGTATTGGGCCGCCTGAAGTAAAATTATGAAATTACCCCTGGACCAAATTTGGCCCGTACATGGATTAGACTGAAATCTTGTACATATGCAAACACTAAACATGATATTGGGTCTACTAGCGGTTAAATAAAGTAAAGATCTGATCATACCTCGATATCGTTTAATGTCTACGGGTTTACCTTCCTATTTTTTATCAAGTTTCAAGGTTGAACTCATGGGTATCGAATGCCGTTTGCTTGATTTCATCCCAAATTTATATAGTAGCCCTTTGACATATTTGGCTTGATTGATTAATGTGTAGTCCTATGAAGAACTTGATTTCTCTCATCATACTCATCTCGAACTCACTACTCATACAATTAGAAAATCCCAATGAGGGGTTAGTAGCACCGAAAATAATATCATCAATAAAAATTTGAACTATTAACATGCCATCATGTTTATGCTTAATGAATAGTGTGGTATTAACTTTTCCAATGACATAGTCATTTTCTAAGAGAAAAGAGCTAAACCTATCATACCATGCTCTAGGAGCTTGCTTGAGTCCACAAAATGCTTTGGTTAATTTATACACTTGATTGGGTAAATAAACATTTTCAAAATTGTGATGTTGTTCAACATAAACTTCCTCCAAAATGTACCCATTAAGAAATGCACTTTCCATATCCATTTGATAAAGTATGAAATTTTTATGACAAGCAAAAGCCAAAAAGATGCTCATGTCTTCAAGTCTAGCTACGAGAGCAAATATTTCATCATAATCTATTCATTCTTCTTGGTTGTAGCCTTGAGCCACTAATCTAGCTTTATTTCTCACAATCAATCCCGACTCATCAAGTTTGTTTCTAAAACACATTTTGTTCCAATAACATTGATGAGTAGGTCTAGGAACTAGATGTCACACTTTATTTCTCTCAAATTGATTTAATTCCTCTTGCATAGCCATAATCCAATGATTATTTTTTTCGGCTTCAAGAAAGTTTTTAGGCTCAATTTTAGAAATGAATATCATGTGATTATAAAAATTTCTAAGTGTGGGTCTTGTGATAATTTTCTCAGATGTATAATCAATTCCTTAGGATGCGATTTCATAACTCTAGCATATTTAATTTCCTTAATAATTGATTGAGAGTTATCACCTTAATTTTGTTGATGAGATTCTTCATTACCTTCATGTTGTGCTTGGTCCTCAACTTGCAAGTGATCATTGGGATCATCTCAGTGTATATCATTCATTGCTCTCCCAAGTGATCATTATCATCATCATCTCTCCTATCAAGAACTTTATTGCTGGATAAATAGTTGTTAGATTCATCAAAATTAATATACATAAACTCTTTAACTATCATAGTCATTTTATTATATACTCAATATGTTTTGCTAGATGAAGAAGATCCTAGAAAAATTACAATGTCGGATTTATAATCAAACTTTCCAATATTATCCTTTGTGTTTAAGATAAAACATTTGCAACCAAAAACTTTGAAAAATGAAACATTTGATTTTCTACATTTCCATAACTTATAGGGATTTTTTTTCAAAGTCTTCTCTCACTACCACTTACCAAAAGTACTTTGGTAAGTGATGTTTATTGAGCATTATCATAGCCATATCTTGCAATGATCTATTTTTGCGCTCAACAAGCCCATTTTGTTGAGGTGTTCTAACACGAGAAAATTGATGTTTTATGCAAAAATCTTTAAAAAGTTGATTTTCAAATTCTCCCCAATGATCACTTCTTATACAAACAATGATAGAATCTTTTTCTTTTTGAACTTGTTTGCAAAACTTTATGAATAATTTGAAAGTATCATTTTTATGAGTTAAAAAGAAAATCATATAAATCTAGAGTAATCATCAACTATTACAAAAACATAGTTTTTTCCACCAAAACTTATAGTTCTCGATTGTCCAAATAAATCCATATGCAATAGTTGTAGGGATTTTGAAGCAGAAAAATCATTTTTAGCTTTGAAAGAACTTTTATGTTGTTTTTCAAGTTCACGATTTTCACAAACTTGATCTTTCATAAATCTTAACTTTGGAAGTCATTTTACAAAATCCTTATTGGAAATTTGGGAAATCAATTTCATGTGTGAATTACCTAATCTTATATGCCAAAAAGCCATGCATTATCATCTAATATAGTCAAATATTTTTCAAGATGCGGGTCAGTTCAATGTCAAATAAATAAATATTTTTTTCTCTATGACCTATGAACAATATATCATGTGATTTACTATCAACAATCCTACATATAGATGCATCAAATCCAACCTCATAACCTTTATTACATAATTAATTAATATTTAGCAAATTATGCTTAAGACCATCAACCAATAAAATATTTTCAATCAAAGTGATGAAAATAGTACCAATGTTTTGATATCCAAAGATTTCACTTTTACCGTTGTCACCAAATATGACGGATCCACCATTTTTTATGCAAGTGAATGAAGAAAGTTTTGAGTAATCCATCATCATATGCCTTGAGCATCCACTATCGAGGAACCATTTTCCTTTAATCTTCTTCTTCACCTATTCAAGGAAAATTATATACTTTTAGGTACCCAAACTTTCTTGGGTCCTTGAGGGTTAGTCTTGGTTTCTTTTGGAACCCATACAGCTTTCACATTTTCCTTCTTATAGATGCAATCATATATCTTATATTCTTTCCTATTGCATGCATGACATGTGACATTTGCATCAAAAGTAACATGTGTATAAGAGGTGGATGTCTTAATAAAATAACTTTTCAAATAAGTTCTTTTGTGTAAGGCCTCTATCCCAAACCCTCTTTATTGAATACACATATTTGGGAACCAAGTAGCATTTTAAAATTTTCTCACCCAAAGTAAATTTTGTTACAATGTTATCCAAATTCATCATTTTCTTTTCAAAGAATCATTTTTTTTTTCCTTGAATAGATTCACAATCATAAGTAATATAACTAGATGTCATGTTTGATATGCTTTTTCCAAGTCTTACATTTTCACTCTTTAAGCATATTAATTCCATTTCATACATTTCATTTTTCTATACAATTAATAGATGATCATGTAATAATGATTAATATTACGTTTTGACCAATTTATGCTTCTTTATTAATGAATCATATAATTCATGCAATTCATTAAATGTATCAAATGATTCATCATAATTGGAGGAATCATGTACCTTTTTCTTACTCTCAATGAAGATGTCATCATCCTCAATTTCCGTAAAAGCAAGGTTGCTTGTCTCATGCATTTTCTTCATTTGAAAAGTTTGAATCAATATCGTTCCAAGTGGCCTTCATTGCCTTTTTTTTAAACTTTCCCTGGAATCTCTTCATAGGAAAATCGGCAACTTTGTGACTCGATTTCTTGCACTCTAAGCAAGTGATTTGTATCATCTTGTGCTTCCATGGCCTTTCATCTTCCTTCATCACTTCTCTTCTAAATTTTCCTTTAGTGAACTTTTTATTTTTGAGGAACTTCTTGAAATTTCTTATTAGAAGTGCCACATCATCATAACTATCTTCATCGTCACTAGAGTTTTCATTATCCTCTCTTCTTACACTCAATTCTAGAGCTAGATTCTTTCTTCCTCTACTCTCTTCTTCTTCCTTCAAATCCATCTTGATCTACATATCATACTCTAATAATTTTCCCACCAAGTCATATAACTTCAAAGTGTTTATATTATTCGATTCTTTGATGGTGGCAGTGCAAATCCTATATTCCTATGAAAAGACCTAAGAATCTTCTTAACCCGATCACTTGTACTGATGTTTTTCCTAAAACACCTAGTTGATTCGCAATCATAATGAACCTTGAAATCATTTTCTCAACTTCTTCACCAGTTTCCATCTTAAAGATATCCAACTCGCACATGAATCGATTGATCATGGATTCTTTAAGTTGGCTAGATCTCTCGTTCATAATCTCTAAAGACTTCCATAATTCATAGGCATTTCCAAATTCCAGAATTTTATTGATTTGGCTCTAATCAATTATGCAAAGTAAATGATTGTGAGCCTTTGCATTGTTAGAGGCTTCCATGTAGTCTTCATCGATCCATTCGGATTGTAATTTTGGAAAATCCACACTGTTACTATCTTTCTTCATTGGCATTTACAACCTCTAGTGGTCACTTTGAATGATTACACATCAACGACAAGAAGGTAGTTCAACATTCTCATCTTCTAATAATTATAGTCGGTTCGGTGTAGAACGTGGGACAATTTTCGATAATCCCTTGGCAAGGTTCATTGACCTATTACTTGTAGTTGCAATATTATCTCTTCTCGGATGGTTCAAATCCTTTATGAGAAGTCCAAGCTCTGATACCAATTAAAATCCCCTACAAGCACTATCAAGTAACAACTATACCCTAGAGGGGGTGAATTGGGTAATTAAAAAATTAATAAGGAATCATAAATCTTAACAATTTTAAGCTTTCAAACTTTACCAACAATTATAAAACACAATATTGATTCAAAATAAAATTGCACAATCTAAAGATTAAGGAAGAGAGATACGGCAACGATTTTATAGTAGTTCAGCCCAATCACTTGTCTCGTCCACTCTCTCATAGCTTCCTTGAAGGTTCCCCTAAGTTCAATAATTTTTACATTAGATAAGTCTTTGATTTAAGGCTCCTCTCTAACCTTTACACAAATCCATCCTTGAGAGTATTCACCACTCACACAAGGAATTTTACACAAGAGTTTGAAGAATAAAAAGGTTTACAACACTATTTGGGAACTCACTAAAGATTACAAAGATTGAATGTGAGTGTGTTATCCAAATATATCTAAGCTCACTATGATGTATATGAAGATGTATGTAATGAGCTTATGAAAATGAGGAGAATATATAATCCACATGTGGTCTAAAACAATCACTAAGGCTGTGGTATAGGAGATTTGACGACTTTATTTTTCAAATGTCTATAATAAGAGCAAGTATAACAATTTTATCTACTTAGAAGGATCAATTCCATGGAGGATGTGTATCTTCTGCTGTATGTGGATGATAAATTTATTACAAGCATGAAAATGAAAATGAGAAACTCAAGCAACTACTCAATAGAGAGTTTGAGAAGAAAGACTTTGGTTATACCAAAACGATTCTTGGCATGGAAATAAAAAGAAATATGTCAACTAGAACCTTATTTCTAAGCCAATAAAGTATATTGAGAAATTGTTGAAAATGTTTGATAGAACTGATGTTAAGCCTATCTTAACACTAATTAGAAAAAACAATGCCCTGAGAGTGAAAATGATATGTTTCAAATGGATGAAGTTCCATATGCACAAGCTGTGGGAAGCCTCGTGTATGTTATGGTGAGCACAAGGGTTGATATATCTTATGCAGTAAGTGTTGTACGGTATGGTTTTCCCAACGATGGTGACTCTAGCGGGACTCGAACTGGGGAGCATACTCAGTCGAGCCTCCTAGGATTGAGCCAGCTATCACTCAACCAACCACTCGTTGGTTATGTCTTTTATTTTCATTATTAAAGAATTCGACTTTCAAATGCATTGAATGTCAGGTGTATCCATATTCCTCATGGATTAAAAAATCATTCACCCTTGGCTTGTGGGTTTAATTTTTAATTTTTTTTTGTATAAACAAAGCAGTGATCTCAAAATGACATGTGCTTAATTAAATTATCTGCTAAGTCTTAGTTAAAGGTGCATTCTCTACACTTGGATTCAAGTAGTGCTTTCACAAATATGTCAATTCACAAATATGCTAATTATTCTTTCAACCTTACGGACATAAAGAGAATATGTCATTAATTTGCTAATTATTTTTACCATTGCTGCCACTTTTTGTGGGTTCAAATTGCATTTGATTGGAAATAGAGTTGTAGTGAGATGGCTTTTTGTAAATGCTTTTTCTTGGATTCTTTCATGGTATACTTAGTATCTTCTGCCTTTTGTAGTTTTGAGTAATTTTACATCAATTTGACAAATAGTTAATCAAGGCGACTCATCTCATTCTAACATAGCCTAACTATATATATATATATATATATATATATATATTCATGATAGAAATAAATTATCACATATGTGACAGATTAGTTATAGAGTTATGACGGGTAAAATCTATCACGAGTCGTGATAGATTAATAACAGATTTTGTATATGTTATTATATGTGCAGTCACATCATATGACAGATAAAAAAATCATCATAATAGGTGACTTAAGACTTCAATAGAAGTTGTTAAATGGCTTGGAAAGCCAGCATGTGCTTTTAAAGGTCATGATAAGTCTAATGAATCCTCTAGTCCTGATAATTTTATTAAAATGATAAAACGTTTGCCAATGATGAATAAAGATATTGCTCAAGTTTTCTTAGAAAATGTTCTGGGAAATGCAAAATATACTTCTTCAGAGTCAAGGGAGAATGGTTAGGATGCCTTTATCATTTTGTGAAAGTCATTATATTGATATTTCTGAGATGAATGATCGTCATATGAAAGGTACAATGTGTTCTTATCGGCAGAAAAATTATCTTACAGTGGAGCATTATTATCAGATTGATATGTTTAATAATGTAATAGATTTTCAATTAATTGAGTTAAATAGTAGATTTAGAGATTAATTGAGACAAAAAAAATATCATAAATTTATTTCTTGATATACATATTAGTTAGTGTTGACTCTTTCTGATTCAACGGCAACGACAGAATTAATATTTTCCGCTATGAAACTTATCAAAACACCACTTCGAAATAAAATAGAGAACCGATTTCTATCATATTGTATGGCTATCTATATTGAGAGAGAACTTGTGGACACTATTAATTTAAATTCCATTCGTAAGACACAACTTCAATAGTGTCTAATTGTAATTTTAGAACTTCAGGTATTTTCCTACATATCCATAGAACTTTTTTTAAAATTGTTGAAAATAATTATTATTGAGATAATTTTTTATTAGAAAAAATTTCTGGCTTCGTCCCTGCCTGTGTGGCAACTCTAATAATTTCAACCTAAGCTTATTAGTGAGTGTTGTGAGGATAAAATTGATTAGAATAGTATAAGAAGTTCAATTTTAAAGTTGTTTATAGGAAGGAAAAGTGAATTTTAAAAAAATTCCTAAAACTCCTATGTTTTATATCTAATCAAGTTAAAATATATCTCATTATTCGATATTTTTCAACTGTTGCATGTCATTAGACCAAAATAATATTTTATGATTGAAAGTTAAATCTAATAGATGTGGGAAGCAGCTATAATTTATGTAAATACAAATATTAACTCGATAATTAATCCAAACTCCAAGAACTTGGGGAATTTGCCCTTGTTGAATATTGAACTTCTTTCTTTAGCAGACAACATTCTGATAGGTAGTATACCTTCTTCTTTGGGAAACTTGTCATCTATTAGTACACTTGATTGTCCTATAATAATTTGGATGGGAGTGCGTTTCTTATAAGAGCCTGTGACAGTCGTGAGTTTTATATGTTCCGTTTAAGCTCGGAAAGGGTGATTTGACGGCGGATTTTCAAGGATTCCAAAAAAAAAAATGGATGGGAGTATCCTGACTGACACAAAGAATCTTGAGTTTCTGACACGTGTTATTAGGTACTTGTTGACGGCTGATTTTCATCTCAAGGGCAATAAGGGAATACTGCTCCCGGGACAATCCTCCTTCAACTGTGAATTTGTTTGGTTATGGGAATCAAAAGCAAACTTAGTAGAGGGTGGGAAAAACACACAAATTGACAGGATAGTTTTAACGTGGTTCGGCGGAGCGAATCCAGCCTACGTCCACGGGCACAAAACGGTGAGTGGTTGTTTTATTGCCAGAAACTAGCTCGGCCGACCTGTTCTAAGCGAGGTCCGAGTGAGGCTGAGTAGTTTACAGAGTTTTACAAGTAGTGCTCATATCCTTTTGTTACAAGATTTATCCTCTCTTTTTTCTCCTCGTAGTCTCTCCATTTTTTTTCTCTTAAATGAACCTAACCTTCTTTTATATACTCAGGAATTACAACACTATTCTTTCGACTTTATGATTTTCCCACGATTCCCAGCTGGTTGTCGGGCTTTCTGCCCCGTGGCTGTCTTCATCGAAAGCAAGCCTACTGTCTGACGGTCTGTCACCTTACACTTGTTTTCTCTACTGTCACACGCAACAATTAAGGGTACCAGCCTGTAAAGAATCTTCAGTCGGTGATACATGTCAGAAGGAAAAGTTCAAACTACCCCACGCATATGTCGGTTGTCAAAAGATCTGCCAAACGATCTGTCGAACTATCCAAGCTACCACTGACCTGTCCCAATACGTCCGAGCTCATCCGCTGATTCCAGGGGGTAAAGCCAAATCAAACCGAGCTCTTGGTCAAATGTGGTCGGCATCGGCTCCGAAATCGTCGACCTCTGAAATCTGCGCCATGACGTATCGTCTGGCTGGTCGGCTCCGAGAAGGAGGTGTTCGGACCTTCTAACTGTCTGGGAACTGTTCAACACATCTAATCATCCGATCCCCCAAGAAATTGAAAATTCCCTCTCTTCCCTTGCCGAACTATTCAAAGTATTTATCCTTGAAAAACACTATCAACATATGTCTCATAGTTCTCGGTTTCAATGAATTAGCGAGTTGATGTCGGGAACTATAAAAAAGATGGTGTGCTGATCAACCGGTCGGTGGTCGCTCCAGGAACCACAGAGAAAATTGCTTCTGCTACTAATCAGGTCTTCCATTGCCATCTTCATGCGCTCGGTCACTGAGGATTCTGATGCCCATCCAAATGATTCTCTGGCTTGAAGCAAATTCCCATTTCACCCTTCAGGTAGTCGTCCCAACAGAAGACGAAGCTCCTCCTGTCATCCGGACCGAAACTGACATCCCTTCTGTCGAGTCTATACCAGAGATCCTGCCTCCCGGACCAAATCAGGATAAACATGCTGCCCAATTCCCTCTTCTGATGTTTACCTCTGAATACTTCCTTTCCGGTCTTCCATACTTAGCATGATTCCAAATTTTAACTTGCTAACTGGTTCTTCGGAATCTGGATGTGAGAATAGGTCCTGATCCTGACCAATTCGAACCCGGCCATGAGAGAAAAACTCTATCCCTGAGCCGATGATGATGCATTCGGTGGAACGTAACCCGACCCCGAGCTGAAGAGAATAAAACATCTGCGGAACAAATCCGGCCCCGAGCTGAGAAGAACACTTGGCTCTGGGGGAATGTTACGTCCCCAGACCAAAAGATAGACTCGGTGGGACGTAACTCGACCCCGAACTGAGAGAAACACTTGGCTCTGAGGGAATGTTACGTCCCCATACCAAAAGATAGACTCGGTGGGACGTAACCCGACCCCGAGCTGAGAGAGAAAACACTTGGCTCTGGGGGAATGTTACGTCCTCAGACCAAAAGATAGACTCGGGGGACTTAACCTGACCCCGAGATGAGAGAAACACTTGGCTCTGGGGTAATATTATGTCCCCAGACCAAAAGATAGACTCGGTGGGACGTAACCTGACCCCGAGCTGAGAGAAACATTTGGCTCTGAGAGAATTTTACGTCCCCAGACCAAAATATAGACTCGGTGGGACGTAACCTGACTCCGAGCTGAGAGAAACATTTGGCTCTGGGGGAATGTTATGTCCTCATACCGAAAGATAGACTCGGTGGGACGTAACCCGACCCCGAGCTGAGATAACCATAAGGCCTCAGCGGAACGAATCCAACTCCGAGCCGAATAAACCATAAGGCCTCGGCGGAACGAATCCAGCCCCGAGCCGTATAAACCATAAGGCCTCGACGTAACGAATCCCGCCCCGAGCTAAGAGAAACACTTGGCTATGTGGGAATGTTACGTCCACAGACCAAAAGATAGACTCGGTGGGACGTAACCAGACCCCGAGCTAAGATAACCATAAGGCCTCAGCGGAACGAATCCAGCTCCGAGCCGAATAAACCATAAGGCCTCGGCGGAACGAATCCAGCCCCGAGCCGTATAAACCATAAGGCCTCGACGGAACGAATCCAGCCCCGAGCTAAGAGAAACACTTGGCTCTGTGGGAATGTTACGTCCACAGACCAAAAGATAGACTCGGTAGGACGTAACCCGACCCCGAGCTGAGAGAAACACTTGGCTCTGGGGGAATGTTATGTCCACATACCAAAAGATAGATTCGGTGGGACGTAACCCGACCCTGAGCTGAGATAACCATAAGGCCTCAGCGAAACGAATCCAGCCCCGAGCCGATGGTACAATGAGGCCTCGGTGGAACGAATCCAGAACTGAGGCGAATAAACCATAAGGCCTCGGCGGAACGAATCCAGCCACGAGTCGTACAATAGCCGAAATATGGCACGGGTGTCCCCTTGCCACGAATCGGTGAAAATCAAAACACAAGTAAGGCACGATGAAAATAGTGGAGGTGACTTAGCACATACTCCATGAAAAAATGGAAGAAATAAGAACAATACTGGCGCCCCGAGGTAGCGTCCTACTTGGTACCTCCAAAATAAAATTTTGAATCTTACAATTCAGTGTCCCGGTAAACCGGGATACGGATCGGTGAGCGACCAAGACTGTAAGGGCGTCATCCTCCTTATGTTGGGCGGCTCTGGAGCCTCCATACGCTACGAGGGCAAAAACCTCCCAGTGTCATGCTTCTCCTGATCCGAGCGGTCAAGCTAAACCTACGGGAACACACTCCCCGCAGTCGTCTCCCCTAAACCGGTTAGATAGATTACTTCACGGAGGAACTCTCTCCCCGCGGTCGTCATCCCGGTGTGATTCTGCCGACTCGATTAGGCCGATTGCTTCACGGGGGAACTTCCCCCTCGCGGTCGCCTTTTCGAGGTGATTTTGGCGACTCGGTTAGGCTGATTACTTCACGGGGGAACTCCCTCCCCGCGGTCGCCATCCCGAGGTGATTCTGCCGACTCAGTTAGGCCGATTGCTTCACGGGGGAACTCCTTCCCCGCGGTAGCCCTTCCGAGGTGATTCTGCCGATTCGGTTAGGTCGATTGCTTCACGGGGGAACTCATTCCCCGCGGTCGCCATCCCGAGGTGATTCTTCCTACTCAATTAGGTTGATTGCTTCACGGGGGAACTCCCTTCCGCAGTCGCCATCCCGAGGTGCCCCTTAAAAATACAAGTCATGGGGTAGTTACGCTTCAGCCTCGAGCCACAAGGGGTTCGCGCTTTCCCGCATACACTTCATCTCTTGATGCAGTCTAGATCCTCAAAAATGAAATGAGTCAGGTCGGAACACTTCCACCCGGTGGTTTGATAATGACACCAGTGTTTGGCGTGCCACGAAATTGGTGTCTTTCCCGACCTCATATCATCTCTTCGCACCGAGCACATCCCAAGAATATTGAAAACAACTTTCGCATTCTTTTAACAAACAAGTAAGATATACAAGTTTCTTAAAGAAAATGAGAGTTTTATTCATATTCAAAAGACTTATTGCCCTACTCTTTGCGGGACATTTTAATATAGGCTTTTACAATGCTTTCTTCTGCTTCTTATTTTACAGTCCGACCAAATCTTCTAGTCCGAGCTTGACTCCGAGAACCCCTGATGCGTATGCCGTAGTTGTAAACTTCACACTCAAACTGGTTCCCGAGTCACAGCTTCTTCAAATCCGCCTGGTCTGATCTTACTTTCAGGACATGCCGACAAGATGCCCCCGCGTCGAGCTCTCCATAGGCATCCTTCAACAATGCACTTTCCCAAGATCTTGCATATCCCGATAAAATCTGGAAACCTGGGCGAGGCCTTCAATCTGTGCTCTACGTGGTTTTCCCGTGTACTTTTTACCTCATTTCTTCTCGTTCGGGGAAGACCACCGCACTAATTGAGGACTGGCCTGATGGACGTCCCCCATTGCCCTTGGCTGACTAGTTCCCCGACCGACCTTTCAGTACAGGTAACCTGTGAAACTGAAGATTGGTAGCTGAGCAAGCGCAGTACCTTCCCACATAGGAACTTGTTCAGCCGCTGGCGACGGAAGTCACCCATCCTCAACATTACATTCCATTCTACAACTCAAGCGGGGTGGGTGGCCGTTGGCTAACCCTTTTACATTCCATTCTACAACTCAATGAAAGCTTCTGTTGCTGACTCCATATAAATCCTTCATTCCTCCCGTTTTAATCTGCTTCTTCCCATTCCTTACCCCCTCCATCCATTCTGCTGCTATACTACCCACCAACCCATGGTTTCCATCTTCTACCATTGTCATACTACTTGTACTGTTTTTAGCTCTTTCCCCACAGACGGCGCCAACTGTTGACAGCTGATTTTCATCTCAGGGGCAATAAGGGAATACTGCTCCCGGGATAATCCTCATTCAACTGTGAATTTTTTTGGTTATAGGAAACCAAAAGCAAACTTAGTAAAGGGTGGGAAAAACACACAAATTGACATGATAGTTTTAACGTGGTTCGGCGGAGCGATTCTAGCCTACGTCCACGGGCACAAAACGGTAAGGGGTTGTTTTTATTGCCAGAAACTAGCTCAGTCGACCTGTTCTAAGCGAGGTCCGAGTGACGCTAAGCAGTTTACAGAGTTTTACAAGTAGTGCTCATATCCTTTTGTTACAAGATTTATCCTCTCATTTTTCTCCCTCTAGTCTCTCCCTTTTTTTTCTCTTAAATGAACCTAACCTTCCTTTATATACTCAGGAATTACAACACTATTCTTTCGACTTTATGATTTTCCCACGATTCCCAGCTGGTTGTCGGGCTTTCTGCTCTGTGGCTGTCTTCACCGAAAGCAAGCCTGATGTCTAACGATTTGTCACCTTACACATGTTTTCTCTACTGTCACATGCAACAATTAATGGTGCCAGCCTGTAAAGAACCTTCAGTCGGTGATACATGTCAGAATGAAAAGTCCAAACGGCCCCACTCATATGTCGGTTGTCAAGAGATCGGTCAAACGATCTGATGAACTATCCAAGCTACCACCGATCTGTCCCAATACATCCGAGCTCATTCGCTGGTTCTATGGGGTAAAGCCAAATCAAACGAGCTCTTGGTCAAATGTGGTCGGCCTCGACTCCGAAATCGTCGGCCTCTGAAATCTGCGCCATGACGTATCGTCTGGCTGGTCGGCTCCGAGAATGAGGTGTTCGGACCTTCTAACTGTCTGGGAACTGTTCAACACGTCTGATCATCCGATCCCCCAAGAAATTGAAAATTCACTATCTTCCCTTACCGAACTGTTCAAAATACTTGTCCTTGAAAACACCATCAACAGTACTATTCCTTCAACAATTTTCAATATCTCTCATATTTATCACAGGTTGTTGATTTTTCTAGAAACCAATTGACCGGTTTATCTATTCCCACAAAAGTTGAAAATCTAAAAAATTCTAGGCGTATTAGATGTTTCTTGGAACATGTTACCAGTTGAGATTCCTAGTAGTTTTGGTAGTTGTATAGTATTGGAAGAATCATGGATGCAAGGCAATTTATTGCATGGTTATATTCCTTCATCTTTGAGTTTTTAAGAGGTCTTAGAATCTTAGATTGAGAAGATTGTACCAAAAATTCCACAATAGTGTAGCATAAAGGATTAATAGAACCGTTGAAGAAAGAATCAAGTGTATGATTTCTGATGTCAAGCTTCCTAAATCTTTTTGGGAAGAGGCATTATGGACTGTAGTTGATTTGATTAACTTTTCTCCTTCAACTCCTTTAGATGTTGATGTTCATGATAGAGTTTGAAGAGGAAATGATGCTTCTATAATCACTTGAGAGTGTTTGGTTGCAGAGCATATGTACACATTCTCAATTATGAAAGATCGAAACACGATGACAAAGCTAAAGAGTGTATTTTCTAGGCTATGAACATGAAAAATTTAGGTACGGGTTGTGGGATCCAGTGGCAAAGAAACTCATTAGTAGCAAAGATGTTGTATTTCTTGAGGACCAGATGGCTGGTGATGTTGAAAGAAGTGATGAGCTTGAATCATCTCAAGAAATTCCTATTAGTCTAAGTTCAATTTTTCCATCTGTAGTTTATGATGATCATGAGGGAGCTAGAGATGATGATTCTGATGATACAGTTGATGATAATAGTCCAGCAAAACAAGTTGAGCAAGTACCTCCAGAACTACCTGAACCACCAGTCGAGCCTGAATTTAGAAGATCCATAAGAGAAAGGAAACCTTCCACTAGATATCCTTCATATGAGTATGTGATGCTTACAGATGGAGGAGAACCAGAATATTTTGAAGAACTATGTCTCATCGGCAGAAAAGAAAAATAAATAGGTTAAAGTCATGCAATAGGAGATGAAATTTTTGCATGAGAGCCACACTTATGACTTAGTGAACTTGCCTAAAGGTAAAAAAAATACTGGAGAATAAATGGGTTTACAGGTTGAAGACCGAAAGTAACTCACAACAGAGCTACAAGGCTAGATTGGTTGTGAAAGGTTTTGTTTGGAAGAAATGAGTTGATTTTGAGAAATAATTTCTCTCATAGTGAAGATGTCTTCTATTTGAGTTGTTATGTGTATAGCAGCTATCCTAAATTTAGAGATTGAATAACTTAATGTAAAGACATATTTCTTACATGATGACTTGGATGGGGAAATATATAAGGAGCAACTTGAAGGATTCAATGTCAAAGGTAAAGAAGAACTTGTGTGCAAGTTGAAGAAAAGTTGTATGGGCTGAAACAGACACCGAGACAATGGTACAAGAAGTTTGATTCTTTCATGGGAATTTATGATTTCATAAGGATTGAATCAGATTATTATTTTTTCGTGAATAAGTTTGGTGGAAATGATTTATCATTCTTTTGCTTTATGTGAATGGCATGTTGATTGTTGGCCAGGATGCTAGTAAGATTAATAATTTGAAGAGATGGCTTAGCAATTCTTTTACAATGAAAGACTTAGGGCCAGCGAAACAGATTCTTGACATGAAGATCTCTCGTGACAGAAAAGGTGGGAAGTTATAGTTATCTCAAGAAAAATATATTGAAAGGGTTCTTGAAAGATTTAACATGGACAAGTCA
Organism: Zanthoxylum bungeanum; assembly: GCA_019454045.1. NCBI lineage: Eukaryota > Viridiplantae > Streptophyta > Magnoliopsida > Sapindales > Rutaceae > Zanthoxylum > Zanthoxylum bungeanum. The sequence continues at coordinate 435,203 of SKCR01032766.1, read as the reverse complement.
AAATCTATTTGTTCTCCACTTGCAGTTCATTTCAAGCTTAGTTCACAACAATATCCTACAATTAAGGAAGAGAAATAAGAAATTGGAGGAGTTCCTTATGTTTCAGCAGTTGGCAATTTGATGTATGACATGATTTGTACTAGACCGAATGTTATTCATGCAGTTGGTGTAGTTAGTCGGTTTGTCTCAAATACAGGCAAATAGCATTGGGCTGCAGTGAAATAGATTCTAAGATATCTCAGAGGCACTTCCAAGGCATCTTTGTGTTGTGGTAGTGATAAACATGCATACACGGATGCAGACATGGCAGGAGATGTTGATTCCAAAAAATCCATATCATGATACTTGCTAACCTTTACAATGGGAGAAGTTTCATGGTATTCCATGCTTCAGAAGTGTGTCACTTTGCCTACTACAGAAGCAGAGTATATTATAATCACTGAGGGTTGCAAGGAAACCTTGTGGATAAAGATTTTTCTACATGAGTTAGGTATAAAGCAAGAAAGTTATATTGTGTACTCTGAAAGTCGGAGTTTCATTCACTTGGCAAAGAATTCAACATATAATTCGAGATCCAAGCACATCGATATGAGGTATCATTGGATACGAAACATGTTTGAGAAGAAACCATTGTAGCTTGAGAAGATTCATAAAATTAAGAATGGGTCAGACATGATGATAAAAATATTACCCAAAGTTAATCTAAAAAGTTGCAAGAAGAAAGCATATTTGGAGGAAACCCCCTCATGAGTTGGAGTCGGAGATTTCTTAGGTCTACCTTATGTTATTAGGAGCCCAAAAACCTAAGTCCCAAAAATTTTTAAACTTAAACATTTGTTTCAAACTTTAAACTTCAATGATATTGTCCTTGTAATTTTGATTCATCAAATCACGTGCTATGCAAGTGGAGGCCACTTTTCAAATTGACTCATTAGTGTGATGTGTGCAAAAAAGAAGAAAAGTGAGACAATGAAAAAAAGAGAGAGAAGAGAGAAAGTGCCGAGAGTTTGAGTTTTGGGCCTAGGGTTTCAAAGTTCAACTTGATGATTGGATGGTGAAATTGACTCTCTTTTCTCCGGTAAGTTTCCGACATCCTATTCTATATTCTCATAGGTGTTGATTTCAGATTTGACCTCTCATTTATTGATATTTGAGATACCTACTTATAAATACATATTATTGGTAAATTAAGATTATTGAGATTCTTGATGTTGTGAACCTTTAGTATTACTTAGAGAATAACTTGTGTTGTAACCCATAAATCATTAGTGAAAGTTTATATCATACTACGGATCTGTGGTTTTTCCTAATTTGATTTTTCCACGTAAAAATCTTGGTGTATCTTTTTTGTGGTTTGATTGTGTTTATTTTTGCTTTCATTGTGATTTTGTTTAGTCTTCGTTAACTTATTATTTTATAATGAAAACTAATTTTCTCCGTGAAAATTTTCTAAAGAGATTATATTTTATGATTTCACTACATTGTTAATATTAAATCATATTGTATATATTTTTTGATATTGTGAAATATCCGTTCTATTATAGAGGATTGTTATTATTTATTATTGTTGTTGTTGTTTTTGTTATTTTTATTTTTATTTTATTATTTCCAGCAACATCTTGCCACACGTAGCCACTTAAAATAACACCAGCATAATAGTCCTCATGCTAGCAAAAGAGAGAGAGAGAGAGAGAGATTTGCAATGTTAAATTTGGTAAGTTTTCAATTTGATAATAATAGGAATTTATTATATATAATTGTGTGATTTATTATTAAATTAAAAATTGTTATAATTATTATTAATTTTTTAGTTTTTGGAGATTATCTTTGCATCACTAAGAAATTTTATTAATATCGTTACACCTCCTAATTTTTCGATTTTATATAAAAGAACCTCGGTAATATAGTGTCGTGATAAAAATACATTTCTAACGCCATCATTCACTTAACACCGTTAACGAAAAAAAAATGACTCATTAACACAAAACACAAAACAGGAATGATGCATTGTTATTGTCAGAAATCAATTATGATTACTTGTGCTTTTCCCAAACCTGGTGTAGTCCAGAGATAATTTCCTTTAAAAATGTTGCTATTTTTTTTTTTATCAAGAGAAAAAATTGAAAAAAAAAAAAGCGAGAAAATGGGAAAAGTTTGTGAAATTATATTAGAAAGTGTACTATTTTTAATATTTAAAACTTTTAAAAGGCCTAGAGCGGCCTATGTCTAAAAATGAGATAATAAATATGAGTATATTTAGATAAATATGTAACTAGAAAATCTACAATGGAGGTATCACGTCATCCGTGTAACAATCCAATAATTCATTGTCACGAGTATTAAAATATTAAAAAGTAATTAAAAAATATGAATATTAAATCATAAATATCATTTACTAATTTGTGGTGATATCACGTCACTCATACCACTACAAGAATTATGGCTTTTAGCGTCCAAATATTTAGCGTCGAAACAGTATTCGACGCTAAAATTGAGTTTTAGCGTCGAATATCATTTCGACGCTATATGTCATATTTTTAGCGACGGAATAAAACTTCGACGCCGGAATATTAATTTTTCAGCGTCGAAAACTTTTTTCGACGCTAAAATTAGTACTTTAGCGTCGAATGATATTCGACGCTGAATAATTCTATTATTGCAATAATTTTTGGCGCCAAATATTACACTTTTAGCGTCAAAAAACGGAGTTGACGCCAAAAATATACTTTTAGCGTCGAATATATAGCGTCGCTAAAGGTTTATGAAGTTTCCACCGACAATTCTTGATTCTTTAGCGTCTAAATTAAATTCGACCCTAATTTTTTGATATTTAGCGTCGAAAAAACCGTTTCGACGCTAAAAACGGCAACAATTAGCGTCGAATAGTCAAATTCGACGCTAAAGATAGATTAAAATGCAGATTGTCACCAACCCTTCTCCCCCTCGTTTTTTCTCTCATTCTCTTCATTTTCATCCTCTGAAATCTGAGAATTTCTCCTCTACAGCCTCACATCTCTCCTAAAAAATTTCAATAAAATTGTAATCAATTTCCGATAAGGTAATTCTTCTTTCATATTTCTTTATTATTTTCAATTTTTATGATTATATATGTTGTTTATATGTTGTTTGTTAGTGATTTATGATTCATATATGTAGAGTAAGTATATTAATTAATAAAATATAATTTTTTTGTAAACTATTTAATTTATCAACCAAATATATATATATATATATATATATATATGCTTAAATAAAGTATTAATGAATTAGTAATGTTGATTACTGTAAAATGATATCTAATAATTATATTATTATATTTAGGTATTCTGCTGAAATGGATAGAAATTGGATGAACTCTCTGGATAGATTGAGTGTTGAATATCGTAATGGAGTGTCTGAGTTTATGGAAGTCGCAAAGCAACATATTGATGCAGAAGGTCGTGTTCGTTGTCCATGTGCAAATTGTTTGAATAGGAAAAGGAAGCGGTTAGATGAAGTTCATAATCATTTATACATGCCAGGAATATCACCAACTTACCGTACGTGGATTTATCACGGTAAGCAGTATCATTCTCAGTCACGGTTTATTGATTCCGGCGAAGGGAGCAGTAGTTACAATCAACCTACAAACGATGAGATCACCGATATTTTGCATGACTTACAAGGTCCACAACTTGGTCATAGTGTTAGTGGTGACATGTCAGTGTTAAGTGGAAATGATCAAAATTTATTTACTGACCTACTTGATGAGGCAAAAAAAATTCCATTCGAAGGTGCTGGAATGTCGATCTTGAATTTCGTTGTGAAATTATTACACATTAAAGTGATCAACAGAATGACCAACAAAAGTATCGATATGATGTTAGAGTTACTGGCCCAAATGTTACCGGTTGGAAGCGAATTGCCTAAGTCGTACTACGAGGCAAAGAAAATGTTGCGTGATCTGGGAATGGGGTATGAATCTATTCATGCTTGTAAGTTTGATTGTGTATTATTTCGTGCCGAGTATGAATCACTTGAACATTGTCCGATATGTGGTGAAAGTCGGTACAAAGTCCGTGGTATGGGGAAGAAAGTGCCTCAAAAGATATTGCGATATTTCCCTTTAACGCCCTGGCTGCAGAGATTGTTCATGTCACGACACACAGCGACTGATATGATGTGGCATCATGAAAAGATGATCGGTGCGGAGGGCATACTTAGACATCCTGCGGACGGAACCGAATGGAAGGAATTTGATGACATGTACCCCTGTTTCGCTGAGGACCCACGTAATGTCAGGTTAGGTCTTGCCTCTGATGGTTTTAACCCATTTGGGAATATGTACAACTCTTATAGCATCTGGCCCGTTATTGTCATTCCATATAACTTACCTCCATGGAAATGTATGAAGGATCCATTCATGTTTATGTCATTGCTTATCCCTAGTCCACGTTCACCTGGTAAAGATATAAATATTTACTTGAGACCATTGATCGAGGAGTTACAAACATTATGGAATGTGGGTGTGCATACCTATGATGCAGCTTCAGAGCAGTATTTTCAGATGCATGCCGCATTATTATGGACCATTAATGATTTTCCAGCCTATGGTTCATTATCTGGATGGAGCACTAAGGGATACATGGCATGTCCAGTTTGTGCGGGTCATACACATTCGCAACGATTACGGAATAAAATCGGATACACGGGGCACATGAGATTTCTTGAGTCGAGTCATCCTTGGCGGAGGAGTAAATTATTTAACGGGCAACATGTAGAGTATGTATTAACGGTTGAATATTATAATCAGACATCCATTTGTAACTATTTTGCCAACATCAACATCTCAGAGACAGCACACAGGTAAACATCCTAATAATAGAGATAAAATCGAAAATGGTTACCTGAAGAGTTGAATTGGACAGGAAAGAGTATTTTCTTTGAGTTAGAATATTGGGGGACTCTGAGTTTGCGACATAATTTGGATGTAATGCATATAGAGAAAAATATTTGTGAGAGTTTAGTGGGTACACTATTCAATATTCCGGGTAAGACAAAAGACACTGTAAATGCTAGATTGGACTTACAAGATCTTAGAATTCGCAGTGAATTGCATTTACAAGTCGCCTCTCGAGGTTTTATTAAGCCTCTTGCTAGTTATGTGCTCAATCAATCGGAGAGAAAATCATTCTGTGATTGGCTGAAAATGGTTAAATTCCCTGATAATTATGCATCCAATATTGGGCGTTGGGTCAGAGATGATACAATAATGGGATTAAAGAGTCACGATTGTCATGTGCTGCTCGAGATTCTCCTTCCTGTTGGCATTCGACCTTATCTCCCCCGAATGTATGCGACGTCGTACTTGATCTATGTGGCTTCTTTAAACAATTATGTCAGAGGACATTAAGCACATCTGTTATTGACGACCTTGAGCGAGGAATCGTGATAATCCTATGCAAGCTGGAGCGAATTTTGCCACCCGCTTTCTTTGATGTCATGGTACATCTGGCTGTGCATTTACCGGCTGAAGCTAGAAATGGAGGTCATGTCTATTACAGATGGATGTATCACATTGAGAGGTACTATATATATATATATATATATATATATATATACAGTTTTATATAAGAAAATTTGTAATCGTTTTTATGTGCATAGAATTTAGTCTTAATGAAAACTTGTTGTCATATCTGCAGAGCTTTGGGAGATTACAAACAATATGTGAAAAACAAGGCACGCCCTGAAGGTTCAATAGCTGAAGCTGTTATAATAAGTGAAGCAATAACATTTTGTTCGATGAACATGCAGAATATTGAAACTCATTTTAATCGTCGGCCACGAAACTATGATGGAGATGCAAGTAATAACCAAGAGATCACAGTGTTCCGTCAAAATTGCAGACCATTTGGGGCAGTAGGTGTCAAATTACTAACCCTTCAGGAAGTTCAACTTGCGCATTGGTTTATATTGAGTAATTGTGATGAAGTGCAACCGTATTTAACGTAAGTTTTTCTGGTGCATCATTACTGTATTTTTGCCATACATTAACCGTGATAATTTATTGTAGGCAACATCTAACAATGCTACAATATGATGATGACCATAATGTTGATGAAACCCACAAAAAAGAATTTCCTAAATGGTTTGAGACAACTGTAAGTTAGAATATTTTATATTTATTTTGATCCTAACATTAGACATTTCAGTTTGTTATATTAACACATATATTTCATTGTCAGATTAACAATCAAGTGCAAAATGGTCAATTGGACTCGCAATCCTCGTTGGTTTCTTTGGCTTATGGGCCTCAAAAGCAGGCTTATGAGTACAGTGGATGTATTGTCAACGGAGTTAGATTTCATACCGAACAGCGAGATGTTACTCATGTGACTCAAAATTCTGGAATTGTAGTCCAAGGAGAACACGGCTCAGATGTAATTGACTTCTACGTATTGCAATCGGTCATTGAGTTGATATATCGACCCAGACGACATATTGTGCTATTCCAATGTAAGTGGTTTGACACAAATGCCAGAAAGAGGAGAATTCAAGTTAGTAATCATCTCACGTCAATTAATGTTCAACGTTGTTGATACAAGAATGATTCATACATTTTTTGTACGCAAGCACGTTCAGTGATATATATACCTGATCCTAAGTTAGGAACTGGATGGATGGTGGTAGAAAAGTTACAACATAGGGTCATTTGGGACACGCAGGAGAAAGATAGAGTTGACATATCAGATGAAACACAAGAAGTCTCCGCAATTTTGAAGTTCCTGAACAATATTTTTTGGACCAACTGTCAACGTTCCTGAAAATATCACATTAACTCGAGCTAGTACAGACGTTGAGCTAATTCCTCATTCTGAAGTGAGCGTTGAAGTAGAAAGTGAAGAACAATTTGACACTGAAGATGACTTCGATTCCAGTCACGAATCCTCAAATACCGACGATAATAGTGATTAATTATGAAGTTACAGTATTTTGTGATTGATGAATAATTTTATGGATTATAATGTATGGTTGTTGATTTTAATTACTCTTAGATATGGTTGAAATATTAACGTAATTATTAATAGTATAACTATGATATATTTGTTTTTAATTATTATTTTTAATGGTAGACATTTAGTGTCGAAATACAATAGTCGACGCTAAATGTCTTAATGTAAGACATTTAGCGTCGAAATACAATAATCGACGCTAAATGTCTTACATTTAGCGTCGACTATTGTATTTCGACGCTAAATAAAAATTAAATTTCCCGGAAAAATAACCCTAATTTTTTCATTAGCCGCCTAATATTTGGCGTCGAAGACTTCGACGCTAAAAGTCAATTAATTCGACGCTAAATGTCGTTTAAATCCCTAAAACCAGTGCTTCTCTTCTTCCTCGGCTCAAAGCAAAAACTCGATTCTCTCTCTCCTATTCGATTCTCCAACAGTGAAGAACGAAGGAAAATTACAGGTAAGTCTCATTGTTGATTTAAATTTGTTGATGAGGATGAATTTGATGAAATTGATGATGAGATTGATGATATTGAGGATGAGATTGATGAAATTGAGGATGAATTTGATGAAGTTCATAGAGTGTTTTTTTTTTTTTATCTTGATGATGAATTTTATAGAGTAGTACTTACAGTTGCAAGTTTGAGATGATGATGATGTTGCCAAGCAAGAACAGCAGCAATTGCTTTTCACTGTTAGATCTGTAGCTTATATATATGTAGCTCAATGTTGATATATATTCAAACTTGCATAATTGTTATGAGTAATTGAATAAGTAATCAATGATTTTGATGTAATTTTTTAGTTAGTAATTGGAAAATTTTACTGTATGATTCTGCTGTATGCTTGGTATAATGACTGGAAGTTAAATCATTCGGTACTGTGAATTGAGGTTCCGTTCTTTTGGTTGATTCACCTTTCCATGCTCCGATTCTCACGTTTGATTTCAACCATCTTGTTTATAAATTCATAATCTTTTTTTTTTTTTATCAAGAATAGGAGATTACTGGCCTTACATAATTGAAATTGAAGGAATACATCTGATCTGATTGTTCAGTATGTTAATGCCAACATATTTTTTTGTCACTGAAACAAAGAGAGTTGCTGTTATGTTGCTTGCTGCAATGGCAGAAACAGCTATTGCTCGCACGGTTTCGCTTTTCTTGCAAAAGTTTTTTTAATGCCAGTAACCTTGTTTATATTTGCACCATCACAATTCATGCCATGAGAAGTCTTCTGTAAGACTAAAACTTAATTCTTGTTAATTGTCGTTTTATATGACCATTTTCTTGTGTATGGGGAGCAATGCTCTATTCTTAGATAATCAGAATAGGCCTCGGATTGGGAATGACTTAGTATTTTGATTGATCGAACTGTAATCTCCTTAACTGTAGCCAAGCATTTTCGGTCATTTTGGGATCGATGTCTTCAATGTTGTCCCAGGGGCAATAAATTGAAACCAGGATGCCAGAGTGCAAATTATACAAGCCATTTGATGCAGTAATCAGAGAAAGAGCATACTTTTCACAGAAATCCCAATCAACACCTACGGAAGTGTTCGCAAAGGAAACTGTAGCCGCCGTGCTGAAGAACAATCCCCCGGCTTGGTTCTCCTCAGGCCACTACTCAACCTTCATGGCAATCATGTACCATTTGCCCCTTTCTGTTAAAGATTTTACCCTGAAGAAAGCAAGTGTGAAGACGAGTGCGACTGCGTCTGCCTCATCGCTTGAATTGATCTGATGTTCTTTCTGTAAGCATGCAAGATGACTCTAATTATAAATTTATAGTTCATTTGTTCATTATCGGATCATAAGTTTCTGGAGGTACATGTGTTTCTTTCTGGGTCACCTCGAGTTTACAGGAAATATGCTCAACTTGGATGATAATTGAGGGTGATTGATACTGAAAACCTCTCAAGCACTTCATAGTTTTTATGTGCTGCTGCTGAGTAATTCAGCTCATTATGTGATCAAAACGTTTTCGGACGATTTGGTTAATATAGATAAAGATTCAAGCTTTGAGGAGCAAAAGTGCATGACCATTTACCCTCAAATCCAATCATTGAAATTTTGCTACTTTTTAGTTTACACCTACTCAAGTCATCTTTAGTTGCTCCTGAACACATTGGTAAACAAAATTTCAAAACTCTCCAGAAACAGATACTAGCAGTAAACAAATTCAAATTGATTCTGCTTACTAACTTACAAAACTTAATTCTCTAAGAATGAGGAGGTTGACCATAGAACACCATTCCAGGCGGCTGTAGTGGCCTGAAACTAGGAGGTCCTGGAGGTTGCTGAGTTAACATAGTTAGCTGCTGATTCAAAGGTGCAGGTTGCTGCTGAGCCAATGACATTTGTTGCTGCTGAGTTATTTGCAGTGGTTGCTGAGTCAATGGAACCATTGGACTCACCATATGTGGTGGGCCTGCCGGCATGGGCAGCATGCTTCTGTAACCGTATGGGGTCATGATCCCACCTGATGGCTGCAAATACTGTTGAGGTGACGGGTTAGGGAGCATGTGATATTGTTGTTGAGTGTTGGGGGCTTGGTTTGGCATTGTTGGTTGGGGGACCAAAACTGTTTGGTATGAATGATTTGGTGTAGCAGAGAGTGACTGAGCGGACAAAAACATATTGGGATCTGAAACTGGCATTGGCTTTTCAGGAATTGAATCAGTGAGTGAAGTGGCATGTATAGATGTGAATGAATTTGATGGTGTAGAGGCCTTCACTAGAGCAGCATTCTTTGCTTCTTCGGCTGCAAATGTTGAGAGAACAGAATGCATGATTAGTTGAGATGAGCTTGAAGCTGTAAGTTTGTCTGCAACCTCGGCTGCAATAGCTGCAGCTGTTCTCCTTGGTGTTTGTGCTCCGTTTGCGTTCATATCAACTGATGAGGTGGTTGCGGTGGATGGTTTTGATTCATAATCTTCATCATTCAGACGCTTCCGCATATTGCAGATCTCCTCTGTCTGTGCCTGAGCTACCTAAAAATATGAAATTCATAGATAAAAACAAAGGTGGTGAGACTTTGTGGTGAAAATAAAACAGATATGAATCAGCCTAGTCTTTCTCCATTCACTTGAAGATGAACTCACAAGATGCATGCCCTTATTTATCAAGCTCATTACCTGCATCTGAGTTCGTACGTTCTCCAATTCAGATTCCTGAAAGCGTTTCAGAAAGAACTGTCAATAACAAAATCTTGATACCCAACACATACAATAGGAAGGTACTAAAAAACTTTACATTTAAAAGAATGATGGTACAATTACGTACCTGTTCATGGAGAGCTTCTTTTAACTGAGATACAAGCGCTACTCTACTTGCTTCAACCGATTTAAGTTTCTCAATACATTGTTTCAAGTTATTTTCTTCCTCTTCTAGTTCTCTGGACAAAGTTTTTCGCTTTGGATCTTTTGCTGGAGGAATTTAAAAAAAAATTCAGACAACTGATCTTTCCAAGAAGGCAAAAAAAATATGTAATGCTGAAGTTAATATCTACTTGTTGATTTATATGTTTGTTGGTAACTTCACAGCATTACTGGCTTACCATTAGTACAGGCAATATCCACATCTTTCTCCATCTTCCTCACACGATGAACCACCGACTTACATTTAGCCTTCTCTTCCTCTTCACTGGCATGCTCACGGAGCACCAAGTGATATGCAGTAACTATTTTTTCAGCTGCACCTCCAATTGTCAATTTCTGGTGCCAGAAGCAACAATAGTAAACAATGAGCTAATATTTCAATCCCGCTGACAATAATGTGAAACAACGTAATTGAATCATTTGACAAAGAAATAGTTAATCAAAAAATACAATGTTCTGAAGTAATCTTAACAGAACAGAAGGATAAAATAAAGATTAAAATGTCCTTGTTCTGACCGTTCTAATGGACCGTGTATCCCGTTTAACAATTTTGACAGAGCGTGATCGTTTTTTGACACTGAAATCCAATGGTGGAGGCAATTCTCCACCAAGCATTACACCTTTAACGCTCCGTGCACGGGATCCAAAAACTCTTCTTTCTTCCCATATGTCAACCTAACAATTGTGTAGAAACAAATTTAAAACAATTAATTAATGCAATATCCTACAAAGAATAACATAAGATTAATAAATTTACACAATGGATCTATGAAATGCAAATATTATTAAGTACTCAATATGAGAAAAAAAGGCGTCTCTAAGCTCAATTGATAACAAGATGACCCCCCAAAAAGGGTATTTCATGAAATATTTTGTTATAAGAAAAATTATGATAGAGAGAGTGATGTGTCATCATGGATAATCAATAAGAACTTACCAATCTAGAAACCACATTCTTTACATTATCATCGCCTTTCTCAATAACATCTTTGAGAGCTACAGGAAGTACTTTCCAGAACTCAGTAACGAATTCATTCCCCTTTCGCTTACTGTTCTGCAATATGTCATTAGCAAGATACAAAAGGGGAACTTTCTGAACCATTTGAGAACTGTGAAACTGTTTTCCCCATGTTGCAACAACCAGTTCTGCTTTGCTGCGGTGAAATATACACCAATGTGACAAAGCTATGTACACAAGTTAAGGTAAAATATTACACAGTGTATAACCAATATGATGGCTTTAATTAAAAAGGTCAAAGAGTGAAAAGTATGCGATTAAACAAATAAATAAGTAGACTCATTGTTTTTATTGCTCTCAAAGATGCAACATGCAAGTGTTTCTTTCAAATCTTGAAACTACACTGAGCATAGCAGAACCTAGATCCAATCCAAATTATCATGCAGTTTACATAAAAAACCAAAACGATTCGAACAAAGTATACAAGAAATTCAGTCAAACTTCAATACCAAAGCATGAGAACAAAGTATACAAGCACAATCATTTCAAGTATCAAGATTCAACATATCAAAACGATTCGAACTTGTCAGTTCAAGGACTCACAATCAAACAATGGACTGAACACATGTTCACTTATGATATAATTTCCAATAAATCGAACTAATCATTCCCTATAAATTGAACTAATCATTCATAATAACACTGCTCGGGCAAAAAATAAATACAGAAAAAAAGGATACTTTCAATACACTGCTGGGTGCTATTGAGCTTAGAGAGCTTCTCTGCAAGTATCTGTTCACTGAACACACTATTCATCCCACAACCACCTAAAACCCCCACCCACAACAAAAACCCTAACTTTATCAGAAAGGCTCAAAATTTCAAATACCAAAACACTTCTAGAATCAACCCAGAACTTGAAATTCAAAAAACCCCAAATAACTTTAACCAAACTTATAAAAGTTTGAATATTTAAACCCTAGAATCGACAAAGAACAGAATTTGACTGCAAAATCAGAAAATGGTATGTCCCAAATTGATGATATGCAGACAGAATCAATGAACTGCAGCTGATAAAACCCTAAAAGCCCAAAACCAGGAAAAAAAAAATTGAAAAGAAAAATAAGAGACCGAAAAACGACGACGTATTGAATGTGAGCAGCGTGAAAATGAGAGATTCGTGGAAAATTAAACCCTAGAAACGGTTAGTTTTGTAAGAGAGGAACGTTAAAATCGAGGAAGAAAAAGGGAGGTTATAGATTCAGAGACTGTTGAAAAGAATTGGGCATTTGGCGCAAACTATTGAGATAAAGGGGCATTTGTCTAAACGGCGCGCTATGAACAATTTGCACAACAGCAAAAACGAACTGGAACTATAATTAAAAAAACGACGTCGTATCATCTAAAGATAACTAAATTAAAAAAAAAAAAAAAAGATATTAATAACAATAACGGTGTAATTTAAAAACTATCATAAACATTCAATACTGTGATTCATAATTCTCAAATATTTTTTATTTTTTATTTTGTTAATATATGAGAAATTATCTTCAATCCACCTTAAATTTGATGAAAGTTCGAAAATATTATAATATTTTTTAAATTATTATTCTTCCACTCAATATTGCACATGTGTACATTTTTTCACAGTGCATCATATTCTACTTAAAAACCTTTAAAAAAACAATTGATTTTCCACCACAACAAGATTTTTCCTTTTGATAGAATCATAGAAACATGATTAAATAAAAAAATATTGTAATATTTTTTAAAGAAATTTCCTCCGATCCACCATAAATTATGTGAAAATCTGAAAATATTACAATATTTATCGAAATTATTATTTTCTTCACCCAATGTTGTAAAAATATATATTTTTCCACTTGCAATTACAAAAATACATCATATTCCACCTTTAAAAGTATTAAAAAAAATTATCAATTTTCCACCTTAAAAAGATGGAAAATTGATATACTTTTGAACTCTAAGTGGAAAATGATAAAAGTAAAAAAATTTGTAACATTTTTTAAAAAATAATTTCTCTATTTTTTGAACTTTCACCTAACTTAAGGTCAATTGGAGATAATTTCCCTTAATATATTGTTTTTCCCTGAATATCTATCATATTGTAGAAATTCCTATTATAGTTTATAACAAGCTAAAAAAGCACATTGCCAAAAAAAAAGGATTTTCTAAATTTGTTGGATAATATTTATTTTAATTTTTTTAAAAATAATAATAATAATAATAATAACAATTCCTTGTATAAATAAATGTCTTATAACCAAAACAAAATTAATCATTCCAATCTAAAAACAAAATTATTTCCATTCATCTGAAATCATAAAGAGTATACAAAAAAAAAAAAAAAGCGAAAATCAATTTCATCATTTTCACTCTCTAATTGGCTATCAAATGAGAATCTCTAATTGTCTATCAAATGAGAATCAATTCTACAATCAACGCGGTACCAAAATTAAAGAATTTTTTTCTTTGTTTCTTTTCCCTTTTACTTTCATCTGGCAGTATTATACATGAGGACCAGTCACTACAATTGTACTAGAAGGGTTACACCGGCACCCGTCTGCCCCGAGACCTGTCAAAGAACTGCACATAAGAGGGAAAAAGGAAGCCAGTTTAGTCATATGAAGCGGATGTGCGGAGAATGGCTAAAACTGGACTAATTAATCAACATTATTGTACATAGAAATTGTGTGTGGTGTTGTGGTGAATGCATTTAATTCTCCCTTCGCATGAGCAAATTTGTGCTTTTTTTTTTAAGTTTGGATGACATTTTCAATTCTATGGAGTTCACAGACCTCGCTAAAATTTCATAGAAACAGAATCAAGTTCAATGGCTTAGTACATGAGGCTATTAAACCGAAATTTTAATGCAAAGCATCTGTTTCCATTATTGAGAACAAAAGAAGAGGTATCAGACAGCCTACATACTACACAAAATAGAATGACAAGGCATTCAACAAGAAAATGACGCCCCATAATACCCAAACAACGCCCCCTTTCCAAATTTAACTTCCCCGCCCAACTCTTTCCCTCACAAGAAGTTTGGCAAATCATTTCCTGTAATGAGAACAAGCATTTTCAAGAGCATATAGATGCGTCATGTACACACATCCCAATATAAGGTTGCTATCCAATATCCCAACAACCTGCCTCTATATTCTACATCTAACTAAAGAAACTGTCAATAGTTCAAAAAGGACATCTCAAAAAATTTATTCAACACCAAAGAAAAGGTATTAAAACATATATTCATTCCTTGAGCCCATGTCCCATGAAGCCCAACTTACAAACCAATTTTTCATAAACTTGCTCGATTGCCATTAGGAAAACACAATATTTTCATTAACACACAAACCAAACTCATTTAGATAGTACAGTTAGAAGAGACCAACCCAAAAGGTAATTACAAAAATTAATTTGTATAAATCCTTTCTCTCTTTGATATCGATCTTCAAAGTTTTCTTCCATCATAGTTCCAAACAAATGGAATAAGACTACACATACTACTTTGCATGTAAACTCTTGTATAATATCCAACTTTACAACTAGGATCCATGGGAAACATGATTTAGAAAATAATCATTAACTATAGTTAGCTAAACAAAAATATTTTCAAAGATTTCTAGAGCTTGTTTAAACAGTTCTCGGCATTTATTTTTCTACTTTGATAATAGAAGACGAACTATATGAAGAAAATGGTTTCTTGGAGTTCAATTCTAATGAAGGTTTCCTAAAAGCTTTCTCAAGGATGGAAATAATAATCTAAGCTTCAAAATAGACATACCGATCTGATAAATGGTTGTTGGAACAGCCAACCAAGAATAGGTATCCTCTGCAAGAAAACAGATAGTGTAGGCCAGAAGCCACTGCACAAATAACACAATCAGCAACGTCAATCTGTGGTATGAATAAACTAGAGAAAATAACAGTATAAATTCTACTAGACCTGAAGAGTACGATGAAACCATATGCCTCTAAAATCATTCCCAAAATTGCCCATCCTATAACAACAAAGAAGAAGCCAACACCAAAAGACATGGTTCCCTGAACAACCAAAGAAGCACTAGTTTAAAATAAGGAGCAGTAGTCGAACACTGAACATGCACAGATAATTACATGCAAGTGCATACTCGCATACACAAAAGTAAATAAATTATACCTTAAAATTCTGACGTTTCATAAAAAATTGCATAGTCGACTTCAAACCAATAGTAAGAGACACCCCTGCGAAGAAGAGGATCTAAAGGCCACCAAGAAAGCCATTGTTAATCACGTCATCCAAAAGATATTAAAAAATAAACCAGAAAATTGGAACTTAATAGTGACAAGACTTACATTTCCCATGGCAAGCAATCCCTTGTCAAAGAAAAAGATGAGTCCCAAGAAAGTGAAAAATATGCCAAATCCTGTTAACCCCAGCCCAATCTCTGTTCCATTTCAAAATAGCAATTACTAAGGGGTGGAAAAATCTTTTGAGTAAAATGAAGCACACCAAATTCCGCTTCAATCACTTTATGTAAAGCTCCAACTGACAGAAGCAACATGAATCCTACA
Organism: Zanthoxylum bungeanum; assembly: GCA_019454045.1. Taxonomy (NCBI): domain Eukaryota; kingdom Viridiplantae; phylum Streptophyta; class Magnoliopsida; order Sapindales; family Rutaceae; genus Zanthoxylum; species Zanthoxylum bungeanum. The sequence continues at coordinate 419,293 of SKCR01032766.1, read as the reverse complement.
ACACCACTAAATAGTGATACTGCTAATGCTGCTGCAAGAAATCATTTTAATTTCTATTGAAAGAGTGGCTTCAAATTCATCTTTCAACATTAAACTATCTGCTATCATGTGTAATTTACGATCAAACTCCACAGAATGTGACTTAAACTCCTGCTTAGCCCCACTCCAAATGAAGCATAAACAGACCACAATCAAATATATATTCAACAGATCTATAATGGCAGAAAGAGATAAAGATCGCATGAGTGCATGTAAATTAAATTACGACCACGCATCCAGCCTAAATCCAAGCAATTGAATTTCTTTCTACATAAAATTTCTAGGATTTCACATTGAAACAACAATTTCTAATCAAATACATCATCAAGTCAATAAGAAGACAAAACTAGTGATGCTGACTCACTTTTACGGTCATTCATTTCAAACGAAACCATTGTGTATCCGATTCAAAAACTTGTCACCTTCGCTGCACGCAAAATGCAACCAGATCAGGTTAGGGTTTAACTTTGAACACAGAAGAGATTCGTATAATTAAAGATCTGGAAATTAACTTGCTAATTATCTAGAGAAAAAAAACTCAATTCGATCTATTGCGCGCCTGAATATCAAAACGAAACTGAATATTGATCGGAATGTTCTGTTTGTTTCCCGAGAGAATCGAAGAAATGAAAAATACATCTGTTTCAAGAAATACCTTAGCGAGTTGGATTTGGTTTCGGGATCAAAACGACGCGTTTTGGGAGGTGGAGAATTAGAGAGGGGGGGCGGCTGTGGGCAAGAACGTCATTATGTAGAGAGTTGACGGTTAAAGTCCAAGATTTTTGTTTAAATGACCATTTTGGTATTCTGGTATTGAAAAATAACTCGAGGCTTGGGAAAAATTATCAGTTTGTACGAAAATGCCCTTGCTGTGACCGAATGATTTTCAGTTGCGTGGGGTTAGAGATGCCAATTTGTTCTGCATCCCGTATGGGATCCTATCTTATTTAGAATAGAATTTGAAATATGTTTTTATATCCCGTTTTATAAACAGGATGTGCTAAAAAAATATTATCCTAAAAACTCAAACGGGACGGAATCGGGATTAACACTCTTCTCATTCAATGCACTCCTTTGTATAGCCCATGTGTTTCACGGCAAAGACAGAAATTAGACAGCTGCTGCAATCCCGCAATTCTAGTGAACTTCGAAAGGTTTATGTGTGTCGGAAACAATCCCTAAAATAATCCATAATGAGTCATCTGCAACTCCAAATAATCCACAGTGAATGTGTAAAGGATATGATAGAGTTTTCACTCGATCTTCTATAATATATCTCGTCACCATAAAACTGGAGTGTGGACTCTCTATCACTCACAAAATTTTTCTCTAAACGTTTTATAGAAAAAATCACTCTACACTTTTTTGTTTCTTTTTCTCTATAGACGAAGAACAAAAAGAGGTTAGGTTTTTTCCTTGTGTTGTATAAAAAGAGAACTAAATTCCCTTTTATACTTAGGGTTGAAGTTGTTAGTTGTAATCAAATTACAAAAAATAACTTAACCATAATTCCTCTAATGGGCGTGAATCATGCCCCTTGCCCTTTTTTTTGTTTTTCATTTAATTAATTAAATACTCAATATCAAATATTGAGTAATTATTTTGGAATCAAATTGTAAAATATATTTAATCAATGATTAAATGATTAATTAAAATAATTTAAACTATTTAAATTAAATATTTGATTATCTCATTATCATGTGTATTGAAACTTTATATCAAACTATTTAATATATAGTTATCAATTGCGGTTTGAGTAAATTATTAATCATATTAATAATTTCTCATAACACTTATGTGGAACCGGAATCGTGAACCGAACCAGTCGGTTCCGGTTTCGGTTCGGTTCGAACCTTTTTTTCTAAATTTCGAAAATAAATTAAAATAAATGAGATTAATTAATAAATAAATAAAATTATTAAATTGAAGAGTTTGAACTTAAATTTTAAAAAATTTAAGTTGTCTATCATCTTCTTGATGTAGTACAGCTTGTTGTTCCAGTCTTTGCTCGGAAAAGCTCCTACAGCTTTCTCCATAAGACACGTGCATTTGTCTCTTCACTGACATGGTTCACGATACTGTCGTCGATCCACTGACGAATAGTACTGCATGTTTTTTGGTGAAGATTAGCCCATTTTCCATCGGTCATTCCTTCTGGTTTCTGCTCCAGAAATACCGATCCATCATAGTCCTTCACATACAAGAGGTCTTTCATCCTTCCTCTCCATGTGAAATAGTTTGTACTGGTTAACAAAATCATTTTTCCGTTGCTCCCCTCCATCATAAAAATTCTAAGCAGAATTTCAAAAAAAACGGACCTCACCGAGTCACCGTTGCGTCCGGAATGGTCGAAAATTGTGGAAATGACACTTCGTTTGTCAAAATCTGACACAGGGACCAAATTACAAATTTCAGAAATTACAGGGTCAAAGTGCAATTTCTAAAAGTTCAGGGGCCAAAGTGCAATTACGGAAAAGTTCATGGACTAAATTGAAATTTCCCAAACGTATAGGGGCTAAATTGTAATTTCCAGAAAGTTCAGGGACCTATCTGAAATTTACCAGTCACCGCTGACGTGGCCAATGATGACGTGGCAGATGACGTGTCTGCTGACTGGATGCCACGTGTCCGCTGACTGTGTTGCTGACGTGTCCTGCTGACTGGGCTGCTGACTGTGCAGGTTCTGCTGACGTGGCGCTGACTGGACGCTGACTGGACGACACGTGGCGGATGACGTGGTCGTCTTCAACCTTGAGCAGCGCGTGGGACGCGTGACTGCGCGTGGGGCGCGTGAGTATGCTTCTGCCTGGCGCGTGCGGCGCGTGACGCTTCGTCTGACCTCCGATCGATCGCCGGAAAATACCACCGTGCTCGTCTCGCCGTGAAACGTCTGATGGTATGACCAAAATCGATTTTCGACAACTTTTGTCGGAACCGACTTTCCGAACGAAGCTCTGTTTCCGAGTTTCGGGATCCCCCCGAGTAACCTTAGCTCTGATACCACTTGTTGTGATTCAACACACAATAATAGAGGTGATTGGAGAGAAAACTCTTCTTTTATATTACTCACAACAGAATTACAAAGCTTTATAACCCAAACTTTACAAAAAAACTCTCACATTACTTTACTCTCTATTCTCACTCAATTTGGGATTACTGGGATGCTTAACAATGGTCTCCATGGCTCCTTTTATAATGCCCAAAACCGTGTGAATAGTGTCACACGGTTTTGGCAAATTTTTCAACACAAGCTTTCGGTGGAAAGCTTGCCATTCTTTCAACCTTTCTTTCGGTGCTCTTTGTTGGTTTCTGCATGTAGCATGCATGTGCTGGCTTCAACAACAATCCCTAAAATAATCCACAATGAGTCCTCTGCAACTCCAAATAATCCACAGTGAATGTGTAAAGGATATGATAGAGTTATCACTCGATCTTCTATAATATATCTCGTCACCATAAAACTGGAGTGTGGACTCTCTATCACTCACAAAATTTTTCTCTAAACGTTTTATAGAAAAAATCACTCTACACTTTTTTGTTTCTTTTTCTCTATAGACGAAGAACAAAAAGAGGTTAGGTTTTTTCCTTGTGTTGTATAAAAAGAGAACTAAATTCCCTTTTATACTTAGGGTTGAAGTTGTTAGTTGTAATCAAATTACAAAAAATAACTTAACCATAATCCTCTAATGGGCGTGAATCATGCCCCTTGCCTTTTTTTTTTTGTTTTTCATTAATTAATTAAATACTCAATATCAAATATTGAGTAATTATTTGGAATCAAATTGTAAAATATATTTAATCAATGATTAAATGAATTAATTAAAATAATTAAACTATTTAAATTAAATATTTGATTATCTCATTATCATGTGTATTGAAACTTTTTATATCAAACTATTTAATATATAGTTATCAATTGCGTTTGAGTAAATTATTAATCATATTAATAATTTCTCATAACACTTATGTGGAACCCGGATCGTGAACCGAACCAGTCGGTTCCGGTTTCGGTTCGGTTCGAACCTTTTTTTCTAAATTTCGAAAATAAATTAAAATAATGAGATTAATTAATAAATAAATAAAATTATTAAATTGAAGAGTTTGAACTTAAATTTTAAAAAATTTAAGTTGCCCATGTATCCGACAGGGGTGAGAGAAATCAAAGCTCACGTAGTTCCATTACAATTTTAAGATATCCCCTTTGTAAATTTACATTTTTGTAATTATCAATCATCATTATCAGTTGATTCTTCAGCTCCGGTTCCGCTTGCACTTGTTGTTGCAGATGCATTATCGAACAAATCTTCAAAATCATCGGGGGCATCTTCTTGTTGTCTCAGATCAGCTCGAGTTCAATCATCCACACAGTTGTTGCTTCTAGAGTGCTTGGATGTAATGAAGATCGTCTAGCTTCCAATATATTACCTCCCAAGCTGAAGGCTTACTCAACCGCAACGGTGGAAATAAGTGCTGCCAATATCTCTTCAGCAATAATTGATAAAACATGATATATATTTTGATGTCGATTCCACCATCTTTGTATAATTTAAAAATATGACGTTTTGTTGTGTTTCGAGTCATTCTACATGCAGAATGATTTAAAGCATTATGCATGTAATTAGTAAAATAAAGTTTTTCACCAAAGCTTAAAGAAATATGTTGTAGGGGTTGGTGCTCAGAGCGCCAATTCCCGTTTGTATTTTTTAAATACTTCTGTAAAACGTTATTATCAGTAATAATATATGCAGTTTCTATAATATAATCTAATCTTTTATATGGTAAAGACGTAATGACCCTAGAATAATTAGTCATGATACAGTTGCAAAAGCGTCGCAACGGACATTGAGTCGTATCATGACGTTGTCATTCTCAGACAGTTCCTGGTCAAGGTTTACACTACTTGGTCAGTATAGTAAACCCGTTGAGACCGGTACATGTCGTATACTGGAATATATGATTCCAATGGTTTCTCAATGAACCATAGTCTTGGAGACTAGTATAGACGTGTAGGTGTTTATAGCGGATAAACACTGAACGACTCACCGAAGATTCTTAATGGATGGTACACCAGCGTCAATAAGAATCTTCTTGGGTTGAGTAGCACTTGTGATTCTTAGACTTGAGATGCCATTGTGGGCACATGAGACATCTTCTACACTTAGACGGCAGTCACGTCACCGATCTATTTAGATCAGACCTCCGCCTGTTCGTTGGGTGTAGATAGATCCTCAGGGTGTCCTATGTGTATCAAGAAAGGATCCGTCAGTTCTGTGTACCAGAGCATAGGTAGTCCATATGATTAGCAATCAGATAAAACCATGGGCCCGTGGTAAGTTTAGAAGTTAGTTCTAAACATTCTTTTTGAGATTGCTAATAGAATAGTCGACTGGATAGTCCCGATAGAGATTTGACGTTTACATCTATATCTCTGGGATTTATCCGGATACCTGTGACGGAGGAATTATACATTTGCGATGACCTCGACCTGTATGGTTCAGCGAGATTATCCGTGATCGTCATAATCTCGTGATAGATTATGGACACGAAATTTGATTTCGTGACGGATATACCTGAACCTAGAGAGTCTCAATAATGAAACATACTCGTTGAGCACTAGAGCAACATAAATAAATAATATTGATTATTTATAAAGTCGTTTAATGGTTAAACGCAAGATACATGCTAAAGAGACTAGATAGTCATTTGCTTAATTATTGTGTATTTACATTTAATACTTGATTAATTTAAATACACATTAATTAATAGTCAAAATGAGTTATTTGACTTATTTCCTAAATGAATATATGTTTTTAATATTTAATGTAAATATTATACATATATTAATATATTTGTATTTGATTAATTAATTAATTATTTAATTGTTAAATGATAAATTAATTAAAATATAAATATCTTAAGTTAGGATATTTAAAGTAAATGACTTTAGTTGCCATATTTGACTTAAATAAATATCTAATAAAGGTTATAAAAGATATTTATGCAAGTTGTATTAATAATATGCAAATGAAATTGAAATTACAATTTGTTGAATTTGGTGTGCAAATTTCGGCCAAGGTGCAAATGTTGCACATATAAATTGTTTTTTCATTTTTCATTTTCACTAACCTAATACACTTTATCAAAAACAAAGTTCCATTGAAGAAAGACAAAGAAAGAAAGTGAAGGAGAAAAAGAAAAACCTAAAGAAAGGCTTGGATTTTGTAAGTTTTCTTAACTTACTATTAGAAAGGAATTTGTTCCTTATGATCTAGGCTACCTCTCATGAGTTTCTTAAGTTATTCTTTTCTTTATTTCTTGTGGTTTTTGATGATGGAAATTTGTTTAAAAGTGTAGAGCATGTATGATGAACAAAGAGTGTAACTAGTGTAGTTATATGTATTCTTTTAAGGTTTATGAAACCATGTTGCTATTATAGAGTTATTGACCCACTCTTAAATGACCTAGATTTGATCTTGAGTTGTTTCATTGTGTTGAGACTTGAATTAGTTGAAAGATTGATGATTGAAACATTTGATTTATGTAAAATGGCCTAATTTGCCCAATTTGTGGAAATTGAAAAATTAGGGTTTATAACCTATTCCAAATTTGGGGGTTTTGAGATATGTTGAGCATTTGGGTGTGTATATGATGCATGCAAAGTTTCATGTTGATTGGATTTCATTTAGATGAGTTTTGAGACATGAATGACCAAATGGTCAATTTGCCCTCCAAATGGAGCTCACGGCATTTGTAAGGAAATTTGGGGATTTTGTGGCTTTGGTGTTTTGATGTTTTGAACATGCTAAGTTCATCTTAGAAATGATTTAGAATCATTCAAAATTGATTGGATCAATTTCGGACTAAAATGGACAAAATACCATATAAGGGTAATTTGGTAATTTCACTTGAATTTGATTCATTTGAAATTTTTTTCATTATTTGATTATTGGGTAATTAAATTAAATATTTTTTTATTTATTTAATCCAGAAAAGTTTTGAAATCTGAAATCGGATTTTCACCGCTTCCGCTGCGTTACCGATTCACCCTATCAGACCCCTTCATATGTGTCATACAAGTCAATTTCGTAAATTCTTCTATATTTTTTGCATCAGAATATTAAATAAATATATAGCACTCGTACCTCTACTAGATGATGCGTACCTGACCATTTGAGTTTGCGTCGTATCAATTACAAGTTCAACCGCATGATGCATTTCCAGATGCTTGATCATATTGCCGTATCCACCAGAAAATTTGTAGGAAACCCCACAATGGTTGCAAATTGCTCTTGAAGTTTAATCGTCTTGGCGGTCTAAATGAAAATGAATTTTGAAAACATCCGAGAAACGAGTCTTAACTTCTCTTCTCCGTGATTGTGAACCGACACTAGAGCCGCTCTCTTGGGTTGACATATTTGACATTATATATCTCATATGAGCTTGCCATTTTTCGTTTAAGAAATAAGTAAGAAGAATAAGAAAATTGACTAATTGCGAATGATAATAACTAATTGAGATTGAAAATAAGAGAATTGAGGAATTGAGAGAGTTGAGAAATTTGTGTGTTGAAATATTGAAAATTGAATCATATTTATAGAGTTTTAGAATTTTGTTGATACCAAAAATGCCCCTAAAAATAACCGTTTTATTACCGTTATTAGGGGTATAATAGGAATTATATAATATTAATTTTTTTTTTATGGCTGTTAAGGCCTTTTTATTTTTTGTTATTAAACCGTTGGGGATGTTAGGGTTCCTGTTGGAACCGTAAGGTTCCAACGGTTCTGACCGGTTCGCGTTGGGGTGGAACCCCAACCGAATCGGTCAATCACGGTTCCGATTCCGGTTCCGAACCGTGGCCGGGTTTACTATTGTGTATCGAGCTAGCACGGGGATCAAAGTGATCTGCAGCTCCGAACTCCAATAATGTCGGGATATTGATTAAAACTCTTTAATCAAATATATTGAATTATTAATTTTAGGTTATTCCACTAAAAACCTGAAACTAAACTCTTATAACTGGAAAAATATATTTTATATCGAGTCACGTCGGCGTCCACATATATATATATATAAATTGACTGGCCAAAAGTATCTTAAATTAGACCTAAATCATAATATCCACTGTACCCCTCTAATTGTTTCTTTTGCCTTAACTATTATTGAAAATGAATGATTTTTAATTTCTTAGTGATTTTTAAATGATATTAAGAATTGAATTTTAAATATTTTTATTCTTAATCATTCGAAATATCAACTTTATTCTTCCTAATAATTTTTTTTAATTAATCTTTAAATATTTCTGATTAATCATATATCATTTATTTACGATTAAATTGTATATTTTTCTATACATTTTTCGTTTTTAATTTCAAATCTTCGAGAGAAAAATGCGTCATAAATGTTTTTAGTCTTCATAAAAAAAATTAAAAAAATCCCAAGCACATTATTAGATCACAGAAGATCAAAAATGGTTAAAAACAATTTAAGAAAAGAACATTAACAAACGAGAAAATCTACTATATAATGGAGATATCACGTCATTCATGTAACAATTCAATAATCAATTACCACGCATGTTAAAATATTAAAAATAACTAAAAAAATAAATATTAAATTATATATATCATTTATTAATTTATTAATAATATCATATCATATATACCTATGTTACATTAAAAATTACTCTTAATAAACGTCCGCTAGTTTGTATTATATATAACAGGCAATTAAGTTGCCAAATAAATCATGCCCCCACTTGCGCTACAAACAAGCACATGCCGGCACGTCCATTTCCACGCCCCCACACGTGAACCACGCGAGTTTTACTTTTACTCGTTAATAATCACCAAACCTGGCTCCAGCCACATTAAACGGTCCCGTTTTAAATTTAAATTCAAGTTCAAACCATAAACCTTGGCGCCAACGGCAACATCCTGCCTATTTTTTTCAAATGCTTCCCTCGCAAGCCTCCCGCACCGAAACTTACCATTCAAATTTAAATCACATTCTATATTTGTAATTTAAATCTCGCATATGTTGTTCAAATTTTTTTGAAATTATTGAAAATTTCACCGTCAAATCACATATTCGGGACTCAAGCGGAACAGATAAAATTTTCCGAATGTCTCAAACTCTTATAAAAAACGCACTCATGAATTCAAATTCAAGACATGAAAATTTTATTTTGAATCATATTCCACAAAATCACGTCCATTGAAGACTCGATTGCTCAACCTTTCTCAACTTGTAATTTAAAACTAGCCACGTCACCAAAATTTAATTTGAATACTCGGATTTACCCCTCAAAAGCTTCCCTCACAATCTCACAAGCCTTAAAAGCTTCCGCCGAAAGCTTTGCTCCCCAAAATATCAATATTACGTTCTAAATCGGTAATTTCATTTTCACAAAACATCCCAGCGCCCCACAGAAACAAACACGTCACTCAAATGTAATCTAAATACCTAAATTACCCCTTATCCTAAAAATTTCAAAACCCTCTCATTTTCTTCTATATAAACCCCTACAAACAGCACCTCCTCCATCAACGAAACGAAAAACCCTAAAAGTAATATTTAAATTACCAAAAATGCCATCGATCCCTGAAGAGCCGCTGCTAACCTCGAACCCAGACCGATTCTGCATGTTTCCGATTCAGTACCCGGAAATATGGGAAATGTACAAGAAAGCTGAAGCTTCATTCTGGACGGCGGAGGAAGTCGACTTGTCGCAAGACGTCCGACACTGGGAAACCCTAACCGCCGACGAGAAACACTTCATCACGCACGTGCTCGCATTCTTCGCCGCCTCCGACGGAATCGTCCTCGAAAACCTCGCCGCCAGGTTCATGAAAGAAGTCCAAGTCTCCGAGGCGCGTGCGTTCTACGGCTTCCAAATCGCCATCGAAAACATCCACTCGGAAATGTACTCGCTCCTTCTAGAAACGTACATAAAAAACTCCGACGAAAAGAGCCGTTTATTTCGCGCCATCGAAACGGTGCCGTGCGTTGCCAGAAAGGCCGAGTGGGCCCTAAATTGGATCGACGGCTCAGAAACTTTCGCGGAGAGGCTGATAGCGTTTGCTTGCGTGGAAGGAATTTTTTTCTCGGGGAGTTTTTGCGCGATATTCTGGTTAAAAAAGCGCGGGTTAATGCCAGGACTGACATTCTCAAACGAACTAATCTCGCGAGATGAAGGGCTCCATTGCGATTTCGCGTGTTTGCTATACAGCTTGATGAGGAACAAACTGAGCGAGGAGCGCGTGAAGGGGATAGTGAAGGAGGCGGTGGAGATAGAGAGGGAGTTTGTGTGCGACGCGCTGCCATGCGCGTTGGTGGGGATGAACGGGGAGTTGATGAGTCAGTACATAGAGTTTGTAGCTGATAGGCTGTTGGGTGCGCTCGGGTGCGGGAAGGTGTACGGTGTTGCGAATCCGTTTGATTGGATGGAGTTGATTTCGCTTCAAGGGAAGACTAATTTCTTTGAGAAGAGAGTTGGGGAATATCAGAAGGCTTCTGTGATGTCAAGTCTTAACGGGGATGGTGGAAACCACGTGTTTAAAATGGATGAAGATTTTTAGACACGTGTTTTTTTAAATTTTTTGTTTGTAGTAATAATAATAATAATAATAATAGTTTTGTTATTTTTGTGTTTTAATTAGTTTTTGTTGTATTTGTGTTGAGTGCTTTCTTGGCTGGTTGAGAAAATAATGGAAAAATATTTAAAATTTATTTATTTTTCTAATTATTTTATATTATGGCAATATTTGGTTGTAAAATGTGTATGTGTTAAATGCAAAGCATTTTAAACGCGACTATTAATCGGTTATTTCTTAAAATCCGCTATTTTTTTATCAGTTTAGCTTTCAGAACCTGAAAAAGTACGTTTCTTGTAAGAATTTGAGACAATTCAAATTTTTTTACCTGTTCCGTTTCTTATAAGAACCTCAGACCGTCCGAGTTTTCGATCCAAAGTTTGATTCTAACAATATAACAAGTTCATAAAACATGACATGACTAAAGGCGAAATGATCCAAAATCGATTACAATATCAAACTAAGCAAAACTTAAGACCTTGAACAGACATCCAAAATCGGACAATATAAGAAAGTGCATCTCTCGGACATTATAAAGGAATATGGAAATAAAAAGAAACAACCAGACAACAAGGATGAAGGTTTGAACTTCAGATCAGGCTTAGTGGTCTCCTGGCAGTGACTTGATGATATCAGAATCACCTGTGAAACGAAGAACAGAACGGTTAATTCCTGAAGCTGCTTTATGCACCAACGATTAAAGCATAGCGATGAGAACACGTCAACGCAATGTGAAATTATACCTGGATCAACAATGCTCAAGCAAGATACGCGGAAGTACTTGCCGCATGCTGTTCCCAAGTCGACATTGTCTGGAGAGTAATCACACGAATGTTACAAATTCCACAAGGAATAATAACAACCTAAGTACGGCTATGAAGTGGGAGATCTAAGATCGACTAAGTGAAGTTGTCGACCAAAGTGCAAAAGAGAATATGCTAATAAAAAACCACAGCAAGCAGATCATTCACTAGCATGTGTGAAGATACAATTATAGCTTTATGCTTGTTCATGAGTGAAAGCCGATTCTAGACATTTACAGACAAACTATGAAACTAGCCAGGATTAAATTGAGATCATATGCTAAAATGTAAATCCCAATAATGGACCAACACTCTACCAAGCTAATAAAGAAAATGCAAATTGTTGATAAGCGCAAACGGTGAAACGATACATTCGGAATGATGCATAAAATCCCAATCTCTTGCTCCCATATGGATCATCGTTTCAACATTTTTCACATACATCGCCCTCTCATTTCATAATAACAACACAAAAAATGATTGGCATGTCAAAAAATGCATAAATTTTCCTAAAATCTAGAACAATCTTCACCTATTACTTAGTATTGAAAGCAAATCAAAGATTCAAATATCAATTTCTCCAAATAATGCAATAGCCATTTGAGCTTCACATTCAATTCAACTAAAAAGTAAATTCAAGACATCATAAAAACAGATGAACAACCACCAAATACCGAAAACAAAAATGGCAAAAAGAGAAAATAGCACTTACTTCCATTGTAGTGATGAACTCCAATTTTAGCAAGCATAGCATAGTACTCAATCTCTGATTTCCTCAATGGTGGGCAATTATTTGACAAAATAATCAACTTCCCTGTCACAAAATCAATATCCCACAAAAATCCCAAATCAAAAATAAAAAATTTATAACCAAAAAAAAAAAAAATCAATTCCAAAAAGAAAAATAACACAAACCCTTTGAGCTCCTGAGAGATCGAAGAACAGTTTTGTAACCAAGCGTGTATTTTCCGCTCTTCATCACAAGAGCCAGCCTGTTGTTGATGCTCTCATGAGTCTTCTTCTACAAAAGATCAAAACCCAGAAAAAAAAAAGTTAAAAAAATTGCTTGTCAAAGCGTTTGATGAAATGTGTAAATGAAGAGAAAGTGAATAGGAGTCTTACTGTTTTCTTGCTGGTCACCATTTTAGCCTGTTTGGATGCCTGTAAAATCAGCGAGAAATAGAGAGAAAATGTTAAGTGGAAATAGAGAAATATAAATGGGCTTTAGGGTTTGTCTTAGATTATATCTTACAGTGACTCTTCTCTTCTGACCGGCGATAGATTGACAATCAAACCCTAGCGCGCGAGCTGCAGGAAGTTTTTATAGTCCTCTTCTAGGGTTTCTTTATCCGTGGTTTTCTTTTTTCTTTTTGTTTTTTTTTTTTCAAGGGAGATTATCAATGAATTATATATATATTTTTTAAAATCAATGAATTATAAATGTAATATCTCAAGTTTATACTCAATATCAAATAATCACTTTGGCATTAACGATGTTAAGAAATTGATGGCCTCATAAGAATATTTATGTCAAATCGTCTTATAAAATTTATATTATGGAAAGACATAATCTATACACCACCTTAAGCTTAATAAATTATTTGTGCACCATCTCTAGTTATGCGAAACTACATGTAATCACTGTTGTAAAAAATTATAAAATTATATCGGGCCTCGTTCACACGAGTCATCCAATCAATGGGTATAGAAAATTATATTCATAATATACTTGAGCCAGCCTGGCATTAGGGATGATAAAAATTCAAATCGAGTTTTAAAAAAAGATAATTTTAATACATATAATCACTACCATACAAAAACACAAAAGAATTATATCGAGCCCCCATTCAATACACATTCATATGACCTGTCCAACTAATTGGTATAGAAAATTGACCCATACTCCACCCCTAACATACCAAGCCTCTATGGACCCCATCTCGAAGGGATTTTTGCCATCCTTATGCATTACTATCATTAACATGCTTGAGCCGCCTGTCATTATGGATTTTAGTAAACAATAATACTCTCTATTATTATTCTAAAACTTTCGGTTATCACACTACTTAGATTTAGGAAGAAAATATCATACACATAAACCAATGCGATCATAAAAATCAATCAATTAATATTGCATTATCTATATAATAAAAGGAAAAACTACTTTGTCCGAATTTGTTACTCTAATAAGCTAAATTCAAAACGACGTCATTTTGCTTTGGCCTGTTCGAGCACCATCTAGACACCAAATTCGAACAAAATAGTAATGTTGATAATTAAATATTTTATACTATGTAAGAGGTATGTAAGAGAATTGGTGGATGTCGCAGGCACTCCGACGCTCAAGTCAGCAAGGATGATGAGCGGAAAAAAAAAGGAAGAACAAGGCAAAGGGTTGCCTCGATCTCTGTGGTTTGTGGCCGTGAGGGTGGTAGGCTGGTATTTAGGGAATTATATGCTTTGAGAAACTCGAGTGTGGGAGTCAAAGTTTGAATGCCTTAATCCCTTAGACTCCCTCTATATTTATAGGCTATGGAAGTAGCCTCTTAATTGAATTATGATTCCTTGAAATAGTCGAATTTCAATTCTAGTAGGAGAAGATAGTTGAGTTGAGATTGAGTTATGAGTGTCTAGGTATCCGAGATTATGTGTAATCTTTATTGTATCTGGATTTGACTATCGTATTTGTAGGTAGTATCTCTTGATCAAAATACTTAGTTTCCTTGTTTTAAAAAAATTAATCGTGTGTAGATTGACGGACAATGTCTACTGAGACGTTACATGATATGAGGCAATGTCAGCTAGGACATTGTTCAAGTAATGTCGGTTGGGACATTAAGTAATATAACATGTGTCTCTTGGGGACCTTGAGGTTGTGTTGACCTTTGACCCTTGTATGTGTATGGGTTTGTAGGCCCTGCATGTGAATCATGTGTGTAGGCTCAGGGCTGTAGATAGCCGACTGTTGAAAGTCATTCGATGAGCAGTTTATTTCCAAGAGGTATCAGTTGGAAGTACTCAAGTACACTGAAATCAAATTAAGGAGAGGAGAATCATAATGAGCATAGGAATATGCTCAATTAATAGGCTGACGAAAGCCTGGCTATTGATAGCTTCGCATTGTGCGTATCTTAGTCCAACAGACAAGGTGTTGACTATAAGTGATAAGTCAACTTAAATGTCCATTACAATTGGGCTTTGGTAGGAGCCCAAGGTGTTATTTCGATGAGATAAAGATCCTCTTATTTTCAGAAAGAGCAATACAAACATTTTTTAAGACAGATAAACCTCCAAAATTCATAAAAAAAAAAAAATAAAAAAATAAAAAAAATAAAATGAGGATTTGTGACCCAAAGATTATATGACCATTTCTGAAAACAATCGGCTCTTTGTCTATTTTAATTAAGCGCCGATTAATCAACGATTACTCACAAATCGCTATTTAAGAGAAATGATATGGATGATTTTAACTGTTTTAAACCAGCACCAATTTTCGAAAGATTTTGACTAATTAATTGGTCGATTTCTCAAAAAAATGGTCTAATTTCAATTTTTGGATTTTTATTTAATTTTTTGGATTTTGATTGATGATTTTGTGTGAAAAAAATAATTATGTTACAAATGATTAAAAAAAAAAAGAGTATATGTTTCGATTTAAAAAATTATTATAGAGGTAATAATATAAATATCGTTAATTTATTACACTTTTCTAAATAAGGATATATTTTTTTTATATCAAAATACCCTCAATTTATATTGACTTCAGTTAACTAAATAATTTTATATTGTTTAATACTTTTCTATAAATGAATAATTATTAATGAATTTTGAGGAATCTTGATAAATGAATTTTTTTTTTTTTTTTTTTTATTTCGAGTCTTGCGATATATTAATTTTATCATTATCAATTAATTTCCGAATAATCCCCAATTATTTCCGACTAATCACAAATCATTCAAATCGCTATTAAAACGATTTATTACCGATTTCCGATTAAACTGTGCAAGTAACCAAATCTTGAGGGTTTAAGCATCCCTTTCTCAAATAAAAATAATTAGACAGATGATATTGTGATAATTCCGGTGAAATAAATAGCGATCATCCTCAGTTTGCAGAATCTACAAAAGAGGTCCAAAATCGCACTGAAACACCAATTCAAAAAAGTTCGACTCTAACAAATATAATAATAAGTTCATAAAACTTGGAAATGTAGAAAACACGACATGAACCAGAGGTGAATTGACCTGCTCATAAAAAGAGCTCTCAATTTAAACAGTTCTCTAACACTAAATGAAACATAACCCTCAACCCAGAGCAGTCTTCGCGAAACCCTAATCGAACATCGAACTAGATCTTCCTACTCTGTTGGTACAAGACCTGCGAAGGCGCAACTTTTTTTTTTTTCATTGTGTGATACTTTCTTAGTTCTTACCATCATCTTAGCTAGCATATGGAGCAGTCAGGGATAGGCAGCTCCCTACTGCTTAGTGTTTTTACTCCGCGCTTCAAGTTTTGCTGCAACTTGTTCTTCTGACAAAGGCAAGTAGTAGATCCGAGGAGTTGCTTTAGTTTTCCGAAATAGATCATCCAGAGTCACAATTGGCGGGTCAAGTTTCTCTGGCAGCGGAGGAGGGGGTGGAAGAGTGAACCGTTCTCTTGCTGGGGCAGGGTTTGATACGGGTGGTGGAGGTGGCAGAGCAGGTGGAGGTGGAAGCTGCTGTCTTGTTACAGGTTGACGTGGTGAAGGCTGAGGCTGCGAGGTGGGTGGTGCAGGAGGAGCAGTCGAACCCATATTAACAGGTGCAGCAGGTGAAGGAAGAGGAGCCTCCGTACGCATTTTCACTTCCTGAGGATTGACAAACTCAGCAAATAGAGGACGTCCACCGTTATTGGGTGGCCATTGAATATTATACAAGGCATTGCGTGTCTCAATTGCTTCTTCAACGGAAGAATACTGCATCATCAAAGTAATTTTCTAAGCAAATGATTAGACTCATTAATTTGGTAGTACATGAATACAGATGTACACAAACAAAGACATTCGAGGTATCCTCACAAGAGATATTAGAAGTCTTACAGTAACATAGCAATGGGTTTTAATATGGTCCATCCAGAAACTTGTAAAATTTCCAGTTTTGCGAAGAAGCTCATGCACAGCTTTCAGGGTAAATGGACGGACAAAGTGATCAATCCTGAGGGAATTTGTTGGAGATTTTGGTGACGGTGGAACTACCAAAGAAGAAAGATAGTAAACATTGAGATCATCTAAAAAAGGCACAAATATCACATTATCCATATAGAGACTGACAACTCACCAATACGTTCCTTTGGTGTATCCTCACTGACTGCAGAATCAGATCTAGATAAGCTGTGTATCATAGAAGGTTGTAATGCATCCCTCGGCGTAGAGGTAGGTGTAGAGCTTTGCTGCTCAGGAAGTTTGAGGCTTTCAGAATTCCATCTCCGTTGCTTCTTTGAAAGCTCGCTGTGTCCTACTGCCTCTTGATCTGTGAAGCAATTTGTCAGACACATGGACAAAATTAAACTGAATACTATTCATGAGAAACCTATGGAAAACCAAATAACTTTTATTTTCATTCAATCAAAAGGCGAGGGAATTTGAAAACTTTAAGATAAACAGCAGAGCAAAAGTAGTAGCTATTTCTCGAGAAGAAACTCTTATACAATAGTCACAAATTACTGGTTCTGCCTCGTCTAAAACTCAGAGAAACTTATGTGACCTAGAAAATTCAAAATTGAAAAGATGTTGCAAATATTCCGCGGGCACAAATTATATGGAAAAAAATGTAAAACCATTTTAATTTTCCATCATATGAAGATGCAGTTCTTTGTCAAGGTACACCAATAGCAAAAACAGCAAATCAGATGGCGGAGAGAGGAGAGAGGAGCAAAACCACACTAAATGTATTATTTGCCATTATATATCATTGAAATAAATTACACCCTAAAAGAAAAGCTTACCACTGATTTTTCTTTTCTCGGCAGGCATAACTGGACAATTTTTATTCTCAACATTGGCATGTTGATTTTCTGCAGATAAACTGTCTCCCACAACATCAACAAGACTTTCCTCCTTCGCAACAGGCACTTCATTTTTCTCTGTCCCATTCCTCACTTCATCAGAACTATCCTTGGAATCAATTTGTTTGCTCTCTAGGACATCATCCTCCAACGAGTCATCACCAGAACTTCTGTCTAAATTTAACTTTTCTGAATACCCAATATCTGCACTATCAATTTTCTTGCCCATGTCTGCAATTGTAGTATTGTTGTCATCTTTTTCATCAACAGATGCTTTCTCCTGAAGTGGCTCTTCAACATCCATTGGATGTGATTCGCCACTGACGGGGGCAACATTGCCAAATGATGGTTCCACCATCTCCGATTTATTAACATCTAGTTCTAATTTGACATTATCAGCAATTATGTTATCCTTTAGTTCAATCTTTTCATTAATTGAGACATAATCAGTAGAAATAGAATCAGATTTTACTTGAGACCCTAAAATAGCGCTGACATCAGATACCTGATTATCTGGAGCAGTAGCATCCAACTGATTATCTGGAGCAGTAGCATCCAACTGATTATCTGTAGCAGTAGCATCCAACATGTCATCTCTGTGTGGAGTATTTAAACCCTCATTCTCCAGCAGAGGCTCCGAATCCTCACTAGCCAGCTGAATATTTGAATTCACATTTCCCCCCAGTGTCCCAGAGTTCTGCAACTCTTGCCCACTCACAGCTACTTTTGTTACCACACACTCAGAAACTGTGGTGTGGCCACTCAATGCTACTTCTGGGACAGCGCTCTCAGTAACTTCAGTGCTGGACTGCTCAGTAGCCGCATGGATACCCAGCTCATCATCCGCTCTAGCAGGGTTAGAACCACCTGTCACATCCCCTACTTGAAATTTCACTTGATCTGATGCAGCAATATTTTCATTGTTATCAGCTGCTACATCACTTTCTTGTTGCTCTACAGGATCAAAGCTAGGCGCAAAACTGTTGATGTCAAGCTCAACCACAACATTATCCACCTTTTCCTTTCTTTTAGCATCAACATTGAAATCATCTTTGGCTGTTTCAGAACCAACCGGCACCTTCTCTGCATCTTTCACCTCAACTATCGGTTGGCTAGTTATATCATCACCATTATCTTCATCCTTCTCGGCATCCTTCTCAGCAGCCTCATTGGTTTCCTTCTCAGCATTTTCCTTTTCAATGCGAATGGCTTGATCCAATTGTTTTATCAAATCGTCCTTCTTTCCACTCGGTTTCAATTTCCGCCTTTTTAGCTCTTCTTTCAATTCTGTAACCTTCCACTGATCAATTGGCTTATTGCCAAGAATTGGATATGGTGATGACATTTTTCCCAAATAATATACTCGCTTTCACCACCTGGTCAAACAAATGATTTCATCTGCAATCAGCCACTTGAAGAAAATCTCATTTAATAACCGACACAGGCAACACAGCACAAACCAAAAAAAAATATACAAACTTATCAGACAAAAACTTATAAGTGTGGCATACAATTGGCTGCTCACAAATAACGCAATTAACTTTACGAAAAAACCACAAAAGAATTCAGGAATGGCTCATAATGAAGAGTAGAACCATCAAACATATTAAATAAATATATAAAATTAAATAAGACAAACAAACAACATCCTCAACCAGAATTCCATTGAAACTTGATGCAAATAAAAAAAGAACTGCAACAAAAAAGCAAGTTTAAAATTCTAAAATCTTTTTACTCGAGAATCTCACTAAAATGGAAATGACAAATTACTTGCAACACTCAATGAAGAAAATAAATACATCAACACATTAATTTATCATCAGACCCAAATCGCAATTAAAAAAAAATGCAAATTCCATCAGTAAGAGTCCAACATGCAACAAAATTAAACAACTTCACAGAATTAACCTAAAATATATCACAGGTGCAATCAATTACAAAATCCTAATAAAAATGCTTAAACTTTATAACAAAACCCTAATTTACAATGCATACAAAGAAATTTAAAAAAAAAAAGAAGCAAAATCAAAAACAAAATCGAACCCATTAATATAGAGGTAGAAGAAACATAACTCACAGAGATAATTTGCTGCTTCGTGGACTGAAATGACGAAAATAGAGTTAAATGAATATGTCAAACCCTAAATTTTCACAACACAAAACCAACCATTAGAGAGCACAACAATAAGATAAAATAAACATCAACAAAACCTAAAATTGCCCATTTAAACACATTCTATAACCAAGCGATTAGCTGCTTTAAAAAAAAAAACGCCCTGAAAATAAAAAAGAAAAAATGTTGTCGAAAACAGAGAACTAAAAGAGACTTAATCAATGAAACAATTTTGAGAAATGAAAATGGACAATGGGTCTATTTAGATTTATTTTTTATTTTTGAGGGAATTTTTAGGTTTTTTGTTTTAGGGTTCTTAATTTTTTTTTTGCTTTGTTTCGTTTCTTCAGTTTTGAGTTTTTGTGTGGAACAACATAATCGAAAAAATGAACACGAGACGATTACTGATTTTACTGCTTTCTAATTCCGAAAATGCCCTTTTGTAACCGTGGTAGCTTTTTGCTCCTATTTCTTTGAGTCACGAAACGTTTTTCTTAAAAGAAGTTTCTAGACGAAACGTTTATTGCCCTTATTTTTTGAATGGATAATATTGAACTTACATTACACGTGTAAGCCATGACAAAGAACGTTTAATATTTTTTTTTTTTTTTGAAATAGTTAGGAAACTCCACTGTCAAATCACCTCTTCCGGGTTTAAACGAAGTAAGTAAAATCTCCAATTGTTTCAGACTCTTACAAGAAACGCACTCTCTGGATTCGAATTCAGAACCCCAAGGTGGGATCATAAACCATGCACCACCAAACAACGCTCATTGGGGACGTTTAATAATTTTAATTACTAATAAGTAGGGACCAATTTGACTATTCAGACAGGGAAGACGCGTGCAACATCAAAAAGATCTTGTATTATTCGATATGTGAATTAGGATGATGAAAAAAATTAAGTCTAAATTCTTAATTTTTTTTTATCTCAAATCTCGATCTAAATTCAAGACAAATTTTCATACCAAATTCATTATCAAAAGGAGACCAGAATTGATATTGCCATTTCTAATAAAAACAAACAATGGGAATTAGTAACATAATCATAAATCACTATTAATATTAAATAATTTTTTTTTTTAAATCATTAGAATCCCCACCGCCAAATCACCCCTTCCGGGTTTAAGCGGAGCAGGTAAAATCCCCAACTGTTTCAGATTCTTACAAGAAACACACTCCCTAAATTCGAACCCAGGACCTGAAGGTCAAACCTGAACTCTACACTACCAAATGACAAATGATAACTACTAAAAACAAACTATGGTTGACAAATGAGTTGACCAATAACAAACAACAAATAACAAGATGAAATGTTTTAAGTGATATGTGAAAATGTTACCATTTTCACATGAGATGTTTATTAGTTGACGTACATTTTGCTATCTAAATAAAAAAGAAAATACAGCCTCTCTCGATGCATTTGGAACAAGGAAAATACATTTTGGGAGCAATACAGAGCTCGTATCTCCCCATGTACATACTCCTCTACTCGCTTTCCTCTTTGTCACTTTCCTGGAAGTTCAAGTGATTCACATTTTTTTCAAGAGGGGGAAGCCCATCATCGGAGGCATCAGACGAAGCTTCATCTTCGTTACTTTCCTGCAACTTCATGTGATTCATATTTTTTTCGAGAGGCGGAAGCCCATCATCAGAGTCATCAGAATAGGTGTCTTCATTGCGGTTGGCTCCTACAGCAGCAAAAAAAAAATAGAGATTTTTTTATTGAGATTATACTGATCTTAAACCTACTTGTGTGTTCTTTTTCTTGAAGATGATCAAAAGAGTACCGTCCGCATCTGAAGGAACCTTTTGAATCTGCCTTTGTTGGGACAGCCAAGAATTTTGAACTGAAATTATGTCAGCACTGTTTTCACATTCAGAGTATGCCTTCAGCAGATCCCTGCATTTATTAGATATGCCGTAAGTCTGTTAATGACAGAAGGAAAATGAAAGTTAACGAAAGAAAGGCAGCTTTCAATTTTCCAAGTAACAATTTTGCAATACACAGTTTGAAAAGAAAACGTGCTTTCATTCTTCTCAAACCAGGAAAAATGTAAGAAATAAAAAAAACTTTAAAAAAAAAAAATTACCCGTTGAGTGAAAGGAAAGCATGACCCCACTTGAACTTGCCTAGTAACAAATTTGCAGTTTCCTCTTCCCCACTGTATAAACATTGATCAAAGGATTAATGAAATCATTAAAGTAATAATAAAAATTGATTAAAGAATCAGGAAGCTATATTGGAATTGGTTGACTTGAAAGAAAATGAAAATAACGATCATTTATGTGGTTATGATATTCTAAACAAAAGCATGACCAGCTCATTAGGAGTAAAAGCTACATCTCAGAGAGAATGAACCAACAGAAAAATAACATAAGAACTTGTGTTTAAGAAAATATTAGCAAATAAAGAAAAACATTTCAAATAAAATTATGGGGGAGCTACCATATAAATAAAGCTGCAGATAGTGCCTCCACACAAGAGAGCTCACAAGGTCGACCATAATTTACTGGATTTGCTGCTACCAGCCATGGTACTGCAATTCCAAGTGCTTAATCAAAATCATGGAAACAAAACATGTAATTTTACTGGAAGGGAAACTGATTAAGACTTCAGATATGAAAAATTATGTCCATCGATGACTATTAAAAATTTTATAATTTTTAGAGGAAAAAAGGATTACATCCATCCAGGTTGACTAGGGACATTCAAATATCAAGTTCAATATATTTGAACTGTGAGAAACCAACCAAACCTTTAACAAAAATGTATAAACACGACTCTTGTGATTATCGAATGCGATACAGCAAAAAAAATTTATGTGTTGACATGCTTATCACAGTTTGGAGAGATCCAAAAGTAAGTGTTATAATAATACGAGATAGTATCACATATTGATATAACAGTAGGGAGGAATAAAATTTGTTCTATGCAATAATAACTAGGTCAAAGATCTGCATCTCAGATAGTGCGTAAACTAAATACTTGTTTGAAAGCCAGGATATATTAAGGTATTTCTAATCAGTGTGTGTCAATTGCAGAGTTGAAGTTCATACACAGGCGAGGAGCAGAACAGCGCAGCTTCACGAATGGCACATCCCCCAACCGTGCCCAAGAGCAATCCACAACAGCTAGTCCTTTTCTCTTTATCAAGTTGTAATCTTCTTTCGAAACACAGTGAGTCCCAACAGGGCTGTCAAAGGAGATACGCCACAGATAGTAATATGGATATGTAAACACAGAAGCAACCACAAGTATAGATACATAAATAACTCCCATATGATCCACAACCACAAGGCTCTAATTGGAATATGGAATAGAAGATGCTTCAGCAATTTACATTATTCGTGTCATATGCCCAGCACACAACACAACCAGTCATTTGACAATTGACGTCAATAAGGATCCAGAAAACAACCCAAATGTTATTCCAGTCATTGATCAGCAGCATACTTTTGAACTCAAATGTCTTGAAGAAAACCAAATTGAGAGGGAAATAGATCCAAGGGAGCATTATGGACAAAAACAATGGCTAATAGCCACACAAAAGAACAAGGTTAGGCCTTTTAAATAGTAGGGAAGTTATCACCCACAGCGTTATCACCCATAGCAAAAAAATATTGAGATGTAGATTTTTAAATAACAGCTTGTGCATGGAAAATCTTTACGGAGTAAGGAAAATATGAAGGATATTCTGAAAGTACCTCAATACAATTCCCCCAAATCCACTACTCACACGTAACTCCTGCATTAAGTCGTTAAATAGTCCAAATTAACAAATGAAAATGTCTATGTTGCATTCATGAAGTGATAAATACCATAAGTATTCAGGATATGTTGACGATAAATAAGAAGCAAGCAAAGAAGCATCATTAATCCCGTTTCTAAGTAAAAAAATGTAAGTAATACTACTACTAAGTACTAAAGCAAATGAAGTCGACTATATTTACTTGACTCTTAAAAAAACTGAATTTAAATATTGCGACGACCAATGCTAGTCCTTGCATCAATATTGAATGTACTGCAAAAAGTACGCAATATAAAAAAACCAAACCATAATTGAGAGGAAAAGCAATGTAGCAGATACTTTCTTTCAACAAGCCAAATCTTGAAAGTTTCCTCCCCGTACATCTCTTTGCATCACATTGTCCGAAATCCTAATAAACCCATAACAAAGAAAGCCAATTAAATCCTTTCCCACAATTTTTTTTTTTATAAAAAACGAAACAAAACAAAAGCTCACAGAATCCTAAGAATGGGTTAATATTACATACCCACATGGCAAGCTGAACTTTTGGAACTTGTGGATCATCCTCAGGAGCTAAAAACAACCAATAAAAAATTCAGCTGCCTAAATTCAGAAACGCAATAAACCACACAAATCATGCAGCAACATATCAAACACTTGGTGTGCAGTAACTAAAACACACAAAAATTTAAGCTCATAAAAAAAAAAACACAAATCATGATCCAATTAGTTAATTATGCTACGTAACTGATACCTTGATCATGTGGAAGAGACTCGTCTTCCCTGCAATAAAAGAAGAACAGTAAGCTACTAGCTGCTAAAAAAGAGAACTTATAACAAAATAGTGAATCGGCAAAATGCAAAAACCGGTCAAGTTGATGGACTCTGCTGGATTGGCCCCGATGAGAGTTGTGGGTTTTGAACCTCCTCTGCTTGTTGTGACCCATATTTGTTGATTTTCCGGTGAAACTGATCGGAGAATTAAAATCCTTCTACGGTGTTAGCGAGCTCTGCTGTGTTGCGGCTTTATATGTTTGCCTGGAAGAGGGTTTTGAGAATTGAGATAATAACATACGGATCCCTATACTTTTACGATTTCTCAATTAAAGATACGTTTGTCGATTTATATCTAATGGATTCCCAACTCGTAGGGTTTGCAATTTTTCTCGTCCCGTTCAGGATAAGATTTAGGACATTTTTATTTCCTGATTTGAAAATGAGATAGGATAGGACAATAAAAATATCTCAAAATTTCAAACGAAATGGGACGAGATTAATGACATATGACGTGATGTGAAATTTGAATTTTGAAAAAAATAATAGGATAATATCATGATATTTTTTTATTTCGATTGTACAATCAAGAAAGGGTCGGGATTAATAAATTTTATTGACACACTTACAAAATGATTATTTACTCCAAAATATAAGAGTGTCAAAGTAATAAAATAATCATGTAAGTCCGGAGTCGATCCACATAGAATATATTCAATAGGATAAAATAATAATTCAACTAATAAAAAAACTGATTTGTTTGAAGTGATTGACAATTTTAAATTGGATTGCAATAATAAAATAGAATGCTGGGGTTAGGAAATATACTTTTAATATTTCAAATATAGAGAAATCTTATTTTTTATAATATATAAATTGTCATTATTACCCAGTTAATTTACTTTAGGAATTAATTATGTCAAAATATATAAAACCAACAAAATATGTGGTAACAACATTTGTCTATAACAAGTTCATATAGGTATTCAATTATGCCCAATTATATAAAATCATCCATAAAAACGGTAACAAAATTTGTCAATAATTAGTTCATATTCAAAATCTCTCATATAATATGGGATCAAGTATTAACCGTGTCCAGTGGCAGAGCCACTTGGTGCCTAGTAGGGGCAGTTGCCCCCACTGGGCACCACTAATTTTTTATTTTTTTAAATTATATATATATATATTAGAAAATCTAAATAATTAAATAACACCCATAAATACATTATTTATTAATTTTTTTTGTTGTATTTTTTTAATATAATATGAAGGCCCAAACCCAAATTAGTTAAAAAAATTCCAATACATTTGTGCATCAATCTTATTTCTTAAACATATCAAAATAATTATATTTAATTTTATGTGTATAGATAGTTGACTATTTTTCATTTTAAAATCACTCATTTATGTGTTTTTCTATTTGCAAAAGAATAGGGATTCCGTTACATTTAAATAAAAATAATTATATATATACTTAAGTTTGGTTATTGATCTTCTAATTTATTGGTATATTTGTAGTGATTTTTTTACTAAATCACATCGTGTATAGTTGTTATGTGTAAAATATTCACATATTAGTATAAATATAATTATTTTGTATATATTTAGTTGTTCAAAGCACAAATATTGCGTTTTAGCACTAAACTTTTAATAATTTAATTAAAAAGTGGTTAAATCTACAATAAATTAGCGGAAATTTAGTATATAATATACTGCATAAACTTAAAATACATAATTTTAAAAATAAATTTTTACTGAAATTTTTAGGGTAAATTGATATTTTTAGAAATTATGGATAAAAATATAATTCTGAAAATTTTGGGTTAATTTATAAGTTTAAAAACTATGGGCTATTTCATAATTTTTAAAAGTATAGGGATCATCTTGTAATTTCAAAAAATTTGTATGAATTCATTATATATTATTTTGGTAAGGAAAAAAATTCGACCCCACTGACTGAAATTTCTGGATACGCCACTGACTGTGTCAACCAAGATGAGATTATTTACAATGAATCAAGATACCTACAAATATAAGAGATGATTAAATATTAGTCTTCATATCATAATTCATGTATTATAATATAAGTAAGATTAATATATATTCTCATATTAAGAGTTTCACCCATTATCCCAGCAGAATGAAATTAGCTACTAATGTTTTGAATAAAAACACACATAATTTTATTAATAGAAGAAAAAAATTACAAGAATGATTGAAAAATAAAACACGCAAGACACTCTCTCCCAAATTCTACCAGAAAAATTGAAAGAAATCATGAATTGTAAAATGACAAGCACTCTCTATTTATAGAGGATGCTCAACATCCAAGTTGCATCTTGCGATTTGAAAATTGTAAATCAAGTGGGATCTGACAGCGATTTCTCAACTCATCCTTTGAATTTTTGAAAGCAATTAGCTTCAGAAAACACCATCATATTTATTTTCCGATTGAGCATCTATGGCAGTATTTTACCTACATTAGAAATAAAACTCACAAATAAAATATATAAAAGCATCAATTTAATTATTACTGTACGAATATACTAAATTAAGGGGACTGATAATACTATAAGTGTAAAATGATTAAATTTTATGTTAATTATGTATAATTTTTAGTGTTTATCATTTATCATGTCTCATCTCATCATCCCCAATGTGTGGCTTGGTGGTGTAAGACTTAGGATTTGACCTTCAGGTCATGTGTTCGAATTTAGAGAGTACGTTTTTTATAAGAGATTTGGACGGTCGGGGGATTTTACCTGCTCCGTTTAAACCCGGAAGTGATGGTTTGACGACGAGATTTCCAACAATTCCAAAAAAAAAAATGTCTCATCTCATCCCCTTCTCTATCAACTCGGCAACTCCATTTGTACCAAGTACATCTAACTTTATTATGAATCATAATTTGGTGTTAAGTCACATACTCATAGTAGGTCTATTCAATCTAGATTCTATAGGATTATTTTATATTTTAAAGTTTGAGTATTTAAACAAAATTTTAAAAATCTATGAATTGCAACAAAAGAATCTAAAAAATAATATTATGATTATATGATTATTCAATCTAAAATAATATTTTAAAAATGGATTGTATTCGATTTAGATTTTATAAGATTATTATGTATTTTAAAAGTTATAGGTATTCAATTAAGATTTTAAGGAATTTGATCATTTCAAATAATTATTTACTAGTAACTCCACTCTTCACATAAATAAAGTTTTTTAGTGAGCAAGTCTGCAATTTGATATGGACTAGCCACATGCTGAATAAGCAGCTCATGATATAAATTTTTTTTTTTTTTTCTTTTTGAAATCGTTGGAAACTCCGCCACCAAACCACCCATTCTGGGCCGCGGCGCAGGTAAAACCCCCGGCTGCCCCAGGCTCTTACAAGAAGTTGCACCCCCTGGATTCGAACCCAAAACCTCAAGGTGAGATTCTGGACCCTTCACCACCAAGCCACACCCCTTGGGGGCTCATGATATAAAACTTTGTCACGAATGAAATGAAGATCTAACTCAATGTGCTTTGTTAAGTTTATTCCACCATTATGATGTTTAATAATCATAATATCATCAACATAAATCAATACTAAGATTATTCCACCATTATGATGTTTAATTAATAAACAGAGAGGTATTAGCCTTTGAGTTGACAAAAGACCATTTGATCAAGTAGATTTCAACTTGTCATACCAAGCCCTAGGGGCTTGTTTGAGTCCATTAAAGGCTTTGTTAAGTTTGCAAATATGAGGCCCCCAAGGGTGTGGCTTGGTGGTGAAGGGTCCAGAATCTCATCTTGAGGTTCTGGGTTCTAATCCAGGGGGTGCAATTTCTTGTAAGAGCCTGGGGCAGTCGGGGGTTTTACCTGCGCCGCGGCCCAGAATGGGTGGTTTGGTGGCGGGGTTTCCAACGATTTCAAAAAAAAAAAAAAAAAAAGTTTGCAAATATGAGTGGGATAGGTGCTCCTTCTGAATGAGAGGAAGAATATTGTATCTGATTCTCAGTTGACTGAGGCTGAAGTTGATTAAAAACATGTGATGCTTCTCCTGAATATAGAAATGGAGGAATGGCTTGTTTATTAAAGGATGTGTCAGTAGAATAGGGAAACTGAGACTCATCAAAGACAATATGTCTACAGATATAAATCTGACCATTAGAGCTCATACACTTATATAAAAATAGACATTTGGTAGTGTGAAAATCTAACTTATTTTGATTGTAGTATCTCAGATAGGGGTAACAAGCAGATCCAAAGCACTTGATAAATTTATAAATCTGGTTTAAAGCCATTGAGTTTCTCAAAGGGTGAGATATTTTTCAGGAGTGAAGTAGGTAACCTGCTAAGAAGAAAGACTGGCCATATGTCTGTGTTTCCTCTCTGTAGCTCTCATTTGATCACTGGTGTGTGGACATGAAAGTCTAAACATAATACTCTGACTCTTAAGATAGGACTCAAAGGCTCTATATTCCCCTCCCAAATCAGACTATAAGATCTTGATACATTGAGCATATTGCTTTTCTACTTGAAGTTTGAACTCTATGAAGATAGCTAAAGTTTTTGATTTGAACTTCAAGGGATATATCCAGGTATACCTAGTAAAATCATCAACAAAAGCTATATAATACTTGAAATCGTCCCCAAGGGGCGTGGCTTAGTCTTGAGGTCCTGGGTTCGAATTCAAGGAGTGCGTTTCTTGTAAGAGTCTGGGACAGCCGGGGTTTTTACCTACTCCGCTTAAGCTCGGAATAGGTGGTTTGGCGGTGGGTTTCCACTTGACAAAAACTAGGATTAATATTTTTGTTCAACTTGAATTCAACATCACAAGTAGTGACAATAGTTATCCAAACATTGCTATTAGGATGTCCAAGCCTTTTATATAACAAATCAATTCTGGTTACAGAATCTGAAGCAAAAGGTTCATAGGACTCAGCCAAGGCAAAAGTTTTTACATCAGAAAGTAAAACTTTAGAGTTATTACAAGCAGAAGATAGGGATGGCAAAATCCGGATCCGGATCCGGAAGAGGTTTCACAATCCCGCCGGGTCCGGACCCGGGTCTACCCGGTCCGGACCCGATTACCCGGATATATATTTTTTTTTAATTGTATTTTTTTATTTTTATATTTATATTTGTATTTTGTCAATTTTATTAGTTTTATTTCAATTTTTTTAATTTTTTTATTAAATTCTATTATATATATATATATATATATATATATATATATATATGCATAATATTTTATATTTTTTTTATTAAAATCTAATTTATTTATTTATTTATTTTTTTTAATTTTTTCCGGACCCGGGTCGTCCGGATCATGTTGCCCCCTAGCAGAAGATGAGTTTTTCTGATAATTATTACTTGGAATATTAGCAGAATTGTTGAAACTATATAGCAATTAAGCAGGCTTTGTGATCAGGGTTGAAACATTCCCACTGGTTGATGAATATCCTTAACATAGCAGATGGACTCAAATTTCATATTTTAGATGTCATCCTCCGGCAAGTTATATAGTTAATAAACATTCTCATAGCATACGAACGCGGGCCCGAATTGACTCGGGATCCAGGAAATAAATAGCACAATCGAATATAAAAATATGACATTTTATTAATAACGTGATCATCACATTACATCATTGTACAAACAACATCTTAGGGCGAGAAGGTTCACGGCTAATGCCCCTATATCACCAAAGTCCCAATGGCCACCCCAAGACTCATATAGGCTCCCCCTAAAGAGCTTTTAAAGACATTGCACATGTTTCACCAGTGTACACACCTAGCACTTGAGTGGTCACGCCTGCTCTAAAATCTAAATTACAAGGAGTTTCTGGAAACTCTTTCAACGAGTCAATAAACCATAATATAAGTGACTCACTGGGCGAGCTCATCTTCATGGCTTTCTAAACACCCCCACTTTTACAGCAAAGTGCACAGTTAAAGCCAAAAGTGGACACACTGTAAGAATCTCCCAGTAAATTTCAGAATGAGACCTCACGGATAAAATCTTCCCAATACATGTGCCCATGAAAGTTACTTCCCTCGAACGAGCTTGACCTGGTATCCCGAAACATGAGCTCCTTTACAAAACGGCAGAACGTGCTAGCGGATAGTGGCAAATGTTGCTTTGCGGCAAATGTGCGAAAGTAACATGTGACATCTCTCAAATACTTGTGAAAATATATGTAGTCGCGAAAAATTGATGTGAATATTGTTGTGATACTTGGCTTGAAGCTGTGTGGGCTGACTTTGACTATGCACATGACATTGTTCTTTGGTATTTTTTGATGTTGAAGTTTGTGGGGAATTCAATTTTTTGATGTTATTATATGTGGTATGACTGCTTGTGAGATTGAATATCCTGATATGAATGTGGTAGGCGCGAAGGAAGATGAACCGAATGTTAGTAATACGGATTTGGATTTGGATTTGGATTCGGATTCGGATTCGTATTAAATTTTATGAATTTGGATCCGTATTTTTATGTGAATTCGTATGCGGGTATTATTCGTATGGATTTTTGGATATCCTGATCCGTAAAAAATTTGGATTTTTATTTTTTATTTTCAAATTATTTAATTTTAAATAATTAAAATAACATTACATAACATCCCTAACGAAAACAATAACAATTTAGCATCTAAAATAACATATATAATTTAAAATCTAAATATCTATATTATAAAGCACAATGGTGTTTGAGGAAAGAGAGTGCATCCAACGGCTCTCTTTATGTGGCTTAATTAACGGCTCAGATCATTTCATTGGTAATTGGAGGAAAGAGAGTGAATTGATTGATGGAAAGGGTCAAAATTTTCAATTTTTCAATAAAAAAATAGAAAGTTAAAATAAAATCATTTAATTTTGTAACATCGTGCCGTAGGCACGGGCCAAATACTGTAACACCGTGCCGTAGGCACGGGCATCATTTAATTAAAAAATAAAATCATTTAATTCTGTAATACCGTGTCGTGCCGTAGGCACGGGCATCATTTAATTAAAAAATAAAATCATTTAATTTTGTAACACCGTGCCGTAGGCACGGGCAAAAACTAGTCTATATAATAAAAGAGAATGATGTTAGATGAAAGAGAGTATATCCAACGGCTCTCTTTATGTGGCTTAATTGACGGCCCAGATCATTTCATTGGTAATTGGAGGAAGAGAGTGAATTGATTGATGGAAATGGTAAAAAAATGTCAAAATTTCAAATTAAAAAATAGAAAGTTAAAATAAAATCATTTAATTCTGTAACACTGTGCCGTAGGCACGGGCAAAAACTGTAACACACCGTGCCGTAGGCACGGGCCAAATACTGTAACATCGTGCCGTAGGCACGGGCAAAAACTAGTAAAAGTATATAATAAAACTATAAATAAAAAAATATTTTATCATTTTTAATTTGATATCCGGATTCACTTAAATTTGGATCCGGATCCATACAGATCTTAGAAAATAAATTTGAATCCATATTTTTATTAATGCGAATCCAGATTTTTTCCGAAACTGAATAAAGTTAGTAATGATGTAATGAATTTTCTGGTTCAAATGATGAACCGAATGTTAGTAAAAAAAATGTATACTTTTTATAATTTCCCTCTTTATAATCTATAATTTATCTATATCAATCTATATATGTTAAATTTCTAAGGCTTTTCTAAGCTTCTCCTTAATTTTTAGTTTTTTCTTTTCTAAGTTTCTCCTTAATTCAATAAGGTTTTGAAGGTGGTAGTTCAATGCATCAAGATTTATTTTGAAAAATTATTGTTCAAAACACTTACCATTAAATGAATGATTAAGTTTTACAAAGTTACAAATTCAAAGAATTTTAATTTTTAGATTCTATGAATTTGTTCCATCATGTCTATCTGTTCTTATTAAATTTGGTGTTTATTTTATTAACTTTTTATTAATTTGAAAATGCCTTATCAGCAAAAATAAGATTTTATTATAGACAATAATAGCTATTGAATATTATCCAAATTAATTGCGTTGTGGGTGATCCCTACTAGTTATTATTAGAGGTGGTCATCGGTTCGGTTTAAAAAAAATTTAAAAATGGAAATTAATTTTAAAAAAAATTATAATTGGATATTATTACCAAATAAATATAAGAAAAAAATTATTTATTTTAATTTTATTATATTAAATTTAAAATAAAATAAAGAGCTTAAACTTAAAAAAAAAAAAAAAAACTATTTATTTGAACATAAATTTTAATATAATAGTATTTGAACCGTCCGGTTTCAACGATTCAACTAGAGCGAGAACCCTAACCGAACCGATTCCAATTCTGATTCTCAAATAGGAACCTGATGATTTTTTTCGGTTCGATTTCTGTTCCGAACCGAAACCGTGTCCGGGTCTAGTTATTATTATTGATTCCGAGTGTTTTATCGTCACCTGCTCAGCTTCTCAAGTCTTCACTCGTAAAACGCTACCGTTTCAATCCCTATAGAAAAACTCAAACGCACCACTCAGTCATTCTCTCAAACACCTTCGCGTCACCGAAGTTTAATCACAAGCTGATACACGAGTACCATGATTCGAAGGTAATTTCGCACTTTTAGGTTTTTTTTCTTATTGTCTATAATTTATTTGGCTTAATGTAGAACGACGCCGTTTTTCAGGTCAATTCTGGAATTATCCTCGCGTCGGAGGATCACACGGCAGCTTACAGCTCAGGCGAGTGTTTTATAGTTGTATTTCATTTATCATCAACCTGTAAATTAGTACATTTCACATTTGTTAATTGCGCTTTGGCACTTCTGCTCAGCAGTGCTTCCTGCGGAAGTGCTTCCGGAGAAGTGCTTTTAATTGCATCTTTGTTCCAAATGTGTTATTGTTAAAATTTAGCAAAAATATTATATTTTTTTTTTGTTTGTTTCTTAAATTTTTGATTGCTTTAGTAATATAGATTAAGAGTCTCTGTGTACATAATATATGCTCCTTATTTGCTTATGGTTGACAAAATTGCAGCGTGTTCCTTCAATTATTTCGGCAAGAAAAGAATTTTCAACTGCTTCCCCGAAAAATGCATCCCAAAAACCTGGTCCCACAGGCAAGCCATCCGAATCAAAGAGCAATGTTTCGCCAGTTGTTGTTGGAGCTGTTGTTGTTGTTGCTGGTGCCGGGCTATTAGCATATCAGATTCAGAATGGGTATATGGACCAGTATTTTGGTAAAAATAAAGAAAAACATGATCATCTTGATTCATACAAGTTTAGTGAAGATAAAAATGCTTTGAAGGATGAACATCATGTGGTCGAGCCCACAGTTTCTTCCCATGGTGATGAAGAGCCTATGACATCAACTCCTGTTGTGGAGCAAGCTACACAGAGTGTTGAGACTGATAAAGATCTTCCTCAGCCTGGAGCTTTAAGCAAAATGCCAGTTGAAGATCAGTCTCATTTGCGAGATAAAGCAGAATTGGCACTTGAAGATAGTACAGCAGCAGTGGAGGAGAAAGACGTGGCAGAAAATTCAGATCAAAGCCTGGCATCCCATGAACAAGGTATAAGTCCTCAAGTATCATCTGAAGAAAGTGCTGAAATGGAAAGCTCAGAGTCCAAAACTAGCAAGGAACCTGATGAAAAAGTTCATGGCACGGGAATCACTAGCCAGGCTAGTGTAGTCCCTGAAAAAGATGAGCAGAAAACATTGCCACAGCAGTCTATTATCAAGGCGGACAGAGCTGAGGTACCCGTGGATTTCAGTGTATTGTTTTAGGCTTTTAGCTTTCACATATGCACTACTATTAATTGTAGCATTTCTTATATGATTGATAGTGCTGGAGGTGGTGACAGGTTTTTCTCTTTCATTTTCATTGATATTTCTTGTATACTTGTACTTCCCTGATATAAAATCCTCTGTAATATCTATTTTTTTGGATTGGTTATAAAAGGAAGTTGATTCTGGTGTGGTTTTATCACAGGGTGATTTAGGCAAAGGCGCAGAATCACCAGATTCTCTTCTCGAGGCATATCATCTAAGGGATAAAATTGATGAGGACGTTGACAAAGCAACAGAGGTTTATGGAAAGCTTTCTTTAGGCATTATTTATATCATATATGCATGCATTTTACTTTTTCACCGAACAAGATTGTTTGACTATAAATTTTTTTAACTTCGGTTCTGAAATTTGTAGGATTTTATTAATGTGATGGAGGAGTTGAATAATGGTTACCTATCCGCGGATGGGAAAGTGGTGCTTGATTTCTTACAAGCAATTCATGCTGCGGAACAAAGACAAGCTGAATTAGATGCTCGTGCTTTTGCTGAGGAAAAAAGAGCATTGAAGGTTTATATCATCTTTATTCTTAGAATAGATTATTAAAATTATTAGTGCACAATCTGGACCACTGATTATGTTGAACTTCTACAAGCTTATTGTCATAAGCTTCTTGGTTGTGATTCAAGTTTGCTTAACCTATTTCTCTTTTTCTTTTCCTTTTTTTTCTCCAGGAGAAGTTTGAAAAGGAATTGAGGGATTCAAGGGCCAGGGAACTTATGCGTACAGAAGAGGCAGCAATGTTAGAGAAGGTTATACATCTTTCAGTTCTTAGTTTTTATTGAAATGTGTTTTTCTCCCTTTTTTTTTTTAATCCATGTTGCCGACACCATCTAGTGGGAAAAGGCTTTGTTTGGTTTGGTTTGGTCTTTTCCTTTTTCAACTTTAGACTTACTAAATAACTGTCAATTCCTACACGCATCCATATATGCTTATTGTTTAAAGGGTTTATTCCATTCATTTTCCGTTGGACTTGGTCCAATTACGAGCATAGCCCATTAGTTCTGTAAATAACTTGAAACTTTCCTGTAGGATGAAATCTTGTTTGGCTTCTGTTAGGATAATAACTAGATTCTAAGTATCTCAAATCTTTTCATTGAGCAGGAATTGAAGAGAGAGAGAACAAAAGCAGCAGCTACCATCAAGTCAGTTCAAGAAAAGATGGAAGAGAAACGTAGGATGGAACTTGAACAGAAGGTGTATATTTTAGTTTTTGCAGTACACAGCAATGTTGTTGCAGAAGCAATTGGAAACCTTGTATCTCAAGTTTCCAGTCTTGAAATAACTGCAGGAAACGGAAGCAGAGTCGAAGCTGAAAATTGCTCAAGAGTTGGCTAAAGCAGAACTAGCTGCATCAATCGTGCGTGAAAAGGCAGCACAGATTGAGAAAATGGCAGAAGCAAATCTTCATGTAAGAGATTTGCCCAAATATCATGATTATTTAGGAATACACTTTGTATATTCTGATCCTAAATTATTTTTTAAAGCAAGATATCAACTCTGAGTAAAGAAGGCTTCTCCTACAAAAGAAAGTATTTATGAAAATTCTGTGAAGAATTTTGATTTTGAGATGTGGTTATTAAGGAAAATATACCAAAAAAGGGAGCTAATATAATAACAACTGAGTCTAGAGATTTTTCATGTTTAATGCTGTACATGGTGCGAAAAGTTTGCTGGTATTTTTTCACGTCTTTATCATTCTTTAGCCTTTCAATATGATGATTTTTCAGGAATGGCAGTTTAATATTATTTGAATTCTTCTTTCTACAGATAAATGCTCTGTGCATGGCATTTTATGCACGTTCTGAAGAGGCTCGTAAGAGTTACTTTGCCCACAAGCTTGCTTTGGTAAAGTTCCAGAAGCTGCTATTGTCATTACTGTTTTTTTCTTTGGCGGTATAGTAGTCTAAGGATGGCAAAATCTGGATCCGGAGTCGGAAAAAATTATCCGGGTGCGGATATATTGGACCGGATTCCAGATAATATATAGATTTTTGTAAAATCCGGATCCCGATGGAACAAAATCTGGATTTTACCATATTTCTACCTTATATGTATATATTTTTTCTTTAAAAAATTCGAATCCAAATCAGGATCGGGATTATGTTTACGTATTTTTTTTAAAAAAAATCCAAACTCCGGAAATCTGAATGCACTTGATCCGGATCCGTGCGGGTCCGGAAATCTCACACCCGGATTCCAATTTTTTAAGTATGCGGATCCTCTGGATCTTTGTAGATCCGGGTATTTTTGCCATCCCTTAATTGTATTCTCATGTAAAGTACTTTTAGCTTTGTTAATGGTTATTGCTGGTCTCTGAAGTTAGTCCTGTTGGGTACTTTAGGGGGCACTGGCCTTAGAAGATGCACTTTCCAACGGATTACCAATTCAAAAAGAAATAGATGCTCTGTACACTTATCTGGATGGCATTGAAAAGGATTCTGTTTTAGATTTGGTCTTATCATCCCTTCCAGAAGAAACACGATACCATGGCACTGAAACACTGCTGCAGTTGAATCAGAAGGTAAATTTGTCATACATTGATGTGTTGTTTAAGAAGTTTTGATGTTATTGTGGAATGAGCAGTGTCTTTATGCACTAATGCATTTTTTGTATACATCCAGCTGGGTCTTCATATTGTTATATACTAATTTATTCTTGATTTCCAAGGCATGTTTTAAATGAAATAATGTAGCCAAGTCAATTCTCTTTTATTTTTTCTCCATTTCTCTAATTGGCTAAGAAAGATGTCTCATAAGGATTATAGTCCCCTTATTTATTCTCGTTTTTTTTTTCCAGTATGCTAATAATGGTACCCCACAATTTACCACCTTAACTCAAGTAGTGGGACATAGAGATGTCAAATTTATTCGGATCCGGTCCGGAAAAATTCCGGATCCGCATTAATAAATATGCGGATCGGATTTGAATTTTAAGGATCCCAATCCGGATCCGGATTCAAGCGAATCCGGAATCCGGATATAAAATTAAAAAAAATAAAATATTAATTTTATTTATGGTTTTATTATAATTTTATATTTAGATTTAGATAGATTTTAGATAGATTTTGAATTATAAATGTTCTTTTAGATGTTGAATTGCTATTTTTAGTTATGAATGTTATTTTATTTTAATTATTTAAAAATAAATAATTTTTAAAAAAAATCCAGAATTTTTTTTTTACGGATCCGAATATTCAGGGATCCGCAAGGATAAAATTAGCTGCTCGATCCGCATAAAAATATGCGGACCCGGATGCAGAACCGGATCCATAAAACTTAATGCGGATCCGGATCCGCAATTTGCTATCCCTAGTGGAACACATTGCTCACCTCTCACATAGGGTTCCATCTTTGGAGGCTGGTCCGCAGACTGGTGGTTGAAAGTGTATTTTATTTCTTTCTCAGCTATGTCTAGTCTACCAATGCTGATGATTTTGTTAAAACTTGCGTGAAATGGCCAGCAAATATGGATCTGCTGTTGGGCATTAGTTCTATTATAGAAATTCCTGTAATACATTGCTCTCCTCTCACATAGGGTTCCATCTTTGTGAGTTTGTCCGCAGACTGGTGGTTGAAAGTGTATTTTATTCCTTTCTCAGCTATGTCTAGTCTACCAATGCTGATGATTTTGTTGGAACTTACGTGAAATGGCCAGCAAATATGGAACTGCTGTTGGGCATTAGTTCTGTTATAGAAATTCCTGTGATACATGGTTGACTAATGAATACAAAATCGCCTAGAACTGGTGTAATTCTTAGATGGGTCCTTTTACTCCTTTGTTTACTTGT
This sequence comes from Zanthoxylum bungeanum, assembly GCA_019454045.1. Lineage (NCBI taxonomy): Eukaryota > Viridiplantae > Streptophyta > Magnoliopsida > Sapindales > Rutaceae > Zanthoxylum > Zanthoxylum bungeanum. Next base: position 381,584 of record SKCR01032766.1, on the reverse strand, counting down.
AATTTTCCACGGTCTGGTTAACATAAGATATGCATTTTTCTCAAATCTGGGATGGTTTTGCTGCTGCTCTCAAAGTTGCTTTAATGCATTAAGAACCAAATCTCAAAATTTCTTGCAAGATACATTTGTTTATTTCAGCAATTGCAAGGTTTTTTCTGATATGGTTATGTTTTCTCAAGAAACCGGTAATTTTGAAGTAGTATTCTACTAAATTGTTTCACCATGTCCATTCTTATTGCAGTTTGATTCCTTGAAAGGGACTTTACGCCACTTCAGCCTGATTCCACCTGGTGGCGGTGGTATTTTGACACATTCTTTGGCACATATTGCATCCTGGTTAAAGGTACGCTGAATATGAGACTCGTTCTCCACGTTAGGCTCGTTTTAAACTCTTTATCATTACTGATATTCTTCACAATTGTCATTCAGGTAAAACAAGCCGACCAATCTGGTGATGGGATTGAATCCGTCATTGGTAGAGTTCAGAGTTATTTAGGCGAAGGGAAACTTGCGGAAGCAGCAGAGGCTCTTGAAGAAGGGGTTAGAGGTAGCCAAGCAGAGGAGGTGGTTGTTGATTGGGTGCGGCAAGCAAGAAACCGGGCAGTTGCTGAACAAGGTTTAACTTTCCTGCAATCTTACGCTACTTGTCTCAGTCTCGCTTAAAGAGTTCCCGAGTATCCGAACTCCGATCATATCTTTTATTATTCCCAATATAGATTTATACGCGGCGCAAGTGAACATTCCTGTTGTGGAACTAGCTGTAAGAACTGCTAAACTTTTTCCCCCGGAGTTTTGTGTAGAATGTCCAAAACTCTGAATAAAATGTTGCTTCTTTTCCTTACAATTCAATTTTTTATTTTGTTCTTTCCATGCTAATTAATATTGACTTGTGGCCTGTTGATAATCCCTTCTACCCTTTAACATACAAAATTTCTTTTCCCTGAAAACAAATCCACATTCTTAGGAAGAAACAAACAGATTTTACAAATGCGGCAACAGGATTCCGCCTGTTCAACTAATGGATATAAAAATAATACGTCTATTAATCAGGTATTGTGGAACTTATTTTACATATATATTTTTATTTTTACTTTTAATACTATAAAAATATGAGAAATGCTAATGAGTGCTCTTATGGCACTTGTTAATGATCTATTTTAGGAAAGTTTTTATAGGAAAAATGAAAAAGTAATTAATGTTTTGACAATTTTTTATTTTCCCCATAAAAGTGATATGAAAACTTACCAAAAATAGATCCTTAATGAATGCCCTTAGGGCACTAATTAGCATGACCCTACAAATATTATATCCGATCCTAATATATCAAATTGACGGAAGTTTTTTCGGTTCCTACTTACAATGCGAATACCTAATGCACCATCAAAACCATGGAATCCAGCATTAAACGTGAAAATAACAAAATTTTTGTTCAGCATTAAATGTTTAAACCACAAAAATTTTGTATGCAAACTTAAGATTTTTTAATTTTATTTTTTGAACTTTGTATATAATATTGATAGTAGGATCAAGCCCTAAGTAATGTGCAAAATTCTCCAACATCCCGTGTAGATTTATTGTATGTGATGTGCTTTGACGGTTGATGATATAAATAGTAGGAAATTATTATTATTATTTTTTGGTAATCGGAGTCTACGCGCACTTCAATTAATTCTCGAGATATGTGTTCTGTGCCCTCATAAGTTTCCTAACACAGATCAGGGTAAGTCGCTATTTTTTACACTAGTAGATATGACCTCAAAGAAATACACATAGTGAGATTCGAACATTAAACTTGAAAGATAATAAAATATTCAAGTCTAAAACCTTTACCGCTGAGGTAATCCGTTGCGGTGAAAGAAATTAATTTGTTCAAGTAATGATGACAAATAATATATATATATATAATAAATGAGAATGATGTTGGAGGAAAGATAGTGTATCCAACGGCTCTCTTTATGTGGCTTAATTGACGGCCCAGATCATTTCATTGGTAATTGGAGAAAAGAGAATGAATGTTTGATGGAAAGGGTCAAAAATTTAAAAATTTTCAAATTAAAAAATAGAAAGTTAAAATAAAATCATTTAATTAAAAAATAAAATCATTTAATTCTGTAACACTGTGCCGTAGGCACAGACAAATACTGTAACATCGTGCCATAGGCACGGCCAAATACTGTAACATCGTGCCTACGACACGAGCATCATTTAATTAAAAAATAAAATCATTTAATTCTGTAACACCGTGCCGTAGTCACGAGCAAATACTGTAACACCGTGCCGTAGGTACGGGTAAAAACTAGTATATATATATATATAATATATATATATATATATATATATATATATATATATAGATATATATATATATATATATATATATATATATATATATATGGCATATAATTGAGGTAATATTACTTGGCAATTTCTGAATCATGTGCTTTGAATTTTTATATTAAAAAAATGTTAAAAAAAAAAAAACATTTCATTTATCTACATGCATGTTGTATGGCAGCTAATGATGAACTGGCTGACTTATGTAAACTTCTTATTCAATTTTAATTAATATTTTTTTAATTCGAGTAATTTCTGTATAATTGTCATATAAATCGAGTTAAAAAATTGAATTTTATTAAAAGAAAACAATAGTTATTGATTTCAAATAACAAAAAAAAAAAAAAAATCACTTTCATATTCTAAAAAATTAACTATTTGCTAATACTTGGTATCAAATTTCACGATTTAAAATTGATTGTACACTTTTTGATAGTAATCATAATAAACTTTTTGACTTCGTAATATAGGATCATTATGTGGAGGAGCATAAATCAATCTTATTGATCGATAAATAATAGATTTTGATTTTTATATAGATTATTTAATTTTGTATTTGATTTATAATTCCATCATATTGTTTACTAAGTTACCATTTGACTTTTTAAAAAAATTGGTTGTGATTATAAAATATAAATAAATTCATCAATACTTTATCATGTATAATTAATTAATTGATTAATTAATAAATTGGTGTGAGGAGGCAATTGGAATGTCAATTTCAGCATATTGGCCAAAAAAAAAATTATAGATGAAGCAAAGTCCCACTTAACTAACTAATCCAAACTTTCATTATTTTATGTGCATATATCTTTTGAAAAATGAGAGTAGATTTTTTTCGAATGGTACGAGATTTTCGAATTCTTATTTGACAGAAATATGAATTATACTATAAATATATTTATCCAATCTCTCAATATATTTCAGATTGTTTATACAATGAAAAAATAATCTTTAAAAAATAATAATAACAAAAGCCAACTTATTGTAAAATCCTGATCAATTGATAATAAATTTAAGTGAATTTTTTTTTTTATGAAGCCTCACAAGAAATTGATGCAATTATTCTATTTTAATGCCTCTTTGAGAGTGTTTAAAATCATATCAAAAGTAATTTTTTAAAAATTATAATTATTTGAGATCTTTTAATAATATGTTCAAAAATTTTAGTTAACTAACACTCTCTAATTGGCCGATAATAATTTATTTAATTATTTATTTTTGACAGTTGGAAAATCAACTTCATTGACACATTATTTTAAACAATAAAAAAAAATTGGGAAAATTGTGTTAATTTGAACTTAAAAAGATAATTAGGGATTGTTTGGAAAAAAATTAATTAATAAGAAATTGGGAAAAAAAATAAAAAAATTTCTTAGGTGTAATACACTGTCCCCCTGCTACTAATTTTATTCTACCAATAAAAAAATCAGTACAGATTTTGTTGCCAACTAAGATAGATAGTGAGATTTGATTTTGAATTATTTTTTTTTCTCACTTGGCTTGGCTTAAACTTCTGAGTTGCTTTCTTACTTTTTTTTTTGTTATTTTTCTTGCAATTTCCCAAAAAAACATTAAGAAAATTATCAATCCTCTATTAAAAATATTTGACATATTGTAAAAAAATAAACAAATCTTAAAACTTCGTTATCGGTTCATCAAAAAATTGTAAAGTGTAGAAAATGTTCACATATTTTGTATCGATTGTATACCCAAAATTTAACACATGTTTCAGTCGTATATCCAAATTTAATACACTTTGCAATGTTTAGATGCACATCTGAACAAAATTTCAAGATTTATGTATTTTTTTTATAACGTATCATTTCCTAAAATTATTATTCAATTAATAAATAAACTTATCTATATGATTTTTCTTTAAGTGGATTTTCCACTATAAAATTATAAGAAAATATAGAGGTTGTATTTTGTTTTTGAAGTATGAATAGATTTGAATTTGACCGAAATATGAATAGATCTAAATAATATGTTTGTTTTTCTTTTTTAAACCTCGTATTTGTTATTTATTTTTTTAAACAAAAAAAAATTCTAAAATATAGTTTTTTGACATTTATGTCCATATGTGTATGATATATGGTTGTTATAGATTTTATAAGTTATATAATTAGAAAGTACAATTAAAATATTATGATAAATATAGATATATATAAATTAATTGGTGATAACATCCTAACACTTTAATAAATAAGATATAACATACTAATTGTATATGACATACATACATACATACATATAAAAAAAAATATTATTTGTATATGATATTTCTCTTCATTTTTTTATTTAATCCTATATATACTAATAATAATATAATAAAACTATATTTACATTATAATTATGAAGTAAATAAATTATAAAGGGGTGTATTTGAGATTTGAAAATTATATGGTTTATTAGGACTTTAAACGAAAGACAAAAGTCATAAATTTTATTTTTATTTTTTATTAAGACATAATGTAAAATAAAGTGATATTTTTTAAAAACAACCCATCCAAAAAATAAAAATATTTTAAAATAAATCAAATTCAGACTTAAAACATAAAAACAAACAACAATGAAGTTTTTGAATTGACAAAGATTCAATAATTCAAGTTCAGATTTTTCGCGTTTTATTAAAAGGATAAATTTCATGTTGTTTTATTAATAAGTCCATAGTCAAGTCAATAATTATCGAGACAATTAATAATGGAGTAGTGATAGATGTACTCTCTGAATATAGGTAATTTTAATTTAAAATCAATCAAGGAGAGATTGTAAATATAAAATGTTATTTAATTAAATTAATATTTTAATTTATAATCATAATTTTATTGTGATTGTTTAATAAGAAGTACTCATTTAATATATTTATTATTGTTGTTAACAATAATAACTAAGTCTACCTAATTTAGATTCCAAACATGTGTTGAGGCAGTTGTGAGACCCCTATGATCGGATCGGTGCCCCGTGCAGCGGAAGTTGGTCTAATCCATGAATATCAATGATATATGTATTTTTAAATTATTTTATAAAATATTTGACCGTAATCACACGCGTATAATGCAAGCGCACGTATCGTTCAAGTAGTATAAAAATATCGATCCCACGAGGACTTAATTCTCACTGTTGTTATTAATTATTGATACTATTTATTTACAAGTATCTCATCGAGGGAGAAAATAATGATTACTTTTGGTTGGTTGAATGTGGATATGATGAACAAATAAATAAATAAAAACACAAAAGAAAATATTAAGGAAAATAACAAAAGACACAAATATCTAGGGTCGTGACTCTACACAATATTATTTTAATGATGAATTGATTATCTTATATATGTGTAATAAATCAGTTTGCTAACCTGGAATACGAATATATGCAAAAGCCTATGTCGATGGTCAGATGCAAACACCCAAATAACCTAATTAATCATATGTCTATGTTAATCAGGTTACCTGAATTCATTAAGTTCAAGTTCCACTAGTGGCTACCCCCGCCCGACAAGTATATGTCTATCCTGTAAGGAAATCTATTAAAGGGTTATCTATCCTCAAGGAAGATCGTGAACTATTGAATTTAAGGCTGAAACCTAAAATCTCTTCGTCAAGTTCATTTTAAGTTTACCACATCAATCTTATTGGTGATCAAGCAACAAAAAGCATTAAGCTTAAGATTCAATAAAAAACTAAAGAATTATCCATTATATAATTAAATCAATTATTAAACATGTGAATATTGTGTTTTATCACTTCCTTAGAATAAAAATAAAATATTGTGGGTTAGAGGATCCACCTTTACTATTTCTAATTTAGAAATCTCCATTATTATAATATAGAAATTATCAATGATATTACCAACCGACCATATAGGCGGTATCCTGATTAAGTCAGATTTTCAATTAAGTCCAACAGACCATAAAAGCAGTGCTATTATTTGTCCATAAATCAGCCATATAGGCGGTAATCATATGTCACATAAATACCGGCCATATAGGCGGTGTCACATTATGTCAAATAAATAAAACTAGTCATTAAGACGGTATAACATTTAGTCAATATTATTAAATTATAATTTCCATATTATAATTAAGGGAGATTAATCTAAACTATAATAATAAAAGTTTCACCCTTCCCCCAACGAAAATTTAACTACTAAACATAAAATAAAATAAAATAAAATAAACTACTACTATTACTGAAAATAAAAATGCATAACTAAAATACTGGAAATAAATACAAACACGATACAATCATTAAATTCCTTACAAAAACCTAAGGAAAACATGAGAATTACAAATGAAATGGCTTGGTATTTATAGGCAAATCTAAAGGCTTCCAGCAATTTCTTCACCAATTGCTCCATCAAACATGGCATCAAACAAGGCATCAAACATTGCATCAAACATGGCACCAAATCCTCCACATTTTTTGTGGAAGTTTGACAATTTTTATGTATTTATTTATTATTATTTTTTTTGAAAATGACTTTAATAATTACACATAACACATTTTTAGATATTTCATCAATTTCGGTCATGAAATCTTCAGAATTCGAAATTATTATGAACGTCAAAGTTGTAGATCTTTGATTCTTCTTTAATCTGGAACTTGAATCACCTCAATCCGATATCGGAGTAGAAAGTTATGGCCAAAATACAAAAATTACGCAAAGTTGAAATTTCCGAAATTGTACTTCGTTAGAACGCCATTTCAAGTTTTCAATCTCCAAAATCCATATGTCAAGTCCAAGTTTTACCATTCTTTGTTCCATATTTCATCCTGAATGATTCCATTGAGTCTCGATTTTATTTTATCTGTAAAATAAACTAAAACACATCAAAATGTTCATAAAACCCGAGAAACTATACAAAATATTAAGTAAAAGGGGCGGCAAATAGTGATAAATTTTCCGCTCATCAATGCTATATTCCGTTACGAGTTAGTATGAAAAAACATGAACCAAATCGGAGTACGTGAACTTTGAAACGGATAAAATGAAGTTTCAGTGCTCATGGGCAGTAGTTGTAGGTGTGTCGCGACGCTTGGGCTTGGGAGTCGCAATGCTCAATATGCGAATGCTTAGTGTCGTGATGCGCAAGGGTGAGTGTTGCGATGCCCAAAGCTATGAGAGCTGAGTGTCGCGACACTGGAGATCGGAGTCACGAGGTTTCCTTGTGTATAATATTGGCAGAGAGTATTTTTGCTTTTAATTCAATTCTAAACACTTCCAATTTTCTCCAAACACTTCAATACACTTAAAAGTCCAATTTTAACATCAAAACCAATATCAACACATGTTATATAACAAACATACATGTATTCTAAATACATATATGTATTTATTTGAATCAAAACAAAAACCAAAATAAAATCCCATAATAAAGTGACTCGTGAATACTTTTAGGTCACTCAAAGATGGTTAAGTGATTCTAAAATTGTAGTCATAGACTCAAGCTATTACATAGAGTTCCAAACTCTAATTTGATGTTTCATATCCAACATGAACATTTTTGACCCAATCACAAGCATATTGTGTTTATGCTTCTAAAACATCCATACACAAATTCATTAGCCTAATTTTAACATCTTGCTTCATTAATGAAAACAACCCATTAATGAAAACATAGTTTTAGAAAAGATCAAACTCACATAGTAAACTTGATTTCAAGATCCAATCTTCTCCTACTCATTGAAATCTTGTAGAGAACTTTCAAAGTTAATAAGCTTGATTTCACGATCCAATCTTGACTCCAATGCTAGCAAGCTTGATTTTAAGATCCAATCTTGTTTTGTCATTGTTAAAATATTGTAGAGAACTTTCAAAGTTTCTCCAAACATTTCTTTTACTTGTGCTAATATTTCTAAATCTTGCTTATTTTAGCTTCCACAAGCTTAACTTTATTAAGCTCAAGCTTAATTAAAAACTTGCTTAAGCTTACATTTTATAGCAAAATTTATACAATTTTTAATTAATAAAAATCTTAATCAACTTTTAGGTGGGCTTATCCAATTTGTCCAAATATATATAATTAGGTGTGACTGATCACATTTGTCTACCACTTTGATTTAATCCAAATAAATCAATACAAAGTTTAACAAATTGATTAGTTCATTGTCTAACACTTTTATTTAATTCAATTAAATCATGACAAATACATCTATTATTATAAATTTATAATTATCAAAATATCCTCCGATGGTAGAGATATTTATGAAATTACAACAAACTCATGTGTGATTTTTGAATTAATCAAATTGGGTTAAAGTAAATAATTAATGTTATCCAATAACACTCAATTATTTTAGTTGATAATCATAATATCAAATATTATTTATCATCAAACATTATCAGCTACCAAGTATTCAACGAGTACACTTCATGTTGTCGAACTCTCTAAGTTCAGCCACGTTCGTCTTATAAGCCCAGTTTATATGTACGCAATTCGACCACCTCCGAATTCGCGAAGAACACGAATGAACTTTCTGAAATATACAAGTCGAGGTCATAAAATATGTTTAACAATCCCTCTGTCGTAGGCTATCCGAGTTGTGCTTAGGAAACATAAATTATACTGTCAAGTTTCCGAGGTGCACATCTCATATTGTCGACATGTCCACGATTTTTTACAACTAATCAGAATACCATTTCTGATATATGCGATCCACCCTAGGTGATCGACTTTGACCAAAGTCTTAAGAATTCCGACTTACTCACATGAATACCTAAACCCCTTACGATACATATACATGTCGACAGATCTTAATATGCATTTGATTAACGAGTGCATCGATCCACACACAACGAACATCTAGTAGTCATACCATTAAATGTCTGACATATATGGCATCAAAATATGAAGGATCACATACAAAATCAATGAGATCATATAGTCAAAAGATCACATATGCTACTCGACTAGAGGAGATTACTATTGACGGTGGTGTGTACTTCCAACTATTAGGAATCACATATGAGTCATTCAGTATTCGCTTCAACAAATATCCACATGTCTATATGAGCTTCCCTTGCTCATGGTACATCGGGTTAAACCATTGGAACTCCAATTCCAATATACGACACATGCTAATTTTTTGGATTATAGGAATTCGACCGTATTTCAAAACCAACGACTAGAAATATTTACTTTAATAATAGTTTATAATCATAATCACATCTCAATGTTGGACAACCTAGTGTTCAATATTACTATATGACTATTCTAAAATAGATGTTATTTTCAACATATATATATATATATATATATATATATATAAAGCTAATATGTATAATGATATTACCATTAACAAAGTTGAAATGAAAATGTAGTTATTTTATTAATAAATAATAAAATATAATGTACAATACATTATTCGGATTGATGCTCCAAACATCAACTCCAACAAACTTTCACTTGCTTAGTGTCAATCTGGATGGTACCGAAGTCTCATCTCCTTCACATGTTTATCGAATAACTTAGGAGGCAATGCATTAGTAAGCGGGTCTGCTATATTGTATTGTCCCTGAATCTTCAAGATCACTATGTCTTTTTGTTCAATAATATCTCTAATCACGCGATATTTCATTTCCACGTGTTTAGACTTGGGAATGCGCTCTTGGATCCTTAGCCTGCGCAATGGCTCCGCTATTATCACAGTACAATGAGATCAAATTCTCAATACTGGGTACAATGTCAAGTTCTGTGATAAAAAACAGCTATAAATTCCGCCTCAATGGTGGAATAAGCTAGAGCATTATTTTGAACATCGCAAACTAACCTCACCGGTATTAAGGGTAAATATGTATCTGAATATAAACTTTGACTTTCTATCATTCGGATCTCCCTGAAAGTCGGAGTCTGTATAACTCTTGACTTGAAGCTCATATTATCTATAAATCAGAAACTTATCCTTAGTACCCTTAAAATATTTTAGGATATGTTTTACGGCTATCCAATGATCATTACCCGGATCATATTGATATCAGCTAGTAACACTAAAGCCGAAACTGATATCAGGTCTTGTACATAGGATAACATAAATAATACTTCCAATACAAGAAGCATATGATAAGTTAGACATTCTAACTCTCCATTCCTCAGTCTGAGTTGTCATTTTCTTCGAAAAGATGTATGTCGTAACATAAATGTACATTTACTGCCATACCGTTGGTAAAATCATACCTTTCTAACATTTTATTTATGTACGTGGATTGTGACAACCCTAAAAGCTTCATTACTCTACCCTGATAGAGCCTTATACCCAGTATATAGGAAGCTTCACCCATGTATTTCATGGAGAAGTTCTTGCAAATGTAGACTTTCACACTTTGCATCAATCCTATATCATTCCCAATGATAAAGATATCATCTACATACAAAATAAGGAATACTATCATGCTCCCACTAACTTTCTTATAAATATATGATTCTTCCTCGTTTTTTATGAATCCAGATAATTTGATTATCTCATCAAAATGACGATTCTAGCCTCAGAATGCATATTTAAGTGCAAACCGGATAGACTTCTTGAGCTTACAAACCAAGTTTAAAGTCTCATTAGATACAAACCAAGTTTGACTTAAATTTACTTACTGAGTTTTTATAACTCACACCATATCAGTTTGCTAGTTTTGTAGGTTGGCAACCAAATCAGTCAGCCATCAAGCTTAGAATGCTTATGCTCGAGACGTGGGACCACCCAAGTTGCAGTCACACACTCTATAGTCTTGGGAAATGTCATAGAAGTTTAGGAGTTATGATGATTATGTTATATGTTGTGTTGTGCACGCTGTTTTATGTATATGTAAATAAAAATTTTGATTTGTAAGTAAATTTTGGGCTCGGAGCCCCTGAGTATTGATAATGTGTATTGAATTTTTCATGGGTTGCTGACCTGAGGTCCTATTATATATTTATTACCTATTGTAGGTCACATTTTGGTGCTGAACTGAGATCCATATTGTCCAATTTTTAGGGTGCGTCATGTCCGTTTTTCGTTAGATTTGAGACTTAGAGAGATGAGTTATTTATGTCTCCTGCCGGTAACATCATGCCTCCTTTTATCCGCCACTAATATATTAAGCCTCCGCGGGCCCCGTTCACACATAGATTTTAAAGTATTGATATTCGACCCCTCATTTTATTTCACCAGCCCCCATTAATTATTTCTATGTTAATTCTTATTTTATCCTTTTATAAAATTACTGAAATGGGTAGATAGGTTTTAGGTAAACCCACACATAACTAATTTTATAAACTATAATTTCTGTTATACTTATGTTGACGGGTGATTTTCGTCCCATGGATAGTTTCGAGATAAACATCCCGAGATAATTCTCATTCAACCTTTAATTTGTTTGGTTATGGGAGACCCAAAAATAAATGTGGCAAAAGACAAAATCAATATGAAAATAGACAAAGAGCGTTTAACATGGTTCGGCAGAGCTAATCCAGCCTACGTCCACGGGCACAAAATAGATGATGTTATTTTATTACCAAATCGAGCTCTACCGACCTGTTTAGGGACAAATCTAACAGTAACCGAGCTGTCAGTTGTTCTTTGAATTTCTTACAAGCAATACTAGAATGAAAAGTTTTCCAACCCTTACAAATGAGATCACCATCTCCTTATATACTAATGGATATACAATACTGTTCTCATATCTTTGTGACGCCAGCACTGCAGGTTTCCGGTGATTTGACAAGCTCTCTTCCCCAATCTATCATCGCCGAAAGCAAAACCTACCCTCTGACTTCCCGTCACATCACGCCGTAAAAGTACATTGTCATACATTTTCATTAATGATGACAACCTGTAAGATCTCAAATATGAAAGTAGATTTCAGAGGGAAAAGTCCAAACTATCCTGGTCACGCGTCGGTTATAGGACGTCGGCCAGTAAACTTGCCGAACACCTCGATTGCTCCCGCCCCGATCTATAATATCTGAGCTCATCAACTTGTTTCAGGAGGTAAGATAAAACCAAACCGAGCCACCAGTCTGCTGTGGTCGGCCTCGGTTCTGATGTTGTCGGTCTCTGAAATATGCTCTATATCCGAGGAAGAAGTGCTCGAATTCTCTTACTGTTCGAGAACTGACCAGTACGTCTAGACATATGATCCTCCAGAAATAGAAATTCCCTCTTTGCCATTGCCGAACTGTTCAAATACCTTAGTTGCAGAAATTCTCATCAACAACTTAATTATTTGAAAATAAGATATCAATTCCAAAAACATTGATGAAAATAATTTGCAGAACTTGGTTGGTGACGAACTGTTCTTATTTATATATATATATTTTAAAATTTTCTTCCAACATTGAAGCTGAGGACATGTTTTGATAATCCATCTAAAAAATAAATCAGATTCATTGAACATTGCAAAACCAACGTTTTTGGACTAGTGGATACTCTTTAATATAAATGTTTGTTCCTAAGGGACGTGGTTTGGTGGTATAGGATTTAGGATCTGATTTTCAGGTTTTGAGTTCGAATTCAGATAATGCGTTTCTTCATTTCTTGTAAGAGTCTGAAACAGCCGGAGGTTTTACTTACTCCGTTTACGAAAAAAAAATGGTTTGACGGCGGAATTTCCAACGATTCAATAAACAAAAAATATAAATTTCATATAGTTTTACTAACTGGTATCTAATAATGATCGAGAAGGAGAAGAAATAAGAAAAAAATGAAAAAAAGAAGAACAAATAAAAGTAATGTAAAGAGCTAATAAATACGAATAAATGGAGAGATAAATTTAGGATTTTAATGTTTTAAATATGGGGTAGGGTGTATAAAAAATTATATAAATAATAATAAAGGGTAAGATGGGGATTATATAGGGTTTATTGAGACAGAAAATTTATTTTAAATTTTATAATGGATTAATTGAGAAGTGAGGGTTAGTGTGATAAAATGAGGGTTAAATATCATTACTCTAGATTTTATTTCAATTTAAACGATAATTTTTACACTCTCTAATTCTTTTTATCGCTTTTATTTTGTGTTTTTTCAGGTTAAAAAAAATAAAAAAAATCTTCCAAAGTTAGAAGAAATAACCTTAACTATGTTTCTCCATCTCTTCAGTAAAAAGTGAGATGGTGATAAAATAAAAAACCCGAAATACATTTTCATCAATTATAAATTATTCATGTAATTCTTCTTTTACAACAATAAATTTTAGGTGTGAATTATATTTTTTTTTAATTTTTTTTTACCGATTATGAGGAAAAATTATATACATATATATTTTTTGAAAACGTTAGAAATCCCGCCTCTAAATCTCCCGATTCAGATTTAAGCGGAACAGATAAAATTCTTGATTATCTTATATTTTTACAAAAAAATATACTCATTGGAACTCGAATCTAAGACTTATCAATCAAAATGCTTAAAGACTACATATCTTCTTATGTATTTAGGTTTTCAATATTGTGTCTTTGTCAACGATATAATTATCAAGTCTTTTTACCTTATTTATGGAATGCATTTTGAAAAAAAATAAACTTTGACCGTCTTTCGGGGCAAAAAAAAAAAAAAATCTTGACTAGTTGTTTTGTTATTACACAAGTTGTATTAGTTACCAAACAAAGTGAGTGGTAAAGAATTTGAGTTTGAGTGGTTTGTTTTTTTTCAGGTTTAAGGTTCGAATTTCATTAGATGTATTTTCTTGGGGTCATGCCTCCTGGTGTGAAAAGCCAGCGACTTACCCTGATCTGTGTTGGGAAACTTCCGAGGACACGAGGCATAAGTCCCGAAAATTAATCAAGGTGCGTGTAAGCTGTCCGGACACCCCGGTTATAAAAAAAAAAAGTGAAGAGATTGGTGAAGTGAAGCCAAGCTGGTAAGCTATAAAGCTAAAGCCATGCGATGTAAGCTTATACAAGCCTATCAAGTTTCAGCTGTCGGTGGTCCTACCGGTGTATGTATGTTATTAAGCTTGTGGGTGTGAACTGGAAGCTACATAGATGCTTTTGTATTTCAGTATCAAATGAAAAAAGAACAATTTAATTGTTTGCTAAAACAAATATAACCAGCAAAAGAAAAGTATAATCTCTCTCTCTTTCTCTCTTTTTGTTCCTCACTAAATCATTTCACTTGTTTCTTTTTATTAACTTCACTTCTACGAAATTGACAGTTTTAGTAAAAGGGTCTCCTTCATTTCTCTCACTTTCCCTCAAGGTGAGCTCAATCTTGTCAGATTTAAGCTCTTCTGCTGTTTTGCATTGATGGGTTGTTGTTGTTTTTGCCAAATCTGAGGTCAAGATTTAGTTTTTCTTTGCTGGGTTGTTTGGAATCTGTGTTTGTTAGATGCATGCAGTGAGGTGATTTGTCTAGTTTGATTGGATTTATAGTGAATGAGTAGTGATTTGAGTTTTCAGATTTGGTTCATTTGGGTTTGATCTGCTGTTTTGTGTCCTCATTGGGTAAAATTCAGTTGAATCTGATGGGTTTTGATTGCTTTCTCTTGATTTGGTTCTGTTTGGCAGGTGGGAATAAGTGGAGAAAAGGGAGAGAAAGTAATATCTGGGTTTGTGATTCAATTTTTGTTTCTCATTTGTGCTAAGTTGATAAGTTTTCTGGTTTTTGTTAGTTGTTGGTTCATTGTGAAATTTTGTTAATGAATTGGTTAATTGATCCATATTGCAGTAACCGTAATTAATTGAGCTTTATAATGCCTAGATTTGATTTTCTGTGTATCATTAATTAGCAGTTATTTATACGAACTGAATTTGATTTTTCTTGTTTTGGAGTGGATTTAACTTCATTTCATCGGTTTGTTTTCACTTGATCTGCATTTGGGTGCTGTTCGATTTGGTTTTTCTGGTTTTGGAGTGGATTTAACCTCATTTCATCAGTTTGTTTTCACTTGATCTTCATTTGGGTGCTGTTCGAATCTTCAGTTTGGCTTATATACTCTTCTCTGACAGGAGGCTTTGATGTTTTGACTGCGCATACGTGGTCAGATCTGGATAGGGGCGTGGTCTTATATTGAAATTTTATCTGGGAATCTCGAAGTGAAGCAAAGCTGGCGAGTACACTAGGTTGGAGGTTCACTGCCAGCAATGGCAACGGCCATGCTACTAATGATGTGGTAACTTAATTTATTATTCATAACGATAGCTTGTCGGCTTTTCTTGAATTTAGAGTGATCGGATGTAATGGTACTTGATGCAAAGTATTTAGAAGTGAAAAACAGAATCTGCCACTCTGCACGAAATAAATATGGGATATTCATGCATTATTCATCGAAATGAGTATGGTACATTTAGATATCGTTGTCCCCATTCTCATCAACTGGCTGCTATTGTTCTTTGCTTGGTCAATTTTGTTGTTTATGTAAACTCTGTTTGACATTGCACCATCTCCTCCCCCATAAAGGCGTTAAGCCCAGCAAGTCAGCTGGCTACTCAATTTTTCACAGAGCATATGAAATTTATGTTTGCTTATGATCCTTTTTTTTGTAGTTGGTTTCACGCTTATGTTTTTTCCCATCATGATCGCAGGAAAAAAATGGAGATGTAAAACTTCAAGATTCAGAGCCCCCAACTCCACATTCGGTCATGAAAATGGGTCTAAGGTCAGTCTGATATAAAGAATTGCTAGCTCTGGGGGTGAATTTCTTTTTATCCGTGATCTTAACAGTTAACCACTAAGTTCGTTGCACAGCTGTATGCTGATGCTTTTCATTTTTTTAATGGGTGCATATCATTTTTCTATCTAAAAGGATAAGCTCAAGCATTTAGCTTCTGGTCGGATTAACAATATCTTTGAGGTTCTTTTTTTTTCAAAGTAGTGTCTTATAAGATGTAGATGGTTACTGCATTTTTTTCTAACCTAAAGATCCAAGACTGCATTTACTTTTTGTTCTACACTTTATACATGAGAGAAGCTATTTGAAGCAATCTTCAGATTCTTCTATAACATTCCAGTTCTTGTTAGGCTATATTGAGTCACAAATCATCAAGATTTTCTTTAGCTCTCGCTATCTCTTTTATATGCTTGTCGTATTCTACGATTGCTGCTATTGTCCATTTAACCTATCTCATGCACTTATTACTTTTTTGGTCATCCGCCTTCTTATGTTGAGTGAGGAGCATTCTGCTTTGTTAAGGCGTGATCCGGTACACTTATAGTATTTTCTTTTCCGAAAATGAGCTCAGTAATGCGAGAGTTTAGCTTGCAGTGGTTAACAGATACAATTCTAGCTAAAGTTAGTTACATTTTTAATTACTTGCAGAGACCGCAGTAGCAGCATGGAGGATCCAGATGGAACTTTAGCCAGCGTTGCACAATGCATTGAACAGTTGCGGCAAAGTTCTACTTCTTCCTCTGTACAAGAGAAAGAATACTCCTTGAGGCAATTGTTGGAACTTATTGACACACGTGAGAATGCTTTCAGTGCTGTTGGATCTCACTCTCAAGCAGTTCCTGTACTTGTTTCTCTTCTTAGATCAGGATCACTCGGCGTCAAGATACAGGCTGCTAATGTTTTAGGTTCTCTCTGTAAGGAGAATGAATTAAGGGTTAAAGTCTTACTTGGGGGATGCATTCCTCCATTGCTTGGTCTACTCAAGTCCAGCTCAGCAGAAGGTCAAATTGCGGCTTCGAAGACAATTTATGCTGTTTCTCAGGGTGGTGCCAAGGATTATGTTGGTTCCAAGATATTTTCAACTGAAGGAGTAGTGCCGGTGCTATGGGAGCAGTTAAAAATTGGGCTCAAGGGTGAAAATGTGGTTGATAGCTTGCTAACGGGAGCCTTAAGGAACCTGTCTAGCAGCACCGAGGGATTCTGGACCGCGACAGTACAAGCTGGAGGAATGGATATACTTGTGAAGTTGCTTACTTCTGGACAATCAAGCACTCAAGCACATGTTTGCTTTCTGCTAGCATGCATGATGGAGGAGGACGCGTCTGTTTGCTCCAGGGTGTTAGCTGCAGATGCTACAAAGCAACTTCTCAAGCTGTTAGGATCTGGTAATGATGCCTCTGTTAGAGCAGAAGCTGCAGGTGCTCTTAAGTCTCTATCTGCACATTGCAAAGATGCAAGACGTGAAATAGCTAGTTCCAATGGTATTCCTGCTATGATAAATGCCACAATAGCTCCTTCGAAAGAATTTATGCAAGGTGAATATGCTCAAGCATTGCAGGAGAATGCTATGTGTGCTCTTGCTAACATTTCTGGTGGTTTATCCAATGTCATCTCAAGCCTTGGTCAAAGCCTTGAATCATGCTCCTCACCTGCACAGGTTGCTGACACATTAGGGGCTTTAGCTTCAGCTCTCATGATATATGATAGCAAAGCTGAGTCTACTAAACCATCAGATCCTTTGATTGTGGAGCAGACTTTGGTCAATCAGTTTAATCCTCGGTTACCATTTCTTGTGCAAGAGCGCACCATAGAAGCCCTTGCCAGTTTGTATGGGAATCCCTTGCTCTCAGTTAAGCTTGCAAATTCTGAAGCAAAACGGTTGCTTGTTGGTTTGATCACAATGGCAACCAATGAAGTTCAGGAAGAGCTTGTAAGAGCTCTTCTCAAACTCTGCAACAATGAAGGCAGTCTATGGCGTGCCCTCCAAGGCCGTGAGGGGATTCAGCTGTTGATATCCCTTCTTGGGCTTTCCTCGGAACAGCAGCAAGAATGTTCAGTTGCATTGCTTTGCCTTTTATCCAATGAAAATGATGACAGCAAGTGGGCCATCACTGCAGCTGGTGGCATACCTCCACTTGTTCAAATTCTAGAGTCGGGGTCTGGAAAAGCCAAGGAAGACTCTGCTACCATTCTTAGGAATCTATGCAATCACAGTGAAGATATTCGTGCTTGTGTTGAAAGTGCTGATGCCGTTCCTGCATTGTTATGGCTACTAAAAAATGGGAGTGCAAATGGGAAAGAAATTGCTGCAAAGACTTTAAACCATCTAATCCATAAATCTGATACGGCTACTATCAGCCAGCTCTCTGCATTATTAACAAGTGATCTACCTGAATCTAAAATTTATGTTTTGGATGCTCTTAAAAGTATGCTGTCTGTGGTTTCCTTTAATGATATACTGCGTGAAGGCAGTGCTGCAAATGATGCAGTTGAGACAATGATTAAAATATTGAGCTCCACTAAAGAAGAGACGCAGGCTAAGTCAGCCTCAGCTCTTGCTGGAATTTTTGAAAGCCGGAAGGACTTGCGTGAAAGTAGCATTGCACTGAAAACTCTCCGGTCAGTGATGAAGCTGCTAAATGTTGAATCTGAAAGCATCTTAGTAGAGGCCTCTCGCTGCCTTGCTGCTATACTTTTTTCAGTGAGAGAAAACCGGGAAGTGGCTGCTATTGCTCGAGATGCTTTGTCTCCCCTCGTCATTCTTGCTGGCTCTCCAGTTCTGGAAGTTGCGGAGCAGGCAACATGTGCTCTGGCAAATCTTATTTTGGATGGTGAAGTTTCAGAGAAAGCAATTGCTGAAGAAATTATTTTACCTGCTACTAGGGTTTTGCGAGAGGGCACTATTTCTGGAAAAACGCTTGCAGCTGCAGCCATCGCTCGTCTACTCCATTCACGCAAAATTGATTACACCATAACTGATTGTGTGAATCGGGCTGGAACTCTTCTTGCATTAGTTTCATTTCTAGAATCTGCTAATAGTGGATCTGCTGCCATATCAGAAGCTCTGGATGCACTTGCTATTCTCTCAAGGTCAGAAGGGGCTACTGGGCATGTAAAACCAGCATGGCAAGTTTTAGCTGAATTTCCAAAAAGCATAACTCCTATAGTGTCTTCCATTGCTGATGCAACACCCATGTTGCAGGATAAAGCAATTGAAATATTGTCACGACTTTGCAGAGACCAACCTGTTGTTTTAGGAGATGAAATTACAGGTGCCTCTGGATGTATATCATCCGTTGCTAGAAGGGTGATCAGTTCCACAGATCCGAAGGTCAAAATTGGAGGAGCTGCGCTTCTAATATGTGCAGCAAAAGTTAATCACCGGAGAATTGTTGAGGATCTCAATCAATCAAACTCATGTGCCCCTCTTATTCAGTCGCTGGTTACAATTCTTGGTGTTGTTGAAGCTTCTCCTATGAGGAACCAGGGGACTGATGACA
Source organism: Zanthoxylum bungeanum (assembly GCA_019454045.1). Classification (NCBI taxonomy): domain Eukaryota; kingdom Viridiplantae; phylum Streptophyta; class Magnoliopsida; order Sapindales; family Rutaceae; genus Zanthoxylum; species Zanthoxylum bungeanum. The sequence continues at coordinate 362,169 of SKCR01032766.1, read as the reverse complement.
AAGAGGTCATTAGCATCTACAGGCATACTTCAGAGGAGGCCAGAACTGGAGAATCTGATACAAGCACAGCAGTTATTTATGGTGAGAACTTAGCTATTTGGCTGCTCTCTCTTCTTGCTTGCCATGACGAAAATTGTAAAACTGTGATAATGGAGGCTGGAGCAGTGGAAGTTCTCACTGACAGAATTTCAGATAGCTTTTCACAATTTACTCAGGTATACGGTTTTCTTGTTGCATGTTAATTATTTCTAGTGAACTCAGAAAAAAATTGATTCATGCAGAATGCACAGTCGCACTATCATGCTGTGTGATATTGAAGTATATACATGCTTACTGTTATTAAACCATGCTCTTCTCCTGTGTGGTAATCTATGCAGATGGATTATAAGGAAGATAGCAGCTTATGGATTTATGCTTTACTGCTCGCTATTTTGTTTCAAGATAGAGATATCATACGAGCACATGCAACCATGAAAACTATTCCAGTACTTGCAAATTTGTTGAAGTCAGAGGAGTCGGCAAACAAATATTTTGCTGCACAAGCAATTGCCAGCCTTGTCTGCAACGGTAGCAGGGGAACCCTTCTTTCTGTTGCAAATTCAGGGGCAGCAGGTGGGCTTATCTCCTTACTTGGCTGTGCTGATACGGATATACAAGACCTTCTGGACTTGTCAGAGGAGTTTGCTTTGGTGCGTTATCCAGATCAAGTTGCCCTTGAGAGGTTGTTTAGAGTCGAAGATATTAGGGTTGGTGCTACCTCTCGGAAAGCAATACCTGCGCTTGTTGATCTACTCAAACCAATTCCAGATCGTCCTGGAGCACCTTTTCTAGCGCTTGGCCTTTTGACTCAGCTTGCTAACGATTGTGCTTCCAATAAGATTGTCATGGTTGAAGCAGGGGCCCTGGAAGCACTCACTAAGTACCTTTCTCTTGGCCCACAAGATGCAACTGAGGAAGCTGCTACTGATCTGTTAGGCATCTTGTTCAGCAGTGCTGAAATCAGGAGACATGAATCTGTATTCGGTGCTGTTGGTCAACTTGTTGCAGTTTTACGTTTAGGTGGAAGAGGTGCAAGATATAGTGCTGCTAAAGCTTTGGAAAGCCTATTTTCTGCTGATCATATTAGGAATGCAGAATCTGCAAGGCAAGCTGTTCAACCCTTGGTGGAGATTCTGAACACTGGGTTGGAGAGGGAGCAGCATGCAGCTATTGCTGCATTGGTTAGGTTACTGAGTGAAAACCCATCAAGAGCCCTTGCAGTTGCAGATGTTGAAATGAATGCAGTAGATGTCCTTTGCAGGATCCTTTCCTCTAATTGTTCAATGGAGTTGAAGGGCGATGCTGCTGAGTTGTGTGGTGTTCTTTTCGGAAATACAAGAATTAGGTCCACGATGGCTGCCGCGCGATGTGTAGAGCCTCTCGTCTCTCTCCTTGTAACCGAGTTCAGTCCTGCTCAGCATTCAGTTGTCCGTGCACTGGAAAAACTTGTTGATGATGAGCAACTTGCAGAACTAGTTGCTGCACATGGTGCAGTCGTTCCTCTTGTTGGACTTCTCTACGGTAGGAATTACATGCTTCATGAGGCCATTTCTAGAGCACTTGTGAAGTTAGGAAAGGATAGGCCTGCTTGTAAATTGGAAATGGTGAAAGCTGGTGTCATTGAGAGTGTACTTGATATCCTCCATGAAGCACCGGATTTTCTGTGTTCCGCATTTGCAGAATTGCTTCGTATATTGACCAATAATGCAGGCATTGCTAAGGGTCCATCTGCTGCAAAAGTGGTTGAGCCCCTGTTTCTGTTGCTTACCAGGCCAGAATTTGGGCCTGATGGACAGCATAGTGCTTTGCAGGTTCTTGTTAATATCCTGGAACATCCGCAGTGTCGGGCTGACTACTCACTGACCTCTCACCAAGCAATTGAGCCTCTTATCCCTTTGCTTGATTCACCAGCTCCAGCAGTGCAGCAATTGGCAGCTGAGCTTCTGTCACACCTGCTGTTGGAAGAACATCTTCAGAAGGATCCTGTGACACAGCAAGTAATTGGTCCTCTCATTCGGGTTCTTGGTTCTGGCATACACATACTGCAGCAGAGAGCTGTTAAGGCTCTTGTAAGTATTGCACTAACGTGGCCTAATGAAATTGCAAAAGAGAGTGGTGTCGCTGAACTGTCCAAAATAATATTGCAAGCTGATCCATCACTTCCTCATGCCTTGTGGGAGTCAGCTGCTTCTGTTCTATCAACTATTCTGCAATTCAGTTCTGATTTCTATTTGGAAGTGCCCATTGCAGTGTTGGTAAGGCTACTCCATTCTGGTTCAGAAGGTACGGTAGTTGGGACATTGAATGCTCTGCTAGTGTTAGAAAGCGATGATGGAACCAGCGCTGAAGCAATGGCTGAAAGTGGTGCCATAGAAGCACTTCTGGAACTTCTCAGATCTCATCAATGTGAGGAAACAGCTGCAAGACTGCTGGAGGCGTTACTTAACAATGTAAAGATCAGAGAATCAAAAGTTACAAAATCTGCAATCTTGCCGCTATCCCAATACCTATTGGATCCACAGACTCAAGCGCAGCAAGCACGGTTATTGGCAACCTTGGCTCTTGGTGATCTATTTCAGAACGAGGGCCTTGCTCGAAGTGCTGATGCAGTTTCAGCTTGTCGTGCACTAGTCAATGTTCTTGAAGAGCAACCTACTGAAGAAATGAAAGTGGTAGCAATATGTGCTTTGCAAAACCTTGTAATGTACAGCAAGTCAAATAAGAGAGCAGTTGCAGAGGCTGGCGGTGTACAGGTTATACTGGATTTGATAGGTTCAAGTGACCCAGAAACATCTGTTCAGGCTGCAATGTTTGTCAAACTTCTCTTTTCAAATCATACCATTCAAGAGTATGCTTCCAGTGAAACAGTCAGGGCTATAACTGGTAATATTTTACTCACTCTGCTCAATTTTGTAAACATTGCTGATATAGGAGATGTACTTATAGATTATTGCAAAAAAATAGTTCATATACACAGTTCTACTAGATTTCTGAAATTTTATTTTGCGGTGTTTTACTGTTGTTTGCATTGAGATCCTGCTATAATTTCAGCGTTGTTCATAGTCAGCATCTTAATGTTTTGTAAGTTTTCCTTTGAATTTCATTTTTCATTTTCCGAGGCCAAGATCAATTTTATTTTGCTAACGTTATACAAGACGTTTGACTTATCAAAGTATTTTGATTATAATTGAAACATGTGATTGGCAACATACAGTTTACTCCGAAGATATGATTAGTAATGTATGATTACACACTGGAACTAGCCAGCTAGCTCATCAGTACTTCGGAAATTTATTTGCTGTTTATACTTAAGGTTTCATTTACAACAGCATTACCATATGTTTTTTCTTCGATTATTTTCCATGCATGATATACTCGTCTCTGTTTTTGTATGCAGCTGCTATTGAGAAGGAACTGTGGGCCACTGGAACTGTGAATGAGGAATATCTAAAAGCTCTAAATGCTTTATTTAACAATTTCCCACGTTTGAGAGCCACTGAACCTGCAACACTTAGCATACCCCACTTGGTTACGGCTCTCAAGACAGGTTCAGAGGCAACACAAGAAGCTGCCTTGGATGCACTTTTCCTTCTCAGACAAGCTTGGTCGGCCTGCCCAGCTGAAGTTTCAAAAGCTCAGTCAGTTGCTGCTGCTGATGCAATCCCCTTGCTGCAGTACTTGATCCAGTCTGGTCCTCCTCGATTCCAGGAGAAGGCTGAATTCCTGCTGCAGTGCTTGCCAGGGACATTAGTAGTTATAATCAAGCGTGGAAACAACATGAAGCAGTCAGTAGGAAACCCAAGTGTTTTCTGCAAGCTTACACTTGGCAACACTCCGCCGAGACAAACAAAGGTAAGACACTTCCTTTCCTGAAACTGAAACGAAGGCATCATAATATATCACGACCTCAGACTCAGTTACATTGTGATTTAAATTACAAAACTTCTACTGGGTTGAGTTGGTTTAAGGTTGCTTGCACTTATGCTGCATTGTTCTTGTTTTCGGATCCTGATCTTATGATAAGTGATCTTGTTTTGTAAACTTTTCAGGTGGTGTCGACTGGACCTAATCCTGAGTGGGACGAGAGCTTTGCATGGTCCTTCGAGAGTCCTCCAAAAGGCCAGAAGCTTCACATCTCTTGCAAGAATAAGAGCAAAATGGGCAAGGTAAATTAAGAAAAGAAACAATTTTTTTGACATTTTTCAATCTATCTTTAGTTCGTTAGTAAACCGAATCTCTTTTGATTTAACAACAGAGTTCCTTTGGGAAAGTGACCATCCAAATTGATCGAGTTGTAATGCTCGGAGCAGTTGCCGGAGAGTACACCCTCTTGCCAGAAAGCAAAAGCGGACCTTCCCGGAATTTGGAAATCGAATTCCAGTGGTCTAACAAGTAAACAAACCATTAAAGAAGTAACTATCATCGGCTGAAATTTAAATTGTAGGTAAGAAAATATATGTCAAAGTAGAGAATGTATTCTGTTCTTTCGATCCGGTGTCGGTTATTTATCAATGTATATAATCTTGCAAAAGATTTTAATTTTTGTAGTCCGCTTGTTGTATTCTTTTGTAACTGAGTTTCAAACGTTTCATGGGACATGCCCCTCAAAACAGAAGACATTGAGCTTTCATTTGTAATATTTGTATTGAATTTTGTGTGCTGGTCAATGTGAAAGGCAAAATAAGGATATTGGTCTTGAATATTTTTTATTTTTAATGTTCTAGCAATGATTGAGAAGATTGATACACCATTTGGTTGAAACTGCAACTTCTTTTTATTTTTTAATTTCTTGAAATAATTATGATGACTCTTGATCATCTTTTTTGAGAAAAGTCTGAAAGACAGATTGTCTTCAACTCATCATTATATAATCATCTAAATCACATGATGTCACATGTTAATATATGTCAATTTGTATTTTAAGTCATTTTCTAGGATGATTGGGTGGCAATTTCGTGTAAGTCTTTATATATATATATATATATTATATATATATATATATTATATATATATATATATAATATATATATATATATATATATAATATATATATATATATGGGTATTGCTAACATACCCTTGGGTATCTGATACCCCAGGGTTGTTAGCATTAAAAAAAAAAAAAAAAAAAGTAACTGGTTGCAACCGGTTACTCAAAAAAAAAATTTTAAAATTATTTTTTTTATTAAATAAATTATAAAATATTAATAAAATAAAATTATAAAAAAAAAATTATTGTAAGTTTTTAAAAATTTATTTTTATAAAATACTGATAAAAATAAAATAATATAAAAATAAATTGCATATTGATTGGTGAAAGTTGCAAGTTTAATGGTAGAAGTTGAATATTCAATGGTCATAGTTACATGTGCGATTTTCGAGGCAGATGCAATTGCATGTTATTGCTAAAATTTCAAGTCCAATGGTCTCATGTTCCATGTTTATTGCTAACAGTTTCATCTTCGAAATATTGCATATCTATTGGTGAAAGTTGCAAGTTTAATGGTAGATGTTGCATATTCAATGGTCATAGTTACATGTGCGAATTTCGATGCAGATGCAATTGCATGTTATTGCTAAAATTTCAAGTCCAATGGTCTCATGTTGCATGTTATTGCTAACGGTTTTATCTTCGAAATATTGCATATTTATTGGTGAAAGTTGCAAGTTTAATGATAGAAGTTGCATATTCAATGGTCATAGTTACATGTGCGATTTTCGAAGCAAATACAATTGCATGTTATTGCTAAAATTTCAAGTCCAATGGTCTCATGTCCCATGTTTATTGCTAACGGTTTCATCTTCGAAATATTGCATATTTATTGGTGAAAGTTGCAAGTTTAATGGCATATGTTGCATATTCAATGGTCATATTTATGCGCTCTAGCACAAATATTGAGTGATTTTGTCTTTAATTGTTAAAAGTTGCGTTTGTAATGGTCATTATTTAATTTTTTGTTTTTCAAGCTTAAAATATTTGTTGCATCTTTTAAGGTTGAACGTTGCATCTTAATGGTTAAATTGCATATTGATGGTGTGAAATTGCATGTATTGGTTATATCTAACATTACAAATTATTCAATATCATGTTTATTACTTCGATTCGATCTCGATTTCGTGTTTAATGATTATAAGTTAGTACAAAAAGATGAAACATCACAAATAATGAGCACATATTATTAATATTGATATCTATTTATATTTTTCGTTAATTACATATGTTAATTTAGCATGTATACGAGTTTTATACTTATTGTTTTCGCTTACAATTTTTATTCATTACGACTAGGGGTGGCAATTTTTGGTAAGGATTTCGTTTATTTATTCGATTCAATTCGCTTTAAAGCGAATGTGAGTTTCAAACAATGTATTCGTTTAATCAATGAGTCGATTCGGTTGAAAGTGTTTATTACAGTTATGGAATACGAATTCAACACCATGAATACGTTATTTATCCTGAGTTTATGTTCAATTTTATGTATGGTTATATTTGTTTACTGATTTGTTTAATAGCTAATATAGTACCTCAATTCACATAATTGTTATATTCTTCATCCACTAATGCAGTTGCAGCCATATTTAACAATTTCTATTTACACAAAATCCATTCAATACATAATTCACTAGTTGCAGCCACATTTCACAATTTCTATTTACACAAAATCCATTCAATACCTCACAAAATCCATTCAATACATAATTCATTAGTTGCAGCCACATTTCACAATTTCTATTTACACAAAATCCATTCAATACCTAAATCACTAGTTTCAGTATATGCATTGAAAAGTATCAGTTACATTTTCAGTAAAACAAATGTCAAGCCTTTCTCCTTAAACGACCTTTCTTTTGACTGTTCTTTGCCATTCTAACTGGCAATTCACAGGTTTTGATCTGGGTGTTTGCAGTGAATTCAGCTGCTGTTGATTATTATATTCTCCCATTGCTAACTTTAAGACCTCATCACGATTGTCATTAATATCACTGCAAGCACCCCGAACAGGAATTAAAAAAAATTCATTCGAATAATCCACGAGGCCACTTTTCGTGGTTGACAGATTCCTTATTATACTTGTTCACAAAAACAACTTTCTGTTCCAATGTCATTTTCTTCAGTTCGTTCCTATGTGACCTTTTATCTATAACCAAATAATATAGTCAAATCAAAAAATATAGAGAAGGTTAATAAATCAAACTATAAAGTTAAATAACAAAGAAAAGTTAAATAGTAGATTGTATACCTCTTTGGTCACTTTAAGACCTTCTTTTTTCAGCCCCTTTGCTTCAGACTTGCTGTCGAGACAAGTCAAATTAATTTTGTATGTACATCATCAAATAAACTTATTTAACTATTGACACTATTTGGTTAACTAGTAACTTACTAATAATAGCACCATGCGTGCTTGCCCGATCCATGAGGTTGTTCATTCGTTTCAATCCTCTTTTGTTTAGCCATGATGTTTACAACCAAGGACAGAGATGATGGACTACAAATACATCAACAATGATAAGTAAGTTAATATAAAGTTGGAAAAAAAACTTGACAACCACGAAGATCAAATGTTAATTTAATTTAAATAGAAGATTTTTTATATCTTCTATTGGAATCATGAAGATCAAAGGTTATGTTAGGTTAGAATATAAGTGATTTAAATTAAATTAACAAAACTTAAAGATTACACTAAAGCCAAAATTCAATTAAGCCAAGATTATTCATGCATAACATGATCGCCACATTCATACTCACACACATATAAATATATTTAACTAATCCAATGCATGTTCCCAAACTTATTGATATTTCTCATATTAATTAAAATGAAGTCTATAAGCCTCTCCACTCCATCCCACTTCAGCTATCAGGTAGATGATGATCAGTCAAGGCAGTTCTTTTGACTGGTAGTCGAGGCCATTTGTGATGGAGTCAGAGTCAAATGACAAGCGTGCAAATGACAGTTTTAACAAAGAACAAAGACTCGATGGCATTGATGACATGAGTAGTAAGATATCAAGACACCCTCGATGGACTAGAGAGGAAACTATTGTTCTCATACAAAATCAGAGCCATCAAGTTTCAAATTTGGTGATCAAAACAGAACAAACCCAAAATAGAATAACAAATTCATGATTAATTTACACACTGCATGCAAGATTCGTAACAGGAAAAAAAACCCAAAATCATAAAGGATGTACTGTAATCAAGATTACCGACCACAAAAATCCAGCAACGTGCGATAGAGTTGAGCAGCAACGGAGTTGACCAGCGACGGAGAAGCAGCCGTCGGCGTCGGCGTTTGCGATTTTAGGGCACAAATTTGAGACACCCTCGATGGACTAGAGAGGAAACTATTGTTCTCATACAAAATCAGAGCCATCAAGTTTCAGATTTGGTGATCAAAACAGAACAAACCCAAAATAGAAGAACAAATTTCATGATTAATTTACACACTGCATGCAAGATTCGCAACAGGATAAAAAACCCAAAATCACTAAAATCATAAAGGATGTACTATAATCAAGATTACCAACCACAAAAATCCAGCAACGTGAGTTGAGCAGCAACAGATTTTACCAGCGATGGAGAAGCAGGCGTCGACGTTTACGATTTTAGGGCACAAATTTGCCTTCTTGTGTGAGAGCGAGAGATCGTGAGCGTGAGAGTGAGAGTGAGAGTGGGAGTGAAAGTGATGACACAATTTTGGCTTCTATGCCACTTGGTTTGTGAGACAGAGAGAGAGACCGTGAGAGATGGGGGGAATTTGTGAGAGAGAGAGATAAACAGGGAGAGACGTGAGAGATGAGGGATTTGAGAGAGATAAACATTTTTTATCTATTTTAATTTTTATTACCACCGGTTTTCCCGGTTTCTTTCCTTTTTTTTTTTTTTTCCACTCACCGTTGGATCACTTGACAGTGATCCAACGGTGAGAGTCCCAGGGGTATGTCATACCCCTGGGTACCACAGACGCACCCATATATATATATATATATATGACGTTATGATGACCTATTGAATTTTTTTTTTTTTTTTGGAATATCGGGAAATCCTACGTCATTCAATTGATGCGTGGGTAAACCGGTACTGTCCCAGGATTTGAACCTGGGATCTTAAAATAAGGTCCCAAGTTCAAACCGTTGGGCTATGCCCCTTGGGGACCCTATTGAATTATATGTTAACTGGATCCCGTCAGAAGCATTTTGTTAAATAAAAACAGAAATTTGGAAATTAAAAAAAAGGAATGACCTAAACTATAGATTGGAAAAGAAACTTGAAAAAAAGAGAGTACCAACATCGAGAGAACCCATCTCAGGAGAAAATATAATGATTAAATAATTAAAAGATGATGAAAACCATTTGCATCCTTGGAAAGAAGTTATATATTGTAGTCCATCTATTTCGGAAAATATGGGAGCAGCGAAAATGAATAGACTGAATCATATCAAGGCAATTCATCCAACCATGAAGCATGTAAAATCTCCAACTGTCCCAAATTTTTATAAGAAACGTACTCTTAAATTCGAACAAAAAACGTGAAGGACAAACCTAAAATCCACACTACCAAACCACGTCATTTGAGTACAAAAGGGCTTATATACACACCCACATTCTTATATATATAACAGTTAATTACACAACAAAACAGTTGACTATATATCAAAATGAAAAAGCTGCATATCATCAAAATTAATGTCAGCCAATACATTATCAGACATATAATAAGATCTCATATGTCCACCTTGTGGTCTTGTAAGGAAAAATATATTTTTAGGATTTGTCCATAATATAAAATATAAAAAAAATTAATATATACAATATAAAAATGACATGTAATATCCCGGTGACCGATACTTGACACGATAATCAGCTGAATGATATCCTCTATAGGCCGAATGCATGGTTTGATGTGTTTCCGTCTCAAAGCGTGCAATCGACCATCATAGAATGAGGCGCGCTCACTCTCTGTAAGTCCCTGTCTCAGTACCCTACCCATGACAGCTGTAACATGCTGATCACAGCGACATGATACCAACGATCATATTTTATGTACGTGATGTATTATTTAATATAAAATCACACATGAGAGTGTTGGTAGTCGTGAAATTATTTTCCGGACATCCGATAAATAATTTGCAGTTATACTACGTAATTATTTTTCTATTGCGTATCAGACAGTCTTTTGTATTTTGACTATAACTTGAGCTATTGATCTCCGATTTTAGTAATATTTATATGATCGAAAAACTTAAACGAAGATCTACAACTTTCATGTTGAACATCATTCTAAATTTTTACCAGAATCTAATAATAAAGACACGTTTTCTCACTATTACTGTTCAAGTGTGATTTTTTTTCACATTTCACATTTCACATGTGACTATTGTTAATTATTATTTTATTATTAAAAATCTGTCGCCGATAATTTAAACAGAAATATCTAGAAATTTTACACACAAATCTTGCTCCATATTCTCACGATTTCAATCAACCATCAAGGGGAATTTTGGGAATTTTACAGCTTTAGGTTATATGTTTTTAATTTTATATTATATTTAAATGATGAGCTAAACTCTAATATTATTTTAAAAGCCCATACATGAAATTTAAGCATTATTTGACTTATGATTTATTTTTATTAGTTCAATTAGTTTTTTTTTTTTTTTAAAGTATTTTAATTTAATTAATTTCATTATTTAAGTTAATTTAGGATTTATATTGGGCTAATTACAAGGCACAGAGTTAAGAAGATTAAAGAAGAGATGGCAGGCTGATTCAACTTAATTAATAGTCATTTGTATATATTTAGTGGTCAAGTTAGTCGGTTACCTTATCTAGGTTAGTTTTCCTAAAGTAAAGGAGTTAATTTTTTATTAAGATTGGGTAGTTAGTTTCCCATTAGGATTGAATAGTTAATTTTCTATTAGAATTAGATTAGGGTTTGTTTTATTTTTTTCTAGTTGGACAGGTATTGTTGTACATATTATTTAAAGGCTTAATTCTCATAAATGAAAGATAGACAACTTTCAATAAAAAATTAATCATATTGTCATCGGTGCATTGGTGAGAGAAAGATATTCTCTTTGTTCATTGAGTGAAAACAAGACTTATCAAAGAATTAGCGATGGCGTTTTTAAACTTTGCTAGCAAGATTGCTTCAAGAATACGGAAGGATTGCTAGAAGCAGGTTCTCTAGAGGTTTGACGTGATTACGGAGAGATTTTGTTTCCTAACAAAACGGGTTCAATCAAAAATTAAGCATATTGTCATCAGTGCATTGGTGAGAGAAAGAGATTCTCTTTGTTCATTGAGTGAAAACAAGACTTACCAAATAATTAGCGATGGCTTCTTTAAACTTTACTAGCAAGATTACTTCAAGAATACAGAAGGATTGCTAGAAGCAGGTTCTCTAGAGGTTTGACGTGATTATGGAGAGATTTTGTTTCCTAACAAAACGGGTTCGAGATTCTTCGGGTTTCGTACAAATAAAGCTTTCGCAAGAGTATTTTTATCAGAAGTGATTCTACACATAGGCTACAAACTGGTTACTGTGTTGAATGGATTTCATTTGGAGCAATAATTATTGAAGTCAAATGAAAGACGAGATCTTAAGTTGTGACCCAATGGATGTAGTAAAGAGACAATGAGACCACTGTCCCATTTCTAATAGGCATCAAAAAGTGGATCAAGTAAATCATCCTGGTGTAATTCTATCAAATACATTGGCTGATGAATGATGTACACGGTGTTGATTGATCAAGAGAGGGCCGTAGGTGAGAATTGTAGCCACAGCTTGGAAAGTGTGAATTTGCCCTGCAAATTTATCCCCATATTAATAAGTATTTCTTAACTAATTTGTTCCATAAATCACAGATGTATAAAATTATAAAATTCTAATGTTTTGACAGATGAAAAAATGAGGTATGCAACAAATTAACCAAGCTCTCCTTCAGCAAGAAGAACCGAACCTAAGATGATGGGAGCAACCAAAAGAGTGTCCTCAAAGCACAATGGTAGACCCGGCCATTGTTCCGATTCGGAACCGAAACCGAACCCCCAAACGATTTGGTTACGGTTTCACAAAATTTATACCAAATTTTTTTATTTTTTCCCTTAATTCGGTTTGGTTCTGCGGTTCCAGCAACCAGGAACCATAGAACCGAACGGTTTGATTCGATTCTGAAACCGAACCGAACCGTGACCACCTCCACACAATGGTGTTCTTTCCACCCATGAAAATTTATTCGGATGTGTACTCATCCATGGCTCTCTTGCTATCTTCCACATGCTATAAAAACAGAGGCCGATTAACAGAGCTACGGAGTATTTACATTCATGAGTTTACATGTACACTCAATTAACATTTATCTAAATAATTGAGGTGAGGTTACCTTGACGACAACAATGTGGTCGGGGTGTTCACTGGGCTTATAAATGACACCATTACGGGATACTGTCATTCTGTTTTATCAGCAGCATTGCTTTTGGAGACCTCCTTGTAGCATAAGGTTTTAGGGGCTAAGATTCCTCCTTGTAACACACTGGCCATTCTTAAAGTCATCCCCACCAATCAAATTTTACTCCGAATGGCCAAATCAATCAGCCCTGCCCAAAATACCCAATTTAAAACAATATCTGATACTACTAACCTTAATTGAACAAACAAAGTTAATTAAGAGAAAGATTATGAAGTGGGCTTCTGCTGATGAAAGGAACATTTTCAAGAAATAAATCAATCACATACCAGATGGAAAGGAGAAAATCTCATTTTTCATCAATGAAGCTTAAGTTAAGGTTCTCCATTTTATCATTTAGCTCCACAGTCACATTACTGTACCTCTTAGCCTTGTCCACTTTTTTTAAATCTCCGTAAACCCTAAATAACACAAAGAAAGACCAGATTAATCAATGAACTGATTCAATTTTCCATAAATGGAAACAAAACAAATTAAAACTTGGGGTCAAAACCAGTTATTATCTTTGATGATTTGTAGCATTTATTCATTTTTCATCCATTGATCATGTTGTTGGCACGTGCCTTAGATTGGCAGGAATGAAATCAGGGTCATAGATTTCAGGAAGGGAGATCAAAATTTAGCAATTTAGGCCTAGCAGTTGCACCAACCAAGTTTAGCTCAATAAAATACTATCCTTTGGATTCACATGAATTATTTCCACTAATCAGATAAGGCAGTACAACAAAATAAAACTCCAAAGATGCGAAAGAACCTTGTGTAATTCGCAACACTAATGAGCCAACGACTTTTTTTTTTGGATAACCGGGGTGTCCGGGTCAGCTTACGCGCACCTCGACTAATCATCGGGACCTGTGTCCCGTGCCCTCAGAAGTTTCCCAACACAGATTAGGATAAGTTGCTGGCTTTTCACACCATGAGACATGACCCCAATGAAATGCATCCAGTGGGATTCGAACCTTGAACCTGAGAGGGAGCAAACCACTCAAGCACAAAGCCTTTACCACTGAGGCAACCCATCGGGGTTATGAGCCAACGACTTTAATGATCACTTGTTTCACATATCACATTTTTCCATACTTGCTTTGGCCTTGGTGATTAGCAACAGAATTTAAATTTTCAGCAAAGCTAGCACAAACAGCTAAACCTGTTTTATTGTCCCCTTAACAAGAAAAAACAACAAAAGAATAGAATCCTCATAAAAGCAGTATTGGCAAACCAAAACTAACCAATTTTCGATTAGAAATAATTTGATCCAGAAAATACCTGTGGGTCAATGAGTATCACTGTCACTGTCAAACTCGATCTGGATGTTAGGAATGTGAGAAATTTTTAGCCAGTCCTCTCCAGCCTCCTTTTTGAAACGTGCTGCTAAAATAGGACTACCACTAATCCACAATTTCATCAGTTTTGTGCTCCGAAGAAGCTGGTCTGGCACCGAATTCAATTTTCCACAATATTCAATCACCATGGATTTGAGTTGGGGCATGATTGCAATATCTTTTTTTACAAAATTCCACGTTTCACATTCATATAATCCACAAAATGTGAGTTTCTCTAATTTAGGAAAGGCAATAACCGATGAAGATGTGCCACCAATACAATCTCTTTCTACTCCCAGAAATTCATCACCCACGCTTTTCACACTCGTCATATATCTTATTCCGAGTATTTCAAGCAATGGTAATTTCCCCAAAGGAGGCATAATCTCACACTTATTGCAGTATAAGATATATAATTTCTTTAGATAGTTTAATGACACTATCCAACTGGGCAATGCAGCCTTACCTCTATATTTTTGTATTACTAACGACTCTAGATTTGGAGGTGCTGTAAAGGCTTCTCCAACTGCTTCATGGTTTGCTTCATTTTCCTCCATTATTCCCTCTGTTGTTGCTTCTTCTGTTCCAGTATCAAACAATAAATCCAAACGAACCAGATTCTTCTTTTTCTCAAGGTTTGCAATTTTAGCCTCATTAACATCTGTCAAATTCCCCAAGCCTCGAATTCTAAGTGTCCCTCGGAGGTGATTCAAGTTTCTCATACCTTCAAGATTACATGCTTTATTACCATATTTCCCACTAGGACTCACAACAAACTCACTTAATGTCCTAAGAGAGGTTAATCTCTCAATCCCTTTTGGCATGTATTCTAATCCATTACAATGAAATATTAAATGCCTCAAATTGACTAGCTTCCCAATTCCTCGAGGTAATCTTCTCCAGCGACTAAATCCTGCGATATCTAAGGTTTGCAAATTAAATAACTCACAACATATCTCAGGCACTTCTTTCTCTATCCCAAAAAATTCAAGGTATCTTAAATGAATCAATTTTTTAATACCTTGAAGAACTTCATTGGTTGTATCCATTTCAGTTATTCGTAAAGCCCTTAAACATGTAAGTTGATCAAGAAAGCCTCGTGGGACCCGTGAAATGTCTTCAGGAAACTTATTACGAATTAATATGCTGCGTAACTTTTTAGCATTAAATATAGAAACAGGAAATGAAACCTTGAAGCCAAGCTCCAACATTGAATGGCGAAGTTTCTCTGGAGAAATATAAGTCAACGACAAAGGTTCTTCTTCATCATCAGCTTCTACTACAACACATTCATCTTTAGTGAGAAATTGTGCAAAATCATGGACTATATCATGCATTTTACATCCTTCAACATTACCCATATGATCTTTCACAAAATCTTGGAAGAAAGATCTTGAGACTAAGTAATCAAAATAATCCTCACCAATCATCTCCATATCTTTATTTTCTTTTGGCACAATATAACCTAGAGCCATCCACAATTTAATCAATTCATCTTTTCCTATATGGTAGTCTTTTGGAAAGACGGCACAATATAAGAAACATTGCTTTATCTTAGAGGGCAAATCATTATAACTCAATAGCAGAGGGGCTAAAAGACCTTTTTCAAACTCTTCTAATTGCCATAGCTCACTATCTAACACACTTTCCCACTCCTCTCTAGTTCTTTTAAAGCGCAACACACTTCCCATAGTTTTGGCAGCAAGTGGCAACCCTTTACACTTACCTACAATCTTTCTGCCAATTTCTTCTAATTGTTCGCAATCCGAATGAGGTCTACCAAAAAAAGCAAATCTTTTGAACAATGCCCAACATTCTTGTTCGGATAATTCCTTAATGGAGATAACATCAGTTGACTCCATCATTCTAGCAACTGTCTCCTTACGAGTGGTAACTAAAATTTTACTTCCACAAAGTCCATTCATTAGACAACGGTGAAACGGTTCCCATTTCCTGTAATCATCAGTCCATACATCATCTAAGACGAGAAAGAATTTCTTCCCCGCAATAGATTCATCTATATGCTTCAAAAGTGATTGCAATTCACTTAAATTACAGGCAGAGCCTTCTATAGCTTCAACAATGGCTTTGGCAACCCTAAACTCATCAAAAGGGTCTGACACGCACACCCAGATCATTTTCTCAAAATTATTTATCACATCATCATCACAGTAGGCATATTGAGCAAGAGTTGTCTTGCCAATGCCACCCATCCCAACTAGTGAGATGATTTGGAAGGCTTTTTGTTCTTCACTGGTCTCACATAACAACTTGCTCTTTAGAATATTCTTCTCCTCATCTCGACCACGTACTTCAGAGACATCAATTAAGGAAGTAGTTGGTATCCTCTCAGATTTCTCAGGAGTGCTTCTAATGACAGTAAAGTTAAACATGTCTTTTGCTTTGGAAATATCATCCAAATTTTCATTGATTTCTTTTATCTTCATAGCAATGTCATGACGCAGGAATACTTGTTTGAAACCAAAACAAGAGGCGTTAGGAAACAAGGAACATACCAGCTTCTTAGGAGGAATTTGGACATTCTCATCATCAAAACCACCATGGAAACCCAATGAGTCGTCTCAGTGGTAAAGGTTTTGGATTTGAGTGGTTTGTTCCCTCTCAGGTTCAAGGTTCGAATCCCATAGATGCATTTCCTTGGGGTCATGCCCCATGTGAAAAGTCAGCGACTTTGGAAACTTCTGAGGACACGGGACACATGTCCCGAAAATTAATCGAGGTGCGCGTAAGCTGCCCGGACACCCCGTTTATCCAAAAAAAAACCACCATGGAATTGTAATTTTCGCCTTGCAGTGACCCACTCATCCAACACATCTTCCATGTCGTAAGAGGCGTATTTGAGCCGATCCAGCCACAGTCTAACACTTTGATCCTTCACTTGCCTTTGCTCAGCATCAACAAGCACAGCCTGAATCGCTCCCAGATTGAGTTTGAGCTTTTCCACTTCTTTGTCAACACCCTTCACAAGCCTCACCTGCTGTCTTGCTTCTTCAAGTGATACAGATATCAGCTGCTCTAAGACAGCAGAAACACTTGCATCCACCATGGTTAGTGATGATAAAATAAAATTGGAGAATTTTGGATGGAGAGAGAGAGTACAGAGTACAGAGTAGATATTAGATGTGATTTAGCTGTGCTGATACATCCATGATCCATCTTTCTATAATTTTTTTTGAAATATTTTATTAATTCGAGCCGATTTATTTATTATAATAAATTAATCGAATATGAATTTAAGCTCACTTATTCGTTTATTCGTTTTATTATTTTTCTTTGTTAATTATTATTATTTTTCGACTAAGATTCGATAAATAATGATAATCATCATACAAAAAAAATAATATTATCCATATTTGATAAATTATTTTTAAAGAATTTATTATTTGTGTATTTAATATGTATATAATTATAAAAAATTAATGTAAATAAATTATGTTAATTTATTTTATTAAATAATATGGTGATTAAATGAATATTCGTATTAGATTCATTTAGTAAACGAATTGAATACGAATCATGATATTATGATTCATTTAATAAACGAATCGAATATAAATCTATCATATTTTGAATCTATTCTATAAAGATTCAATATAAATTCGAGTGTCAATTCATTTTGTCACCCATACATTGTTGGCGACTTGGTCGCATAAATAGATTTTGATGACGTCAACGCGAAAGAAGACTTCGACGTGCAAACACGAAGCAATACAAAAAGTGTCGAAGCATATGAGGTGAAGATCGAGAATGTGAAGACTTGCGGCAAATTGAAGAATATATTGCGAAGTCTTAGCTTAGGATTTAAATTGTAATGTGAATTGTAATATTCAAGTGCCTAAACTTATATGGATCATGCACATTCATTTAGATGCATTAGGATCATGACAAAATGCTTTAAAACCTCCATATCTGCATTTTAGTACTAAGGCAAGCTCACTGGAACCGGCATGGACCTTACCGGTCCCCTTACCAGTCATTAAACCGGTGTTCCTAGGGTCTGCATGCTTACTGGAACCGGCATACTCCAAACCGGTCTTCATACCGGTCTTCCCAACGGCTAGTTCCTTCACTGGAACCGGCATGACATAAACCAATCTACATACCGGTGACCATACCGGTCAAGCTCTTCATATTGAACACTCACTGGAACCGGCACGGACCATATCGGTCCTCATACTGGTTTCCATATCGGTCTAACGACTAGTTTCTCTCAACGGTAATATATCCGTTGGAGACCGGCATGCTGGTACCATACCGGTTTCCATACCGGTCTCAGCAATGACTGCATGGACAATTTTCATTTTCTATATAAATGAGTCTCAAATTCGTTTTTGCTTACTTCTTGCACCTTCATATCATTTCTTAAAAAGCAAAAACAAGAGTGTCTTAAATCTTCATATACTTAAACACTCATACAAGCTCACACACACTACACCTTCATATATTTTGTAGTGAACTTAGAACACTTGGGTTTGCAACTTACACAATCTTCTTAACATTTGTAAGTTCCCAAGTGTGTTTCAATCTTCTTTAAACAAAAACACTTGTGGTTGTGAAATCCCATTGTTTGGGTAAATTGTAAAGGTTTGTGAGTGAGCCTACGAACAAAACTCAAATTGTAAAGGTTTGTGAGTAAGCCTACGAACAAAACTCAAAAGTGTAAAAGGTTCGGAGTGCGCCTTTGCGGAAAACTCTTGGTTACGAGTGAACCATAGAAACTCGATTCTAGTGGAAATTTTCAAGCGAGACTTGGGGGAGTGGACGTAGGCACGTTTGGCCGAACCACTATAAATCACAGTGTCGTATTTCTCTTTCCCTATCCTCTTACTATTTGCAAGTTTATTTATATTTATGTATTGAGTAGAAAACTTGCATATAGGCTATTAATTGGAATAGAGAAAAATTAACCTAAAAGCCCACTTGGTAATAAGAGCTAAAAATCGGTAAAGATTTTTTAATTCCGCATTTATAGCGATAACTCAATTCACCCCCTCTTGGGTATATAGATTCTTTGTCGCTATTACTTGTAGGTATTTCATACATATCCCCTCATGCCTTTCAATCATCAACCTAGAAAAAATAATATTATCCATATTTGATAAATTATTTTTAAAGAATTTATTATTTGTGTATTTCATATGTATATAATTATAAAGAATTAATGTAAATAAATTATGTTAATTTATTTTATTAAATAATATGGTGATTAAATGAATATTCGTATTAGATTCATTTAGTAAACAAATTGAATACGAATCATGATATTATGATTCATTTAATAAACGAATCGAATATAAATATATCACATTTTGAATCGATTCGTTAAAGATTCAATATAAATTCGAGTGTCAATTCATTTTGCCACTCATACATATCCCCTCATGCCTTTCAATCATCAACCTAGAAAAAATAATATTATCCATATTTGATAAATTATTTTTAAAGAATTTATTATTTGTGTATTTCATATGTATATAATTATAAAGAATTAATGTAAATAAATTATGTTAATTTATTTTATTAAATAATATGGTGTTTAAATGAATATTCGTATTAGATTCATTTAGTAAACGAATTGAATACGAATCCTGATATTATGATTCATTTAATAAACGAATCGAATATAAATATATCACATTTTGAATCGATTCGTTAAAGATTCAATATAAATTCGAGTGTCAATTCATTTTGCCACCCATACATATCCCCTAATGCCTTTCGATCATCAACCAAACAAAATTTTAATTTTGACGAAAATTAAGTGATAAAATCCTGGCATATTGTGAATCATGTGAATTACAGCTGATATTGTATAAAAATCCCCAGGAAGCCTACATGCTGTTTTTTTTTTTTTTTTTTTGGATAACTTGGGTGTCCGGGCCAGCTTACGCGCACCTCGATTAATTCCCGGGACCTGTGTCCCGTGCCCTCAGAAGTTTCCCAACACAGATCAGGGTAAGTCGCTGGCTTTTCACACCAGGGGACATGGCCTCAAGAATTGTATCTAGTGAGATTCGAACCTTGAACCTGAGAGAGAGCAAACCACTCAAGCCCAAAGCCTTTATCACTGAGGCAACCCCTTGGGGTTTACATACTGATTTTGTATTAGCCAAAACTGTTGCAATATGCGGCAATTCAGCAGCTTCTTCAGTCACAAGTATTTGATTGATTTCGATTATAGAAGATTAGTTTTAAGATATATTGTGGATATTTATATCTTTGTTACTTGTGACATTTGATTTATATTTTGATATTTTGGTACTTTGATTTTATGACTTTAAAAGTGTTTTGACGAAAAGATTCGGATAATTCATTTTTTACTATAAAATATGATGATATGTTTCCATCTCTACGTTTTTTTTATATGTTTTAATGTTTTATGATCTTCCATTATATTTCCGCTGAGACGCTTGTTTAATGATATATTTTTGCATCGGCACTTAATTCATGTTTTTATGTTTTATGATTTATCATTATGTTCCGACAGTGTACTTGATGTTTCCGTCACGAAGCCTGATGAAAATTTTAGATTTAAAACCTCTGATGTGCTTATTTGATAAACATTAAAACATGTTTATTTATTAAAAGGAAATTTTATCATTTTACATTCTAGTATTATTAATCTCTTTAACTTAGTACATTTGTGAAATGATAATTAAATTTATATTTTATATATTTTTATTGTAATTTTTATTCTTATGTAGGTGAAATAATAGTTTGGATGCATAATTGAAAAAAGGACATGACATTTGAATTTTGAAAATCATAAACTTAAAAGGGCGTTCGAATAGTGTATAATTTCAGAAATTCAAGTTTACCGTAATTTTTCATATTTTGACCATAAATTTTTACTCAGATATCTATAACTTTACTTTCTAAAAGTGTTAGTTCCATTTTTATTGGCAATGTCCGTAACAAAAGAAGTTCAATTGAGTTGTAATGAGTCTTGAAGATCTCAGAGCAATTGGACAAGTATTTGGACAAAATCTGATGGAGTTGTCCGAGTGATATTTACTCTTTTGAATATTCCAGAATATTTAGAGATCAAATTGACATGAGGTCAGTTGCATTGGAAATTAGACTCGAAGACGGTCGCGTACATATAAAGAACTCATGATTTGGCCAAGAGACGAGAAAGTTACAAGCATTTTAAGTTGCCCATAAAAACCAGTCCGCGTTCCGCGTTCATGTTGCGTTCGTAAATTAGTTCAAACGTTTTCGAGGCAGAAACTTTGCGTTTGAGTTTCGTTTGAAGTGCGTTCGAACATCCCTGCGTAAGTAGGTTTTCTTAGACACGTTTTAAAGCCAAAATAAGACTAGTAAACCATTTTCCTTTGCCCTACCTATATAAACAAACATTGAGCCACCTTCCCCAATGGTTGAAACACAAATCCTTTGAGCCAAAATCCTTCAAAGCTTTCAACCTTATTTGATTCCACCATTGAAAACTTTTTATCTTCTTGTCTCCTTCATTAATGGTGAGATTCCATCTTTGATAAACTTTCAACACAACTTAACCCAAATTCCCTAAACCTTTAGAGTTCTTTAAGAGGAAGTTTGGTAGTCGGAGTTCTGGCGTCATTGGTGATATAATCTACTCAGAGACTTCAGAGGTTTTGAAGAAAACCGTGGGTCGCGGGCTTGAGGAGTTGCCTTGAGTTCTTGCAGTATTGAGGTATTTGAGTCGGTGGAGTTGTCTTGCTACCATAGGTCTTGACCATTGCTGTAAGTTTTTCTCTATATAGTGGATTCGAGTGGTAGCCTATACCCGGAGTGGTTGTTTACTCGGAAAAGTTTTCCACTTCGTCACCAAAATCATTGTGTTGAATTTTGTGTGGTTTGATTTATTTTGCTACTTTAATTCCTGCTATTGTTTTAATATTTTGCAGCATAATTTTATTTAATTGTTATTGTGGTTGCCTGTTAATTTATCCATAGTAGTAGTAACAAGACTTGTCCTGCTTATTGTTTATAATTCCGCATAGGGTCAGAACTTTTGTTAAAATAAAATTTTCAAAAAGTTTTTCTAATTCTGAGATTTTCAATGTCGAAATTAATGAAAAATTCAAAATATGCTATATGTAATTTTAATTATTAAAAAAAAAAAAAAACTAATATGGTGGAGGGTTGCCATCTACCTTTCAATGGATGGTCCCCCTCCACATGCAAATGCTTCAACAATTACAATAATACAATTGTTGAACTAAATGTGATGCAGAGCATCCTCTATAAATATAGGATGTTCAGTACCTTAATTCAGCCGCTCATCTCATAATCATATCTCTGAAAATTTATGGAGTTTCAGCTCTCGCGTATTTTATTTTTCAATATTTGTTATAATTTTTTTATTATTATTAATAAAATTATGCATGTTTTTATTCAAATCAAGAGTAGCTAATTGCATTCTGCTGGGGTGAAGGGTTCAAGGTATATTAATATGAGGATATAAATTAATCTTATTTATATTATGATATATAAATTGTAATTCGAAAACTAATATTTAATATTCTATTGTATTTGTTGGTATCTTAATTTACTGTAAACAGTCTCATCTTGATTAGTATAATTAATATTTTACTCCATATTATATGAGAGAGTAAAGTATGGATAATTTTA
Source organism: Zanthoxylum bungeanum (assembly GCA_019454045.1). Taxonomy (NCBI): domain Eukaryota; kingdom Viridiplantae; phylum Streptophyta; class Magnoliopsida; order Sapindales; family Rutaceae; genus Zanthoxylum; species Zanthoxylum bungeanum. Next base: position 339,701 of record SKCR01032766.1, on the reverse strand, counting down.
TATGTTTTGGTGTAATTAAATCATGAAATAAATTAACCGGATAATAATAACAATTTATATATTATAAAAAATAAGATTCTTTTATATTTGAAATATTAAAAGTGAGTCCCTTAACAACAATATTTTAATTTATTGTTGCATTCCAATATAAAAATTGCTCATCACTTCAATCAATTCAGCCTTTTTATTGTTACTTGATTTATTTTTTTATTTTACTAAATCTATTTCATGTAGATCGATTCTGGACTTACCGAATTATTTTATTACTTCGATACTCTTATACTCAGGAATAAAGAACTATTTTATGAGTGTGTCAGTATTACACATGAACTGAGATAGATGAATAAATTAAAATACAAGTATTAACTAACCCTCAACTTTCAAATTAATTTTTGGGTTGAATTAGATCCATGATTTTTCAATAAAATATCATAATTACACTCATACAAGAGTGGAGTCATATTATCTACTCAATTGATATGAACCAGACAAAAAACCGACCTACATAAAAGGAAGAATGTTCAAAAAGATATTCATCGACCCGATTGATGAATGTGGATAGCACCCAAAAAAAACAAAAAAACAAAAAACAAAAACAAAAAACAAAAAACAAAAAAACAAAAGCGAACATTGCTTTGCTTTAATCTTTTGGCCTTTCTAGCTCTAGTTTTCTGAATTATTAGTGAACCACAGCTTGAAAAGAGTGAATTTGCCCTGCAAAATTTAACACCATATCAATAAATATTGCTTGAACTGATTGATTCCACAAAACAAAGATGTTTAAAATTACAAAATTCTAATGTTGAAGAGATGAAAATTTAAGTATTCAATAATTTAACAAACCTCTCCTTCAGCTCCGAGCATGATATCCTGGTGCTGAGTTTCAGAAAGAAGAACCAAATCAAAGATGATGGGAGCAGAAGAGCGTCCCCACCACCATTTTTTTTTAATCGTGGGAAATCCTGCCATCAAACCACCCATTCTGGGTCGCGGCGCAGGTAAAACCTCCGGCTGTCCCAGACTCTTACAAGAAAGTGCACTCCCTGCCCAAAAAACCGAAATTAACATAAAAAAAACACAATCACATACCACTAACTTCCACTGGAAAACAGAGTTAATGTAGAGAAAGATCATGAAGTTTAAGAACATGGAACAAAGGTGTTTTGTAGGCTTCAATTGATGAAATGAATATTTCCAAGAACTCAACCAATGAAATATAAGGTGGAAAGAGAAATCTCAGCTTCTCCATTTTATCATTTTGCCTCACAATCACATTACTGTACCTCTTAGGCTTAGCAGTCCACAATGAATAACAATCTAAATTTTTTTCTTTTTTCTTTCAATCTCCTTAAACTCTATAAATAACGCAAACAAAGACAATATTGTAATTCACCTTAATTATATCCACAAGTCAGATAAGGCAGTACAACAAAATATAACTACAGAGATCAGAAGTAAGAACCTTATGCAATTCCCAACACTAACAAGCCAATGACCTTAAATACCGATTGTTTCATAAACCACATTTTTCCATGGATGCTGTGGCAAAGAAATCACACATTGCTGTGGTGATGTGCTTTCCATTGAAAAGATGAAGAATAGAATCCTCATAAGAGCAGTACTGGAAAACCAAAACTAACCAATTTCAAAATTAGTGATTTTCATCAAATAGAATCCTCTCCGGCACTCTCCTGCTGGCTTTTATTCTTATAGTTCTTCATCAGGGAAATAATAGCTTCTCCTCTCAATCTCTCTGTTTGAGTTGGGGCATGATTGCAATATCTTCTTTTACAAAATAACACTCTTCCAATTCTTCTAATCTGCAAAATGTAAGTTCTTTTAATTTAGGAAATGCAATAACTGATGAAGATGTGCCATCTATGTGATCTCTTTCTATTCTAAAAAATTCATCACCCACTCTTTTTGTAATCCTCATATGAAATATTTGGAGTATTTCAAGAGATGGGAATTTCCCCAAATGAGGCATAATCTCACACTTATAGCAGAAATTGAGATTTAATTTCATTAGATATACTTTAATGACATAATCTCACACTTATAGCGGAAAGTAGCCTTCATGGTTTACTTCATTTTCCTCATTCATCCCCTGTCACTTCTTTTGCTTATCAAACCATAATTTCAAATGAACCAACAAGTTCAGTTTCTACAGTTAGAAGCTATACTTGGAGATACAATAGAAACTATCAGGGATTCTAGAAGAGTAACCCTACGCAGAAAATACCTAGCCATAGCCACATAGCAAACTATAACGAAAATTACACGTTGCTTGTCTAAAGCAATAATTGAATTACACGTAGCAAACTAAAATGGAACAAAAATATACAGGCAACTTGAGACAAAGCTTGTCTCTTACAACTCAAAAAGCTATCAGGCTTCTGACTTTACACGTTGCTTGTCTAAAGCAATAATTGAATGTTGTGTTCCCTTGATAATTGTGGGAGTCGTGCAGTGGTTGTCGCTTTTTTTTGAGAGACAAACTTTGACTCAAGCTATGTGTAATTTTTGTTACATTTTAGTTTGCTGCGTGTAAAGAATTCTAGTCATGCTTTGCTAAGTGTAAAATCATAAACCTAACTAACCTTAATTTATAAATCCTAAACTTAATTAATATCAATTGTCATAATCCAACGTTATTTGACCTTAGTTTATCAAATTCTAACCATAAATCTAATTGAACTCAAAATTTCAAACACAGATAAATTTTTTTGAATAAAAAATAAAACCGTGTAGCGCCACCTACCTCGTCAGTCTAGGCACCGCCTATAAGGCCTAAGCGATAGACGCTCCCCCACCGTACGCCTAGCGCTTAGCCTTTTATGGAACATTGTGAAAAAAGGTTAAATTTCTAGACTTTTGATATGAATTAAAAAGTTCTAAATGGATAATAAATATTATCTCATAAAATATCCCTACTAAATATATTTATTTCCAATCTGTAAATTAAATTTAGACACATTCAGATTTCAGACAAAAGAATAAACTTAATCTCAACTTGAATTTTACTCAAATAAGAAAAATAACACTAAATCCTATATAAACACAAAATTATTTTTACGAAAGTTAATGTGAAGACTTCTAAATTAAACTGATACATGGATGGAAAGAAGCATGATATTGAATGGCACACAATACGAAAGTACTCAACAAATTGCAGAGATAAAGAGAGATGAAAGAATATTTAATAACAAGCTTCCATTTTTATATTAAAAAAAAATAAAAATAAAAAAATCATCATCATATATGTAATAATCTCATTTAGCTAGGTGAAACTATTCTTCAACAAACGAGAATAAAGCTATAAGTAAGAACTGTTATGAAAACTAAATGTGAATATTTCATTGCCATGGTTGTAGAGACCAAAAAAAGAACACCAGCGCTAAGGAACAAAAACTAATAAAGCCAGCACAAAGGAACATTGGACAAGTAACAAGCTTCATTAATGTTAAAAGCTTGGAAAATAATAAAGTTCCAAATATTCCATTTAGCTGAAAACAAGAAGATTCTTCATCACATGTACAATTTTACAATCAATTTATCTACAATACACTTGTAAGTTTTACCAGACTCGGCAGCTGTTGAGAGTGTCACCAAATATATCAACCACGCTTTAATACTTTCAGCGTCATGAGATTTTGGAAAGGCAACTAGATATCAACTTCTGAAGGCTTGGAAAACAACCTGCAGGCCACAACAGTTCATTTGCATCCTCTCTTTTTTTAATGATTGAAAAGCAAGAGTGAACCAGGAGTGACTATGTTGCAGCATCTGTAAGTAAAGTCAACCATGCTTTCAGTTTCCGACAATGAAAGTTTTTGCTGAACTTACAACTTGCGTATTTAGCAAGTTTTAATGTTACGGAATATTTGTGACACATGACGACAATATTGCTATAAATAACGAAGAATTTGTTACCAAGAGAGAAAATACTATGACCATTGTTAATTACAGATACGGATGCTGCACTATAGTTGGACCTATATTAACCAAATAACATAAAAAAGAACATACCTTACTATTGAGGAGTCTTATCATCCTCTGCAAACATTTCCCTTCTGTTTACTGAAGAAAAAAAATTAAGGACATGCTCCCAGATCGGAATTTAGATTTGGAAGCTCCACCAGCTTCAGCAAGATTGATTGAGAAAAATGTTGTTCTATGGTCTGCGTTTTCAATTCTCTCTTTTACTGATTCACAGTCAATTACCAACACATGTTCCAGTTTCTTAAGCTTTCTCCAAATATTAGAAGGAAAAATATTCAATAGTTTATCAGTCTTTTACTCTTTTATAAGCAAGACCTTCAATTTGCTGAAAGAGACAGAAGCAAGCTGGTGGTGCCATATTTTTCTCAAGTTTTCCATCAAGACAATGCTTAATTCCTCCAAACTAGGGAGGCTTACCTGAATTAACAGCATAAACATCCTTAGTAGCCCTCACAACAAACAACTGAAGATAAAACAAAAGGATAGACGAGATTATAGAACAGATAAAACCTAGAGTCAATTTAAAGGAAAAGAAGAAAAGGAAGCCAATATGTACAGAGATAAGTTCAATAGTGTCCTCAAGGTGAGGCTAGCAAAAAGTATATTTTTAATATTATTATTACCAAAAATGTTTATATAATTAAATATTGATATCAATATCGATGAAATTAATTAATATAACTATAATATTTAATTTTGTTATCAGAAATAAATAGTATTTCTGTTGACGATTTATTTCCCACATGTTAACCTCAACAAAAGCTGAAATTCAACAATTTTGGATCCAATATGAAACTTATCCTGTTTGCCAAGCATCGTTAAAAAGGTAATATAGAAAAACAGGAAGAGAAACCCACCTTTTCATCATAGAGAGCTTGTGTGTTAGTCTGAGAGTTGTCTCCCGAGCTTATTTCTACTGCACGTCTTCAGATGAATCTTTTCGGTTTTGGGCAGAAATCAATTGAAAATTGACGTAAAGAAGGGAAATCAACTGAATTTCCAATGCCAAATATTGTTAGTTGTGGAAGATGTGAAAGCGAAAGGTTGACTAGTTTAGGAAAGTCCGTTTCAATCAATTCTTCCTCTCTTCCCATTCCGGTGTCAATCATCCCTTGCATTGACACACAGTGACTCAGAATCTCCAATTTCTCTAGATCTCCAACTATTGCTACATCTTCTAGTAGGCAGCGTTCAAAAGATAATGTTCGGAGGTTGAGTAAGCAACCACGTGACCAAGGTAATGACAGGAAATGAATTCCAGTTAAATGCAAAAATTGGAGTTCTGCCATCCCATCAAAAAAAAGTTCTGGGATTTGTAAGAGGAATCTTCTGTAAACAACGGAATCAACTTGAGTTTTGAGCAAGTCAGGCTCCCAGGGAAGGTTCGACATATCTCTAAAAGGTATAGAAATAGCAGTTGGATCTTTGCGTGCTGTCATTTCTAGCTCTTGTTTCACATCAGCAACGTTTTGGATATTAACAAAAGCTTATCTGAGGGAATTGATACGGCCAAGGCATGAATGATTGATGCACTTTAACATGATCATCAATGTAATACACCTTATTCTTTGCTGCTTCCAATGTGTCAATGTCTGGAAACAAATAATCCAATCAAAAAATATATACAATCGAGTCATCAATTTGTATTCTACTACCATCATTTAGTAGACCACAGAGTTGAAACAATGATTGTGCTTCCGGTTCCAAAACCTTATAACTCAATTCTGTTGAAAACAAATCGGCTTGCATTCCTTTAATTTTTTTGGATAAGATTTTCTTAGCCAATTAACTGCATCTTTCCAAATGTGAGGACTTTGATCTTTCAGTGCATTTGCAATTGTTGTAATTTCAATTGGCAAACATCCACATTTTCCAGCAATCTCAGCGCATATAGCTTGGCGGTCAGACTTTTTTTGCTGAATGACCCACAATCTTTTCAAACAAAGACTTTACTTCTCCATCAAGTAAATTATTGACAGAGAAAATCTTTGGATAACTCATATTTATGCATAATCCATGCCAATCTCTCGATATTTATGCATAATACATGTCGAATTACAAGAAGTCGCTTCTTTTTCTTCAACGTTTGACGTAGTCGATCAACTTTCGCAGCTACACTGTCAAGAGAGCCAATTTCCAGGCCTAAATAATCAGCAATATGATTAAAGCCCCAGACTAGAAAGGAATTTTATGATCATATTGTTCGTTATTTAGGCCTGGAAATTGGCCATCTTGATAGTGTAGCTGCGAAAGTTGATCCACTACGTCAAATGTTTAAAAAAAAATGACTTCTTGTAATATTAGATGATAATTTACTTGATGGAGAAGCAAAGTCTTTGTTTGAAAAGATTGTGGGTCGTTCAGCAAAAAAAGTCTGACCGCCAAGCTATATGCGCTGAGATTGTTGGAAAATGTGGAGGTTTGCCAATTGAAATTACAACAATTGCAAATGCACTGAAAGATCAAAGTCCTCGAGTTTGGAAGAATGCACTTAATTGGCTAAGAAAATCCAATCAAAGGAATGCAAACAGATTTGTCTTCAATAGAATTGAGTTACAAGGTTTTGGAACCGGAAGCATGATCATTATTTGAACTCTATGGTCTACTAAATGATGGTTTTAGAATACCTATTAATAACTTGATTGTATATATCTTTGGATTGGAAAATTTGTTTCCAGGCATTGACACATAGTAAAATACCTAATGATGACTTGAACTATCTCAGTGGCTATACGTTGAAAATCAGAAATTTTAGCTACATCACCCACTACCTTCTCAAACAAAAGAACTGCTTCTCGATGAGATAAAACACCAACCTCGAAATTCTTATGAGTATCCATATGGCACAATTCATCTAGACTTCTTGCCATCAACAATACTGTGCATTGACTCTCGTCATCCTCATAAGGAATTCCTACCATATGCAAGTCAAGTGCATTCCAGATATTATCTAATATTACAAGAACCCTCTTCTCTTTCGTCAAGCTATGGTCTAGAATATGTCTCAGAAATACACTTTCAGCTTCAGTAAGTATCAATCCTAAACGATCAGCAATTTTCCCTTGAATTGCTTCAGAGCTTGGGGTCTGAGTTACAGAAACCATAACAACCGTATCAAACAATTTATCCTCCATCGCTTGCCTTGCAACTTGTTTGACTAGTGTGGTTTTGCCCACACCATCCATCCCATAAACCCCAAGAGCTTTGATCTCATTATCCTTCAACGCCTCCATAAAACCCAGAACAGTTAACATTCTTGATTCAATTTGCTCATGGCAAGTAAATTAGGGCACAAGCCTCTGAAACAGCGCATATTGGCTTCACCTTCATCACCAATAATGGTTTGTACCTCTTCAGTGAATTCATCCACAAGAATTAGCCATTTTTCAACATCATCATACGATATATGTCTAAGGATAGGATGGAGTAATAACACTGAAACATTTGATGCTAGAAACTAATTCTGTCATTGGCTATATTTGTTTCGATTTGGCAATTGATCTGAAAAATAAATTAAACGAGCAAGCAAAGTCTTTAAGCAACAGATAACAAGTGGACTGAGAAATTTTCAGGGAACCAAAAAAAAAAAAGAATTGAATTGAAAATAACACTGGAAAAATAATTTAAAAGGCAATACAATCAGAAACAGACATTTCAAAGAACATAAATAATCAATTCCCAAGAAACTTAGGGCAAGTTTACCTGACAGAAGTAGTTACGGATCAGTAGAACAAGATTTCCAGATTCATCGTTTTAATGGCTGGGCCGGCTGAAGAACATGAGAAGCTTTGGGAGTTAAAGAATCAACACCCACCCAATGGGCCGGGCCGGGCTTACGGACTCGGTCGGATTTGAGTTCAGATTTTTTTGAGCCTGAATTTTAAAAAAATTATAAATATATAATATAAAATATATTTACACTATATACAAAGATAGTTTATAAATAAATCATAAATTTTATTGATAAATTAACAATTTAAATGCTAATAAATAAAATGATGTAAATATATTAAAAAATTTATATCCAAAATAGGAAAGTTCGGCCCGAGTTTTTTTTCACCAGGACCGGGCCAGACTTTGGGCTTTTCTGCCACCCCTAACACCCACAGTTTTGTTTGAAGAGCATGATAAGCTTTAAAATAATATAATATTAATAAAATAAAATAAAATAAAAAATTATTTAAAAAATTAATAAAATGAAATTAGCGTCAATCACATCTAAAGTATATTTTCATATTTAATGTCTATATTTTCAAATTTTAGGTATAATTTTTATGTTAATGTAATATTTTCATATCTAATATCATATTTTTCAAGTTTAATGTCCAAATTTACAAGTTAATTCTATGACATTTCACATGAACAATAATATACATGTGAAATGTCAAAATTTTATGTCACGTATGAAAATATTTGTTCATGTTCAATATCATAGTTTCATATTTAATGTCCTAAATTTCATGCTAATGCTAATAAATTTTCATGTTGGTCGATTTTGTATGTTTATTGTCCAATTTTATTTTTAAATGTCTAAAATTTCAGGTTAATATTAAAAATATTCAAATGAAACTCAATCAACATCAAATCAAATGGCAAAATTTTTATCTATATAGTAAAAGATAAAATCATATTTAATGTATATCTTTCCATATTTAGTGTCTAAACTTTTCATTTTAATATCTAAAATATTTAGGTAATCAAATTTTTAAAATTTATAATTTTTTAAAAAGTTAGGTTTAATCTCATCCTTTAGATCCAAATGCTGCGATTAACCCCATCACCCATATCCTAGGGACACTAGCCGAACCCTTTTAATAAAGGAAATGTTGGAAATTGCATTTATTATTTATGAATGTAGTAATGTAATATATAGATTTTAAATAATTCGGTTGTAAATATGGAAAGGTAGATGTAGTTTTTTTTTTTTTTTGATTTTCAATATTTATCATTAGATTGCGTAAAATCAATGACTCAAATTTATGTTAAAAATTTAAAATAAAAATTTTAATTAAAATAATCTAACCTATATAATAATACAAACTCTTTAGCTTTTAACTTGTATCATTTATCCTTATTATTTTGTATGTTAACAAAATAAAAGGTCATATTTATTTTCCAACACTCTTCTTTTTCTTCTTAATTCTTTTTTTACATTTTAATAATAATTTACTAGAAATAAAATCGATATAAAAATATATACAAACCCAAATGATTAAAAAAAATTATAAGGATAAATTGTACTACAATTTAATGTTATTTAAGCATAAAATGTTGATTTATAAAAATGTTATACTGTTGTAAAATAAAAGAGAAATACATGAAGAGAAAGATACATTGGAAAGTTGCATGCTTTTCTTATTGATTTTGAATGATTTTATTATGTAAGATTTGCTCTCTATTTATATAGAGAGACTGGGTTAAGATCATTATCCCTAAACAATGTGGGACAAAGTAAATAATAATAAAGTGTAAGCGACCATCTAATTTACAACACTCCCCTTTGAGACCTATCATTTTAATTTTACAATAATTAATCTAACATTACCTCATTAAAACCTTACCAGTAGAACCCGTGGATAAAATCCGGTCGAAGGAAAAAGAGTACAATACACTTTTATCCAACGGTATTTCTTGATGTTAGTGATTATGCTCCCCCCTCATAAAACGCTCATATGATGAAATGCTCCACCTCAAAGATATCATCAGGATAATTTGCTAAGTCAGTGCATGTCAATGCTATATACAAGCTTCTCAAATGTTATGTTGGTAAAGCTTTGATAAATAGGTCTGCAAAGTTATCAATTGAACCGATTTTGGCTTGACATCAATTTGTTTACTCTGCTATAACTCATGAGTATAGAAGAATTTAGGTGAGATGTGTTGGTTTTGTCTCTAAGTGAGATGTGTTTGTTTTGTCTCATTTGATTTACCCTCATTTGATTTGTGCAATACAGGCAGCATTATCTTCATATATCACTGTTGGAATATATGTGGCAGAGTTTAAGTTGCATGTGCTCTGAATATGATGGATAAGTGGCCTTAATCATATACATTCCCTGTTTGCTTCATATAGTGTAAGTATCTCTGAGTGGTTGAAGGATATATCAACAAAAGACTGATTGTAAATCGCTATGAAATTGTGTGTTATCATAGGTCAAAAACATACTTGTAGGCATTGCATTTTCGCATGTGAAACCCGATGATGAGTCTCATTTGGAGGCACTACCTTTTGAGTCATGACCGCCGCGGGAAACGGATATCGGAAGGGGGAATTCAGGATAAACAAGCTCACTGTCTTCGTTGGTGCTGCGTTCGTTACTTCGTTCGAACCTCGTGCAGATGGCGGACGTTCGTGCCGCGTGCGATGAGGCGTTCGAACGGAGCCGGGTTCGGTAATTCTGGTTTTGCTGTAGCCTCACGCCCAGCCCATTTAGCTCCCCAAAGCCCATCCACACATCCAAATTAAATAAATAAATCTTAAACATTAAATAAAATATTTAAATAATTTACCAAATTAAATAAAACATAAAATAAACTCATGCCTATTAAATGAATCAAATATATTATATCACAAACTAAATATTACAACTTCCTAAAGTAAAATATTTTGTCCCCCCCCCCCCCTCAATCCTTTGGTTTCCTTGTTTAACACCAAATCATATCCCCTCTTTAATGACAAAATCCCTTCCTTGTGACACAAGCCAAACCCTACCTCTTCTCTATATAAACAACCCCTAACCAAGGCCATTCTTCTCTCTTGACACAATACAATTCACACCCAAAAAAAAAATCTCTCAAATCTTCAAATCTCTCATACACGCCCAAGCCAAAGAAAAACGCTTGACATATACACACAAATAAAAGAGAGAACAAAAGAGCCCCAACCATCTCCCTCATAGCCGAATCCACCACAAACTACCACCCCCACATCACCGATAAACTGCACTTATAACCCTTGGAATTACCACACAAAAACACACTAAAAGACCACGAAAATATCTGAAACAATCCTTAAAAAACAGTAACCTAGAAAACTACATAGACAACCTTAAGAAAATCACATATAATCGCACTAAGAACCCACACGACTTGGAATAGTTCTTTGAAAACATTGAAACAGGTAGCCCGTGCAGCGAGCAGCAAAACAGGAGCCGAATAGGAGCAGAACGGAGTTCGAATCGTAGGCAAAGCGTTGAATGAACAGTGAGCTAGGACGTTGAACTAGCAGACCAGAAAAGTTGCGGAGCTTTTACCCCCTTTCGATCTTCGTGGACGTGAGTGAGCGAGAGAGAGACGGCTTAAAAGGTTAGACCTGAGGGTATCTTTCACATTTATTCTCATTTTTACTTTCCGGTTATTTATTTTGATTATATTTTCTGTATTTGTGGTACCATTGTGTGTATGAGGTATGTTGTGGGTATTGGATGAATGAGAGAGGTGTTCAACTCTCGCGGATATCGGATGGAAACCCGGACATAAATTTCATAGCCGATTCCGAATGGACGGTAATATGATCTGTACTCGGGCCACAATTCCACGTACCGCTTGGGTAAATGACACCCTCTTTCTTTTGTTGTGTTGCCCTTGTTTATTAGTTTGTTTTACCTGAACTCAATATGTTCGTTAGTTATGCATGATTCAACCAGGCGCATGGGCTTAGTGAGTAGTCCAAAGGTCCTCCATTTAGGAGACAAAGAGCCGAAAAGGCCACTTCGTGACACTACTCGCCGTGCCGGTTGATGTATGTTCGGTTGGACGCAAGATACGTTCAATCGGGCATACTGGTTGATATGATTGGTTCTATTCTTGCATGTGTGATATGACGCGCATGGGCTTAGCATGTTGGTCTAAAGGTCCTCTCTTCGAGAGATCAGAGCCCCAAAAGGTCACCTTTACGGCAGTGCTTCGCCGCGCCCTTTACTTCTGTTTATGTATTGCATCAGGTCCGTGTCCGTTCGAACGCGTTCACGAACGCAACTCGAACGCGCATGTGTTTTTGCCTTATTATGGTCAGGTCCCGTATCCGTTCGAACGCGTTAACAAACGCCATACGAACGTGAGCTCTCTGTCTCATCTCCGTTCGAACGCGTTTACGAACGCTACTCGAACGTGAGCATTCTGTTTCATTCCGTTCGAACGCGTTTACGAACGCTACTCGAACGTGAGCATTCTGTTTCATTTCCGTTCGAACGCGTTTACGAACGCTACACGAACGCACCACACTGAACTGAGTCTGTCTTATAATATGCATGCATAATTGCCTATTGGTTGATCTTTCTTTTGTAAATGTGTCAATGTATCACCATTCAATGCTTGTGTCATGATAACATTGAGTATTATTTCTTGCGGTATATCGGATGGAAACCCAGACGTAAATTCCGTAGCCGATTCCGAATGGACGGTAGTGCGGTCTGTACTTGGGCTACAATTCCACGTACCACTTGGAAAAGTGCCCATATGTGTGCTTGTATGGTTACCACGTATGCTTGTATGGTTAGTATGTGTGCTTGTGTTTTTCCTGAATGTGATGTACAAAGTTGTATGTTCGTTGCTATCTTGATATATGTTAAGCATGCAATTTTATATATGAAATACATGTATATTTAGGCGCATATTTTATCTTATATATGTGAATTTAGAAGCATGATACCCTTAGAAATAATTGTTACTTCAGCTTGTTAAATTATTATATAAATCTTTTCATTACAAGTGACATAAGTAAGGGACCATTCCGAACCAACGGTTTGAGGTCTTCCCTTGCGAGGGGTGAGTGCGGCCTTAAATCTTTGTCCCGGTTCACACCGGGTGGCGACTCCATGTTATGTAATCCTCCCAAACTAGGTCGCGCGAGCCTAGGAACGGCGTCGCCAGTTTTCTGTGTCCCACAGTCTGGCGACCACTGGGGATGTGAGAATTGGCCCCGAAATATTGTCTTGTAATGAGTGGTTTATGTTTTAATTGGCCATGTCTATAGTGGATAAGTGAGGGTTTAATCAAGGGCACTTTAAGGCTAGGTAATGGTTTGGTGTCTTCCTTCACTCACTACCTTTCTAGAAGGAAAAGCTGCAAGGATACCTACATGACCATCTACTTGTAGCCTTTGTGATGGACTAATTTGGAGGACTCGTTGTTTATTCCTGACACCAAGCGATAAGAGCCTAAGAGGCTTGGGTACTTAAGTGAGCCTCGCTCCACCTTCCCTCTGGGGAATCTACAACGGGAAATCCATTTGACAGTCCGTCACACACCATAGCTCATTGGCACGTACCTTAGTGTATAAAAAGGGATACGCTCACTTGGTCACTTGAACCCTTGAATGGGGAGACCTAGTTGTGGGCTATCCTTCGCCAGTGAGAGCCTTTGTCCATACTCTTGCAAACCCACCCATAGACTGGTTTATATGGTTAAAGTAGCAATTATTTCCTTGAGTATGTGCTTGTGGACCATCCTCATTTGGATGCAGTTGGACTATTGTCAGAAATACGGGCTTGCTGGGCCATTTTAAACCGGGGCAAGTTCGTACTGTATGACTATTAGGCCCAAGGCTTCTGAAATGTTGATGGGCCATTGATGAAAAAAATTATTATGTTATGTTTGCATTATCTCCCTTCTATGCTTATGTTTGGGAACATCACCGTTTGGATCCATTTGGACCATTTGTCATGGGATATGGGCTTGTTGGGCCATTTAAACTGGGACAAGAACGTATTCATGACTATTGGGCCAAAAGCTTCTAAGTGATTGATGGGCCACCTTGAGTGCTTGTCTTCGGAATATTATCATTTGGATTTAGTTGGGCTCTTTGCCGTAAGACATGAACTCGTTGTGCCACTTAAACTGGGACGGGTTCACTCTTATGACAATGTCCCAAAAGCTTCTAAAATGATAATAGGCCGATTTGTTTGAGAATTTTGTTTGATTTAATATATGTTATATACTTCTTATGCGCATCATGCATACATACATCATGTTAACCCTTGTGTTCTGAAAGCCATCATAGATTCCCGTTGGGTTAGGAAAAAAGGAAGACTCACCAAAATACCGAGAACAGACATGAGTGAATCAGATACTGAGGTATCCCGGATAGATCAGTTGGAAAATGGCCTCGCCAAGATTACTGAACAGTTGCAAGCCTTGACTACTGCCATGACAAATATGGCTGTGCCCCGTGCTGGGGAGAATTCTGAGAATGTAAGGCGCGAGAAGCCTCCGAATGGGTTGGGGGATGATATCCCCGCTTTTGATGATGATAATGCAGAGTATGCAACAGACAGAGAGTGATTGGGTCTCAGGCGAGATACAGAAGCTTCGAGATCAGGTTGAAACAGTTACCCGTAAAATGAGGGGTAAGAATGAAGATTTGCTAGACTATGAGACAATGAAGTTTGAGGAGCAGTTGCCAGCGCAGTTTAAGATGCCGGATTTGGCTAAGTTCAATGGGAATGGAGATCCAAGGGTGCATCTCCGTCAGTATGTGTCTGTTATGAGTTCAGTGGGCCTATCACAGCGCCAAGTCCAAAAGATGTTTGGGATGTCACTCGAGGGGGCACCTGTGGTTTGGTATCATAGCCTTGAAAAGAAGGTTAAGGAAGATTGGAAGGAACTAGCTGACGCTTTTCTGAAGCAGTATGTTACAGACTTGGAGATTGACTTGTCACTCCGTGATTTGGAGAACACTAAGCAGAAGCCGGGAGAAAGCTTCAAGGAGTATGTAGACCGCTGGAGAAGCCAGCTTCTGAAAATGCAGACTCGGCCCTCTGAGAAGGACCAAATCAAAATGATCATCAAGGGCACCAAGCCCTCTATTTATAGTAAGCTGAGGAGGATGACTTCAATGATTTCCGATTTTCGACAGTTGAGGGAAACTGTCATGGATATTGAGGAAGAGGAGGCTGAAAACAGAAAGTCCTATGGCCAGAATAGGCGGACTTTTGGGGGGTATTCTGAGACCAAGCCCGCTACTGCCGAGGTCGCTACCGTCAAGAACCGGCATTTCTCTAACCTGGGGAAGCCGTTATCTAAGGTACTTGAGAAGTTGAAGGGACAAGGACTCCTAAAACCCTTAGAGCCTAAAGCACTTCCAGATCCTATCCCACCCAACCTTAACCTAAGCTTGTATTGTCACTTCCATCAAAGGAGAGGCCACGAAACTGACAGCTGCACCCGCCTTAGGCATGAAATCCAAAACCTCATTGATGCTCACAAAATACCTGACCCAGAAAGAGAAAACCAACGCATACAGAAATCCCCTACCCAACTACATGATCAACTCCGGCCTACCCGAAACCCTTGTCCTTCAAACTCTCAACCACTCAGCTTCATCCATAGGAGTATGGGATGACAACGGTGGAGAACCATAGGCCAAGAAAGAAGGCGATGTTGCGAATGATGAAATCATCCCTCCTAGTTTATTTGATAATGCATTTTAATATAGACATTGACTTGGTCTACATGTTCGAATCATTTTTCTTTAAATAAAAATAAAGACATTATTTCGCTGAATCTCTTCTACAATATCAGTATATTTGAGAAAAACATTCAACATTGGCACTATGAAATCCAGTGATGTTTGGAACACGGGGAATCTTCGGGAACAACAACAGTACAGTCAGTTTCAGAAATGAATCAGTATCAGTTTAGGGATGAGTCCCAGGGCCGAGGCCCGCATCAGTATCAGCTTGGGGGCGAGGCCCACATCATTCAGTATCAGTATCAGTCTGGGGGCGAGGCCCATATCGGTCTCGGTCTGGGGGCGAAGCCCATGTCAGCATCAGCTCTGCCGGGTATGGCATTCTGGGGGGCGAGGCCCACATTGGTTCAGTATTAGTTCTAAGGTATAGTACTCTTGGGGCGGGGCCCACATCATTATCAGCACGGTTCGAAATGGACCATCATCTCATCCCTTGCCAAAAATGGCACTCCGAAATTGAAGCACTGTTCAGAAATGGACCAAGAAAGGCCTAACCCATCGGAATATAATACATATACATGCATACATGCATACATACCACATACATGCAATGTTTGTTTCGTGTTCGCAGGTTTATAACAGCAAAGACCATCTCATCAAGTAACGGTTCAAAAATGAGCCACAATCTCGTACAGCACACTCCAAAATGGAGCACTTACAACAGACGCCGGAAATGGCACTCCAAAATGGAGCACTTACAACAGACGCCGGAAATGGCACTCCAAAATGGAGCACTTACAACAGACGCCGGAAATGGCACTCCAAAATGGAGCACTTACAACAGACGCCGGAAATGGCACTCCAAAATGGAGCACTTACAACAGACGCCGGAAATGGCACTCCAAAATGGAGCACTTACAACAGACGCCGGAAATGGCACTCCAAAATGGAGCACTTACAACAGACGCCGGAAATGGCACTCCAAAATGGAACACTCACAACAGAGGCCGAAAATGGCATTCCAAAATGGAACACACACAGCAGATGCCGAAAATGGCGTTCCAAAATGGAACACACACAACAAATGCCGGAAATGGCGCTCCAAAATGGAGCACATACACGAAAGATGCCGAAGATGGCGCTCTAAAAATGGAGCACGGTTCGGGAATGAACCAGGGGTCGCAGCACCTCACCACCAAATCAACGCAACTCAACACATGGTAAGTCAAGTGGCAGCTAGCGAGCCAGGTAAGTGAAAATGCATTGCATAAACTTTGATAGGATTGTCACTGTTGCACATTACACAAGTCCCATCAAAGTGGGGGCGACTGTAGGCATTGCATTTTCGCATGTGAAACCCGATGATGAGTCTCATTTGGAGGCACTACCTTTTGAGTCATGAAAGCCGCGGGAAACGGATATCGGAAGGGGGAATTCAGGATAAACAAGCTCACTGTCTTCGTTGGTGCTGCGTTCGTACTTCGTTCGAACCTCGTGCAGATGGCGGACGTTCGTGGCGTGCGATGAGGCGTTCGAACGGAGCCGGTAATTCTGGTTTTGCTGCTAGCCTCACGCCAGCCCATTTAGCTCCCCAAAGCCCATAAAACACATCCCAAATTAAATAAATAAATATTAAACATTAAATAAAATATTTAAATCATTTACCAAATTAAATAAAACATAAAATAAACTCATGCCTAATATAAATGAATCAAATATATTATATACACAAACTAAATATTACAACTTCCTAAAGTAAAATATTTTGTCCCCCCCCTCAATCCTTTGGTTTCCTTGTTTAACACCAAATCATATCCCCTCTTTAATGACAAAATCCCTTCCTTGTGACACAAGGCCAAACCCTACCTCTTCTCTATATAAACAACCCCTAACCAAGGCCATTCTTCTCTCTTGACACAATACAATTCACACCCAAAAAAAAATCTCTCAAATCTCTCAAATCTCTCATACACGCCCAAGCCAAAGAAAAACGCTTGACATATACACAAAATAAAAAGAGAACAAAAGAGCCCCAACCATCTCCCTCATAGCCGAATCCACCACAAACTACCACCCCCACATCACCGATAAACTGCACTTATAACCCTTGGAATAACCACACAAAACCACACTAAAAGAACCACGAAAATATCTGAAACAATCCTTAAAAAACAGTAACCTAGAAAACTACATAGACAACCTTAAGAATAATCACATATAATCGCACTAAGAACCCACACGACTTGGAATAGTTCTTTGAAAACATTGAAACAGGTAGCCCGTGCAGCGAGCAGCAAAACAGGAGCCGAATAGGAGCAGAACGGAGTTCGAATCGTAGGCAAAGCGGTGAAACAGTGAGCTAGGACGTTGAACTAGCAGACCAGAAAAGTTGCGGAGCTTTTACCCCCTTTCGATCTTCGTGGAACGTGAGTCCGAGAGACGGCTTAAAAGGTTAGACCTGAGGGTATCTTTCACATTTATTCTCATTTTTACTTTCCGGTTATTTATTTTGATTATATTTTCTGTATTGTTGGTACCATTGTGTGTATGAGGTATGTTGTGGGTATTGGATGAATGAGAGAGGTGTCAACTCTCGCGGTATATCGGATGGAAACCCGGACATAAATTTCATAGCCGATTCCGAATGGACGGTAATATGATCTGTACTCGGGCCACAATTCCACGTACCGCTTGGGTAAATGACACCATCTTTCTTTTGTTGTGTTGCCCTTGTTTATTTAGTTTGTTTTACCTGAACTCAATATGTCGTTAGTTATGCATGATTCAACCAGGCGCATGGGCTTAGTGAGTTAGTCCAAAGGTCCTCCATTTAGGAGACAAAGAGCCGAAAAGGCCACCTTCGTGACACTACTTCGCCGTGCCGGTTGATGTATGTTCGGTTGGACGCAAGATACGTTCAATCGGGCATACTTGGTTGATATGATTGGTTCTATTCTTGCATGTGTGATATGACGCGCATGGGCTTAGCATGTTGGTCTAAAGGTCCTCTCTTCGAGAGATCAAGAGCCCCAAAAGGTCACCTTTACGGCAGTGCTTCGCCGCGCCCTTTTACTTTCTGTTTATGTATTGCATCAGGTCCGTGTCCGTTCGAACGCGTTCACGAACGCAACTCGAACGCGCATGTGTTTTTGCCTTATTATGGTCAGGTCCCGTATCCGTTCGAACGCGTTAACAAACGCCATACGAACGTGAGCTCTCTGTCTCATCTCCGTTCGAACGCGTTTACGAACGCTACTCGAACGTGAGCATTCTGTTTCATTCCGTTCGAACGCGTTTACGAACGCTACTCGAACGTGAGCATTCTGTTTCATTTCCGTTCGAACGCGTTTACGAACGCTACACGAACGCACACACACTGAACTGAGTCTGTCTTATAATATGCATGCATATTTGCCTATTGGTTGATCTTTCTTTTGTAAATGTGTCAATGTATCACCATTCATATGCTTGTGTCATGATAACATTTGAGTATTATTTCTTGCGGTATATCGGATGGAAACCCAGACGTAAATTCCGTAGCCGATTCCGAATGGACGGTAGTGCGGTCTGTACTTGGGCTACAATTCCACGTACCACTTGGAAAAGTGCCCATATGTGTGCTTGTATGGTTACCACGTATGCTTGTATGGTTAGTATGTGTGCTTGTGTTTTTCCTGAATGTGATGTACAAAGTTGTATGTTCGTTGCTATCTTGATATATGTTAAGCATGCAATTTTATATATGAAATACATGTATATTTAGGCGCATATTTTATCTTATATATGTGAATTTAGAAGCATGATACCCTTAGAAATAATTGTTACTTCAGCTTGTTTAAATTATTATATAAATCTTTTCATTACAAGTGACATAAGTAAGGGACCATTCCGAACCCAACGGTTTGAGGTCTTCCCTTGCGAGGGGTGAGTGCGGCCTTAAATCTTTGTCCCGGTTCACACCGGGTGGCGACTCCATGTTATGTAATCCTTCCCAAACTAGGCCGCGAGCCTAGGAACGGCGTCGCCCAGTTTTCTGTGTCCCACAATACTCTATATGTGAACGTCCTTTGTGAGGGTCAGAAAGATATCATGCATCAGTATAACCAATAAAGCCTGGATTTTTTATGTTAGTTCATTTACATAAAACAATCCTAAGTCTTTTGTCTCACGAAGATAACGAAATATATGTTTGATGTCATTCCAATGTCGTCGAGTTAGCGCATAACTAAATCTTGTCAATAAATTAACCGAGAATGCAATATCTAGTCTAATACATTGAGCTAAATACAGCAAGGCACCAATTATACTAAGATATTGTATCTCATGACAAAGTATATCTTCATTATCTTCTTTATTGATCTTTTTTATGATCGATAGATCAGACTACCATGGGAGTACTTGATGGATGAGTAATATCCATATTGAAACGTTTGAGAATTTTTTTCAATATATACAGACTGATGAATAAATATTCTGTTAGTTTTATGTTTGATCTGCAAGCCGATAGAATATTTTAATTTTTCCCAAGTCTTTCATCTTAAATTCTTTTTTCAAATATTCAGCAGTTTTTAAAAGCTATTTAGGAGTCCCAATTAGGTTCATATCATCAACATATACTGCTATAATAGCAAATTCAGTCTATGACTTTCTAATAAATATGCATGGGTAGATATGATCATTTATATATCCTTCTTTCATTAAATATCCACTCAAGCGATTATACCACATGCGTCCATATTGTTTTAATCTGTATAAAGATCGTTGTAACTTGATTGAACACAGTTTACGATACTTTGATTTATATGTTTCTGATATCTTCAATCTTTCAGAGATTTTCATGTAAATATCAGTGTCAAGTGATCCATATATATATGTTGTCATTACGTCCATAAGACGTATATCTGGTCTTTCAGAGACTGTCAAACTGATTAAAAATCGAAACGTAATGGTATCCATCATAGAAGAATATGTATCATCATAATCAATACCTAATCTTTGCAAGAAACCTTGTGCAACTAGTTGCACTTTATAACTAATGATTTCATTATATTCATTACGTTTTCGTACAAACATCCACTTATAACTAATAGGTTTGACATCTTTAGGTGTGTGGACTACGGGTCCAAATACTTCACGTTTTGCTAAAGAAGTCAATTTTTCTTGAATTGCTTCTTTCTATTTAGGTCAATTGTGCCTTTTTCTACATTCATCGATAATTTGAGGTTCAAAATTATTTGTAATTTCAATAGCTACTGTATATGCAAACACATTGTCCATGATTATTTCCTTTCGATCCCACACTTCTCTTGTATAAGTATAATTGGTAGATTATTCTTCATTATTGGATTTTTGAGCCTCTTCAAGGGCTAGTGTCTCTTCAGGGACTATCATCTCTTCTGGAACTAGTGATTCAGAAGATGTAGGTATAATTATTGCTCGAGCATTATTTTCAATTAGATTCAGATATCTCATTTTCCTTTTTCGGGGAATAGTATCTTTATAACCAAGTGTTCTAACACGTTTCTAATGTGCAATAAATGATTTATTAGCTGCTTTTGCATTAGATTGTTCAACAGGAACAATCATCCAAGTTAATATAGTAACAACTAGTATATGTGACTTGGTTACTTTTGATGTATGTATAAATACATCACGTAACTGATTTACAATTCCCTACAAATGAACTATCATTCACACTTCATTTTCACATTGACTGGTGCGAGAATGTAAATGAGACATAGTAAACCAATTCTAAGAAATTGAGGTTTTACTTCAAGAAGCTTCCTTTTTTTTAAGGAGAGGAAAATTGTCTCATTTAAATGGAAATATGTAAGAGATAATTTGTTAGAAGTTCCAATTACTAACAAGATTATGGCATTTTTTTAAGGCCTTCAATTAGGTCAACAAGGCCATATATGGTATATAGTTTTGCTACAAGCAATATTAATATTTAGAAGTAAAACATAAACAAAGTACACAATATAAAATACTAATTGACATAAGCACACAATATAAGGTACTAATTGACATCTAATTTTCTCTCTTAATTTCAAAGAGATTGGACACATTAAGGTGAATAAGATCTGCTAGATCTTTAGCCACTCTAATGTTTCTTATGTGCTGGTTATATCCATTTTTATCACTTTATCATTATGGAGATTCGTGACTATTGTCAGGACATTAATCATGTCATTTTTTTACATTTACATATCAATTATGATATATTTTATATTCACTTCAGGGAATGATAAATATCTTATTTCCAAAAGAAAATTCAACTCACAATGTCACACATGTCCCCTTAGGTAGGGTAGGGGTGGGATGAAGACTTGAAACAGATAGAATTTCCTCTGTAATATGGATTAATCCTCCAAATATAAAAAAAAAAATCAAAACTAAATAAAATTCTTCATATAAATAGGATCTCCATGATCCATCTCAAAAGAATATCTATGAAGAAAATGAAATATCTTCGGTATCAAATAAAGGCTTAATGCCTATAACCAAATAACAAGTTCTCCCAAGAATGACAAATCTAGAATTATAGTATCAAAATATAATAAAGACACTCTACTGTTGGCACAACCTTTCTCTACTGGCAGGAAACAGTGATGAAACAGTAGGTGAAAAGAATGATATACTAATCTCCTAAACCTAAAATGTTAAAGAAATAGGTAAGCTCACGCTTAATGCAATAGATCACAGCTTAGTGCCATGGATAAACAAGTAATAAAGCGGATCGAATAAATCTTTCATAATATAAATAAGTACATAAAGTTGTAAATCAATATATCGAACATTTACTTGAAATCATAAATCTCATTTCTTATAAAACTCATACTGCTCAAGAATACTCTGTAATAATAAAGTTGTTTATTCATCTATATGCACAATCTCGTGACAATACGGCAAAGCTGGCACCGTGGGGCATCCCCACGACAATAACTGGCATTCGGAGCAAAAATTGGCAACATGAGGCCCCGTCTCACGGTAAATAATCTGGCACATATAAGTACACGGGATGCATCCTAACATAAAAATCATTTCGAAAACCATGCTCATATATCTCAAATCATGCAAGTTTCTCACATATCACAAACACATGATTTCAACATGATTAATATTCGATCGATTCTTTGATAGCAAGATATAAACTTTTCTAAAAACAAAATCATTTAATGCATTACCTTAAAAATTCTTTTAAGAAAACATACATATTATATACTTTTGAAAACATCAATGTTACAAGCTTATCCACGCACCTGGTGAGCTGACTATAAAGAAAAGAACTATGCAGCAGAACCGTCCCCGCTTACGGTATCACGATCACGAGATTTCTACAAAAATATGGAGTTTCCCGATATGAAACCACCACCAAAATATTCTTCTCGTCGAGATCTACACTTTTCCTAAAAGACCCAATCGAGAACGGATCCAAATAGAACAGATTGGGGCCAAATTTTCTCTCTTTTATTTCTTTTTTCTTTTTCTCTCTCTCGCCTATTTCTCTCTCTCTCTCTCACGGTGGCTGCTGTTGTTTGAAAATTGATTAGTTTTTTTTTTTTGTTTATATAAAAATACAATTATCAAATACCTCCATAAATTTGTCCCTTTTAAGAATTTTAATTCCAACTTTTACTATTCTACCAATTTAGTCCTTAATTTCAAATACACCCAATTTAATAAATTTAAATATGGGTAAAAATAAATTGGGATGTTACAACTCTCTCCCTCTTAAAAGAAATTTCGTCATCGAAATTCATATACAGATATACCTAAGGAAATCGAATCTTCTAACAAAAGAGGAATAAGGTTCCCTTCAAAAGATATCCCCGACATCAGAATTAACCTCCTCGTCAACTGGAGGTGCCCTAAAGGGTTGGCCAACTTCTGCTATCCTACGAGTGCGGACTCGACTTGCACGTCAAACTCTGGAACGCGGAGGCATCTAAACAAAATGAAAGAGATCACTGCTAATAGACATAGAATGATTGATTAAGAAAAAGAAATGTATACAGAATCTATGAACTAGCGCTCTGATACTATTAAATGTCACACATGTCCCCTTAGGTAGGGTAGGGGTGGGATGGAGACTTGAAACGGACAGAGTTTTCTCAGTAATATGGATTAATCCTCCAAATACCAAAAAATCAAAATTACATAAAATTCTTCATATAAATAGGATCTCCATGATCCAACTCAAAAGAATATCTATGAAGAAAATGAAATATCTTTGGTATCAAATAAAGGCTTAATGCCTATAACCAAATAACAAGTTCTCCCAAGAATGACAAATCTAGAATTATAGTCTCAAAATATAATAAAGACACTCTACTGTTGGCACAACCTTTCTCTACTAGCAGGAAATGATGATGAAACA
Source organism: Zanthoxylum bungeanum (assembly GCA_019454045.1). Classification (NCBI taxonomy): domain Eukaryota; kingdom Viridiplantae; phylum Streptophyta; class Magnoliopsida; order Sapindales; family Rutaceae; genus Zanthoxylum; species Zanthoxylum bungeanum. Next base: position 315,909 of record SKCR01032766.1, on the reverse strand, counting down.
GCAGGTGAAAAGAATGATCTACTAATCTGCTAAACCTAAAATGTTAAAGAAATGGATAAGCTCAAGCTCAATGCAATAGATCACAGCTTAGTGCCGTGGATAAATAATTAACAAAGCGGATTGAATAAATCTTTCATAATATAAATAAGTACATAAAGCTGTAAATCAATATATCAAACATTTACTTGAAATCATAAATCTCATTTCTCATAAAACTCATACTGCTCAAGAATACTATGTAATAATAAATTTATTTATTCATCTATATGCACACTCTCGTGACAATACGGCAAAGCTGGAGATGTGGGGCATCCCCACGGCAATAACTGGCATCCGGAGCAAAACTGGCAACATGAGACATCGTCTCACGGTAAATAATCTGGCATATATAAGTACACGAGGTGCATCATAACATAAAAATCATTTCGAAAACACATGCTCATATATCTCAAATCATGCAAATTTCTCATATATCACAAACACATGATTTCAACGTAATTAATATTTGATCCATTCTTTGATAGCAAGATATAAACTTTTCTAAAAACAAAATCATTTAATGCATTACCTTAAAAATTCTTTTAAGAAAACATACATACTATATACTTTTGAAAACATCAATGTTACAAGCTTATCCACTTACTTGGTGAGCTGACTATAAAGAAATGAACTATGCAGCAGAACCGTCACCGCTTACGGTATCACGATCACGGGATTTCTACAAAAATATTGAGTTTCCCTAAATGAAACCACCACCAAAATATTCTTCTCGTCGAGATATACACTTTTCCTAAAAAATCTGATCGAGAACAGATCCGAATAGAACAGATTGGGGCTAAATTTTCTCTCATTTCTCTCATTTCTTTCTTTTTTTTCTTTTTCTCTCTCTCGCCTATTTTTCTCTCTCTCTCACGGTGGCTGCTGTTGTTTGAAAAGTGATTAGGTTTTCTTTTATTTTTTTTTTGTTTATATAAAAATACAATTATCAAATACCTCCCTAAACTTATCCCTTTTAAGAATTTTAATTCCAACTTTTACTATCCTACCAATTTAGTCCTTAATTTCAAATACACCCATTTAATAAATTTAAATATGGGTAAAAATAAATTGGGGTGTTACACATAATTTCAGTTGTAGGGTAATGTTAGATAAAGTTGAGTTACCGTCAATAACAATAGACCATCTATGTCTTTTATAGTAGTTGGATTTGTAACCTCTCTTTTAAAAATATGACAGAGAAAAATATTCATCTTTCATGGATATTTATTTTCCTTAATGGTACTTTTCAAGCGCATGGCTTGAATTCACATTTCAATATTTATACCCATGAAATAAAATGGTATAATAAGACATGTAGAATAAAAATTTCAAATTCATGTATAGAACTCCAGGTTCATATATATGATATTGTAAGCTTTAGAATTTTAGGTTCTAAATGTTTAAAGTTGTAACTTATAATTCAAATTTTATTTTGTTCCCTATTCTCTTTTAGAATTCATAACTATAAACTTCAGGTTTAGATTTAAAAATTATCGTAGAACTTCCGATTCTAATTTATATGATTATTTTTCGAACTTTAGATTCATAAATAAAATGATAGATGTAGAAATTTTTGTTTTAATAGTTACAACTAAGAACTTCAGGTTCTAATTTATTTGTACTTGCCAATATAAAATATATACTTGTGTCTTGATATGATAACTATTTCAACGGATATCTTTGAACTTCAGGTTCTATGTGATTTCTAAAAATCTTCATAAAACAAAGATATCATATCAAGATCAATGATAGCTACAAATAAGATACAAATTTTTGTATATCAAATACATAATCATTGTATTTTTGTATATGTCAAAGTAATATCTTCAAGATCTTTGAAAGTACTAAATATCTTCTAGATACTTGAAAGATCTAACATTTTATCATAAACAAATGGATATAAAGAGAGTAATACAAAATTATAATTGTATTCACAAGTGTGTTATGATTTCACTTACCAGTGCCTTATTCCTTTACTGCATTGGAGTTTCTCTATTATATCTATACGTAGTTGGAATTAACATTCACTATTGGGAATATTAAGAAACTGATTTTTGTGTTCTATGAGAACATCACGTTTTATTTAAAAATTATAGTTCAAAGCTACATGTTCTAATATTAAAAACTAATTTGAACTTCAGATCTGATTAGCTCTTTATTATTGCAAACTTCTGGCAACAATGATAATAATATATATAATATAACTTAAAAGAATAAAGATATAATAGGAAATACAATTTAATAGGAAAAAAATCACATAGATATGTATGAACCAGAAATTACATACGTATTTGGAACTTCTGGTTCTTTTAAAAAATAATTCGTTGACCTAGAACTTCAAGTTCTAATCTTACATTATTATTTAGCACATCAGATCCTAAAAGGGAATTATATTTCAAAATTTTAATTTCCAATTTATAATATTAATAGTTAGAACTTCAAGTTCATAAATATGATATTATAAATTCAGAACTCTAGATTTTATGGTAAATTTAAAACTGCAGGTTCTATTCTAAGTCTAATTAATTGAGGTTAGAACTTCAGGTTATTTAATTATAGTGTAATTATATAACTTCGTGTTCTATAATTATTTTATAGATTTAGAATTACAGGTTCTATTCTAATAATTAATTAATGAATTTAAAACTTCATGTTCTAATTTACCTCTTATAATTAATCATAATTATAAAAGAAACTAAAATAAATTTATAAAATAAAAATAAAAATACTATTTTTATTTTCTGATGTGAATGATCCAAATTAATGGCAACCACATAGCATATTCATAAAAATAATAATAAAATACATAAAAACATAATATAATGAATTAGAAATACGGGTTGTAATTTTTTTAATATCGAGATTCAGAACTTCAGATTCTGAATTAGAACTACATGTTCTAATTTTAATATTGAGATTCAAAACTTCAGGTTTTGTATTAGAAAAAAGTGTTCAAATTTTAATATTGAGATTCAGAACTTCAGGTTCTGAATTAGAACTACAAGTACTAATTTTAATATTGAAATTCAGAACTTCAGATTCTGAATTAGAACTACGGGTCAAATTTTAATATTGAGATCTAGAACTTCAGGTTTTGAATTAGAACTACGAGTTCTAATTTTAATATTGAAATTCAGATCTTCAGGTTCTGATTTATTTATATTGCAAAATTTCAAGTTGCAATATTAAAAAAATAATAAGAATTTGGATTCAGGCAACATAAAAATTAAGCATGCAAATCAAAAATCGCATATAAATCATAAGCCACCATGATTTGGCTTTTGATTTGATTACAATCACATGCCTAATATCAATCATAAATCATAATAATTCTTCTTTTGATTTTGATTATGAACAGAAGCTGCATATAAATCATAAGTCATATTCATGGCTTCTAATTATAGGAAATTGGCTTTAGGCCTTCGCATATGATGATTCGTTTTTTTTTTATTATAGCGAATCGTGCCGATAATCTGTTGTAAAATAAAAAAGAAATAGATATAGAGAAATATACATTCGAAAGCTGCAGGCTTTTCTTATTGATTCTGAATGATTTTATTATACAAGATTTGTTCTTTATTTATAGAGAGAGATTGAGTTAAAATCATTATCCCTAAGCAATATGAGACAGCTAAAATATTAAATAAAGCGTAAGAGACTATCTAATTTACAACATATACTTAATTATTACTGGGTATTGGTTGCTTTCCACATCTTATCGATCTTAGTACAAACACATCATAATAGATGAAACACAATTCTTTCCGAAATTTATAGAGAATCACCCTAAAATAAGACCCGAGAGGGCTCCAGGTAAACTATGGATCGTTGGATTTTGATCTAACTGTTCAGATTTAGAGAGTGGAAAAAATTTATCTCTCGCTAATTTTTTTTTTAAAATTCTTGAAGTATGGGTCGTTGGATCAAAATCTAATAGTCTATTTTTAACATGAGAAGGCACTAATACTAGAGCCCTTGATTTCTCAAACACTTTTGCATCAAATACTCCCACTATAACGTTGATAGTCATGTCCAGCGAGGCAACGACACTCAAACTTTTAACGATGTCGAAATGCAACGTAAAATTCTAAGTTTAATATTTTTCGTGTTGCCAATCATAATGGCAACACTAAAAATACTTTTAGCGTCGTCAAATATTTACTTTTAGTAAAGCCAATTTTGTGACGCTAAAAGTCAATTATTTAAAAAATAATTAATATTCATTATAATTTACAATAATTCTTTTAAATTTATAGTAAATTATTTTCTTAAATTCTAATATATTTATTTATAAATTTTTACAATAATACATTGACCGGTGCATTCATATGCGTATAACGCAAGCGCACGTATCTTTCAAGTAGTATAAAAATATCGATCCCACGAGGATTTTATTCCTACTGTTGTTATTAATTGTTGATATTATTTATTTACAGGTATCTAATTGAGTGAGAAGATGATGATTGTTTTTGGTTGGTTGAATGTGAATTGATATAATACTTAAAGACACAAAAGAAAATACTAAGGAAAATAAACAAAAGACTCAAGGATCTAGGGTTGTGACTCCACACAATATTATTAAAAAGATGAATTGATTCTCTTATAAATGTGTATAAATTAGTTTGCTAACCTGGAACACGATGATATGCAAAAGCCTCTTCTGTTGGTTAGACGCAAATATCCAGTATAACCCAATTGAACCATATGTCTATGTTAACCAAATTACCTAGATTCATTAAGGTCAAGTTCCAATTATGGCTACCCTCGCCTGACAGGTATATTCCTATCATGTAAGGAAATCTATTAAAGGGTTATCTATCCTCAAGAAAGATCGTGAGCTATTGAATCTAAAGCTGAAACCTAAAATCTATTTTCCTAGTTCATTTTAAGTTTACCATACCAATCTTATTGGTGATCAGACAACAATAAGCATTAAGCTTAAGATTCAATAAACAAACTAAAGAATTACCCATAAAAAGAAAATCAATTATTAAGTGTGGATATTGTGTTTCATCACTTCCCTAGAATAAAAATAAAATGTTGGGGGGATCCACTTTTATTATATCTAATTTAGAAATCTCCCTTATTATAATATGAAATTTATCAGTGATATTACCAACCGACCATATAGGCGGTATTCTCATTAAGTCAGATTTTAATTAATTCCAACCAGCCATAAAGGCAATATTATATTTGTCCATAAACCAGCAATATAGACGGTAATTATCTATCACCTGAAGATCAGTCATATAGGCGGTGTTACATTATGTCAAATAAATAAAACCAGCCATTAAAGCGGTAAATCTTTTAGTTTGAATTATAATTTCCATATTATAATTAAGGGAGATTAATCTAATTTAAAATAATAAAAACTTCACTCTTTCCCCATCGGAAATCTAACTACAAAACATAAAAGAAAGGAGAAGAAATAGTGATATAATTACCACTCATCATACATTTATTAAAAATTAATCAAAAAATGAATTATAACAAAAAAGAATTATTGATATTAAACAAAAAATTACAAAATTTATTACTTTAAACAAAAATAAAATGATAAATCACATATATGAAATATTTAAATCAAAATTAATGTTCATCATCTTCATATTCATCTTCTTCAATTTTATATAAATTAATGTTCTTCATCTTCATCTTCATTTTTCATATTCATCTTCATCTTCATCTTCTTTTTCAATTTTGTAACATCCCAAATTTTCGGAATTTTTCTAGAAGTTTCCCGAACGGATGTTTTAGTCTCGGAGCATGATGATGATGAAGAATAAGAGTTCGAGTGATGTTATATGAGTTGGAATTATAGATTATGAATTTTCGTCGCATCGGAAAATGCGTGGGATCAAAAGTCAGTTATGCGATTTTTGTAATACGCGCAAAGTTTACATTTTTGGTCACATAAGGAGCAAACAAACTCCGATCGAGCTGATTTTTGAACCATCGGACTCGTTTTTCCGAGAAGAACAACTTTCATGTTGAATACTTTTCGAGAATCGCATCAGAAGGGTTATGAAATTTTGATATTCCAGAAGGTTCCAGAATATGGGCTGATTTGTAAATTCACAGGGACCAAATTGATATTTTCCAAGTAGTATATAAAGCCTCAAAGTTTGGTTAAATTGCAAAAAGAGCAAAAACCCACCAAAAGCCCTCCCACGACCCCCACGCCCATTTTTGCGATTTGGTTGCTGCTGGTCACGCCGGCGGCCTGCCGGCCACCGCCGGCCGACGCGACCGGCCAGAGTGAAAAGCCCGGCCACCGTGAGTCCAGTGGTGGCCGACGGCGATACCAAGACGCTGGAAATGGCGAGTTTTGGAGGGAAAGAGGCGCGCCCATCGGTGTGTCGACCCCGACTCGTCGGTTCGTTTCACGACCCGAGCCACCTACCAAATCGAAGCCCTCGACGAGTACTACGAGTGTGCGGGATTGATTTCACCGAATAACGGTCGGAATCACGTGAAACGAGAAAAAAAGATTCGGTGAACAGTAAATCCATGACGAACAGTAGCTCCGATCAGAATTCTGTCAACACCAGCGCGTTCGTATGGCCGTTGGGAGTCCGAATATGGCCTCGAAATTTCGGTACGACTTTCGGTTCAAGATTTCATATTTCAAAGTGTATAGTTATATATTCGGATTGTTCCAGTAGTTCAGTAGTGTAATAAATGAACATGAATTGAATTGGATATGCTATAATATGTTAAAACGATAAATGTGGTAGAATTCAGGAAGGATCAGATGAGATATGATCGATCCGGTAGAATTAGCGAGATTCCGGTAAAACGGAGCTTCTCTCGCGAATGAGCGTAGTTGATTGTAAATATAGTTATGATGTAAATATGGTGTTACAAGGGCAATTGGGTAATTATGGATTAGTTCGGAGGGTTCGAGACCCTTCCGTAGCGTTTGCAGAAACTTTTTCGCAAGTTTTACCGCAAACGCGTAAAATGAGAATTTGACTCATCTAGCTAATTTAGAATAGCATGTAAGCATGTATTAGAATATTGTAGCTTAGACCGTAGTATCAGAGATGATTCGGGTGTTCCGGGGAAACCCGTAGTTATTTTAGATAAGTTGGAAGTTCCGCAAATAGCGGTACTAACCTTGCGTTGTTACTTGTTTGACAGATCGGACCCGGATCGCGGGCATTCGCTTAGCCAGGTAAGTAACTCATGCTGTGAACACTTAAGAAATTTATTGTTGTTCGAGATTAGAAATATAATAAAGTTGTATATAGTGATATGCACGAAACCTTTATATAGGAATATATAGAGATGAATGTAGAAGAAAGAACCAGGTGTACTTATATACACATATAGATAAGAACAAGTAAGTATAAGCAGATGTATAAGCAAAAGATAATTATGTGCATATAGAAGTATAGAGACGTACATGTAAGTATATTTAAATAAGAACACATAAATAAGGTTATAAATATAATTCAATAAGACTTGGGTATGGGGATGTAGAAACTACACCATAGGGAATGAGATTAGAGTTATAAATGAGATAAACGTATATGAACTAGTGTTATGAAGAAAAATTTGTAATTATGCATTACATAAGAATATTAGCAACATGAGTAAGGATACGAGTATGAAATGTGATAAGAGTCTAAATGAGCAGTATATGCATACTATGAGAATAAACAAAAGATTACATCATGAGATTCTTGAGTACAAGTAGATAGGTAGAAAATAGCGAATCAGTTTAAGAACCAAGTTATTGGAATTCGTTTACGTTTGATGATTGATGTAGTAGAATAACTTCGATTGGGTGTATGAATATAAATTATGCAATATTAACATATAGTTTGTGGGCCACCAGCACGGTAAGTTATAGAGGTAAGTTAAGTTATGATGGTTGGATGTGTGCATATATAGACATGTATGAAGGTAACATAAATATATCATGTTTTGATTTGAGCATGTAGTTTGTAAGATCATTAAAGAGGAAGTCATGGCTAGGGTAGAGAGAAGCATGAGAGGTGCATACATGCATGTGCATGTGCGTGTGTGCGTTTAAGTTTTCAGTAGTTGAGCAAATGATATCAATGTTTTCAGCAATTTCAAAAGTTTTAAAGAAAGATTTCATATGCTTTGAAAAGAATCATATTTCAGAAATATTTTTACAGTTTTAAGATACAGATCATGATTTTATGGTTTTCGGGGCATGAGGTAAAAACTCACCCCAATATGTAACTTTGGACACATTTGGATTTGACGGATACTTTGGATTCGGGATTTGACCCATCCCAGTTGTACACTGTTGGAATTGACGGATTCAGAGACATGTGCACATGTTGAGGACTGAGGAGACGCTCTCAGATCCTCGAGCAGGACTATGGGCTACAGGGTCCCGACATCATGATTTTCAGAGATGCCCAGTTGAGTTATGGTCATGGGCATCGAGTGCACCCAGTTGAGTTATGGTCATGGGTGTATAGAGACGTCCGGTTGAGTTATGGTCCTGGACGTAGAGCAGTTTTCAGTTTTCAGATTTTCAGTACACGATTTTTAGAAATAGTTTTTCAGATTTCGATTTTCAGTTTTCAGAGATGCCGCAGTTGAGTTATGGTCATGGGCATCAAATATTTTCAGTTTTTAGTTTCCAGATCTTCAGTATAAAGTTTTCAGATTTTCAAGATTCAGACTTTAGAACTCAGACTTCAAATAAGAGTTTTCGTAAACCGTTATTTTAAAGACAGTTTTAGAAAAATGAAGTTTTTAGAAACGAAGTTTTCAGAAAGAATTTTTCCAGAAAGAGAAAGTAAAGTAAATTTTTCAGCAAAGAAGTTTTTAGAAAATAATTTTCAGAAAGAATTTTCAAAGAGAATTTTCTAAAGACATAGCATTTGAGTAAAGTATGATTTGCATTTAGTGCATATAAATCATGTATTCTAGTAAGTTATTTAAGATGCATATAGCTAATGATAATGCATTATAGTATGAGTACATTTGGATGCATATAGCCAGCATCGGTACATGGTATCATCATTATGTTTATATGTATTTGTTGATGATGTTGGTATGAGATGTAGGGCGGTATGAGAGATTCTCCTTGTGAATGTTTAATGTGTGATAAATATTTGCAGGGAATAACATGTTGCAATGATTACATGTGTATATATGCATGATCAGTGATAGTAGTTAAGTATCTGACAGAGATAATGTTGTAGTACAACCGATTCGATGATATTTCAAAGAAAGTAAGAATAAAAGGTTTTAAGTTAAAGGCCAGAATTAGATACAAGTAAATATATAGAAAAGTGAAAAGATATTAAAGTAACGTAGTGGATACGCAATGAATCTTGGTACAACAGTTAAAGATATAGAGCTAAATGACCATAGTATAGATGTTCAAAGATTAAGTATGAAACAGAATGTGAGGGTGTGTGAGCTAGAACATAAATCTTGTAATAAGTGGTACCATCTAAAACTTGAATGAGAGTTTTGCAATTAACTTAGATTTGAGAATTACGTGAGACTACATAAACAATTTAAGTCATCAATGTATTAAGAAATAAGCCTTGTATGATGTTTGTATGTTTAATTTAGGAGCATAGTTACTTACTGAGTCATTATGACTCACATCACCACAATTTGTAGTTTTGCAGGTCAGTAGCTGTCTTATGAGATCAGCAGATGCTCCGTGAAGACTTTGAAGACGGTGGATCGCCCCTATTGCAGTCAAGGAAGTCCTGGGTCGAGTTATGGGTCCTCACGGCCTTTTGTATAGTTTTTATATTTTTGCATTTGTATCATTTAAGTAAATAATATGTAATAGCCTAGATTATTTTGAGTTCTGGCCGGAGGCCAAGTACTTGCATTTTGTTTATTGAGTTTAGGCCCGAGGCATTGATGTTAATATTCCGGCCTGAGGTTGAGGTGTTTGGTTTTGTTGTATGGTGCTGGCTGCAAGCCAGGTTGCATGATATTACGAATACATCATGCCGAAATTTCGGTAGATTCAGAGGCTTATGGAGATGGGTTTAGCCTGTCTCCTGCCGGTAGCATCCTGGCCTAGGCGGGATGTTACAAATTTCTTTTTCTTAACTTTCCTCATCTTTATATTCGTGTTTATTTTCATTCTCTTCCTCTTATTTTTCTACAAACAAAAATAAAAGATGTTAACATAAAATATAAAAGTGAAACAATACAATTTTCATAACATTTTCTTAAATTTTGTGTGATTTATTGGTTTATTTATTAAACTTTCTGCTTAGGAAATGTAATAACAGATGAAGATGTGCCATCAATGTGATCTTTTTCTATTCTAAAAAAATTCATCACCCACTATTTTGTAATCCTCATATGAAATTGTTAACGGGTGATTTTCGTTCCAGGGACAGTTTCAGGATAACTCATTCGAGACAATTCTCCTCCAACCATGAATTTGTTTGGTTATAGGGGGCCAAAAACAAACTTGGAAAAAAGACAAAACAACCACAAAATTGACAAAAGGGTTTTACGTGGTTCGGCGGAGTTAATCCAACCTACGTCCACAGGTACAAAGTGGAGTGTGACTTTTTATTACCAAATCGAGCTCGGCCGACCTATTTTCAAGAGTGGTCTAAATAAAATTGAGTTGTTTGTTTTCTTCTTTTTACAAGTAGTTGTTCCTTTTTACAATTTTCGCTATCCCACCCAAATTAATCTAACTTCCCTTAATATACTAAGATAAGAACAACATTATTCACATATCTCCATTATGTCACCCATGTGAATCTCCAGCTGATTGATGGCTATCTGCCCCAAGACTGCATTGCCGAAAACAAACATGCCTTCTGCCTGACTGTCACATCACTCTGTTTATACACTACCACACTCAACAATAATGATGTCAGCCAGTAAAGATCTCAAGCGGTGATACATGTCAGAGGGAAAAGTCCAAGCTACCCTGATCACATGTCGGTAGTCAAGAGGTCGACCAAATGATCTGTCGAACTTCCTTAACCACTCCCGGCCTGACCCAAAATATCCGAGCTCATTATCCGATTCGGGAGGAAAAGTAGAACTGAACCGAGCTATCGGGCTAAATTGGTCGGTCTCAATTCTGATGTTGTCGGTCTTTGAGATCTGTATCATGCTGTGTCCTATGGTCGGCCAAATTCGGGGAACCAAATTTGGACTCTCTGCCTTGCCGAGGAGTAACCGATACCTTTTGAGCATTTATTCCTCCAAAGGGGAAAATCTCACCTATGCCATTGTTGTACTAATCAAGATATTTCTTACAAAAAACACCATCAACATATGTCTCATAGTTCTCGATTCCAACGAGAGTACGAGTTGGTACCGGGAACTACAAAATCAGAAGTGTACTAATCAGCCAGTGGGCGGTCGGTTGTGTGAGCCATAGAGTAAACTGCTCGGTCACCGAGGACTTCAACGTCCTTGCGAATGATTCTCTGACTTGAACTAAATACCCCATTTACCCTTCTGGTAGCCGTCTCTCGGAAACCGTAAGCCATCATATCCTCTTAAATGCCCATCAAATTATCTCTAGGGTTTAATCTGGACGTGACACTTGTCAAGCATCTGTGATCATCCCACCAAAAACCAAAACAATCAACCGTTCAAAGGGAAACCAAAAAGTTTCCAATCTCAACCGTTCATCGCAATCTGAGCAGATGGAGCCTGAAAGCGACACGTGGTTCACATCTGGAGCCTCTCTCTGATCCAATGGTCAAAAATTCCCCAAGCTGTCTATAAAAACGAGAAGCAACACACTTTTCTCTCTTTTAGGAAAACCGGAACTTCCAAAGTGCAAGAGATTCGTTCTTCATTGTCTGAGACCAGCAAACTTCAAGACTGACCAGACCAACCGCCGATATATCTTCTCAAACCAAGTAAGCTTTCTGCTCAACTCCCTTCTCAATTACTAAAACTCTCCGCGATCATCTGCTGCTTGCGAATGATTATGTATTTGTCGTTGCCTGTTATTCATTTTTCTAGCATGTTTAATAGTAATTTGTTATGAAAATGTATTGATGGCTGGTAAACAAATGCCTTGTTATAATAGTAAAGGCAGCAGCATGTGAAGTGATAATTCTTGATGTAATACCTGTGGAAGAGCTTTAAGTTTCTTCTCATGGGGAAGGGGGATTAGACGATTAGTACCAATTAATACCAACCCTTTTGTCAAAAGAGTTTGGAAATGGAAGCAGAGTATTTTTTTTCGCCTGAAGTCTTAATTTTACTTTTTATCAGAAATTTATAAAGTTTTACTTGTTTGTGTTCTTTAGCTAACGTCTCACAATGGACATTTGCCTCTAAATGAAAAATACAGTATTCTAAAAAATGGCCTAGGTAGGCGGTGCCTGGTTGTTTCAATTTACCAGAAAATGGTGGACTAGGCGGAGCTTTTTGGAAAAACGCAGATTTACGACAAACGGTAGCTTTGATCGACGACTGGATTTAATTTACAGATAGGAAATAAATATAATCTCATTTTCTTTAAAATTATATTGATTAAAAAATTGGAAAAAAAATTCATCATCATAAATGTAATAATCTCATTTAGCTAGGTGAAACTATTCTTCAACAAACGAGAATAAAGCTACAAGTAAGAACTGTTATGAAAACTAAATGTGAATATTTCATTGCCATGTTTATAGAGACCAGAAAAAGAACACCAGCACTAAGGAACAAAAACTAATAAAGCTAGCACAAAGGAACAATGGAAAAGTAACAAGCTTCATTAATGTTAAAAGCTTGGAAATTAATAAAGTTCCCAATATTCCATTTAACTGAAAACAAGATGATTCTCATCACATGTGCAATTTTACAATCAATTTATCTACAATACACTCTTGTAAGTTTTACCAACTCGGCAGCTGTTGAGAGTGTCACCAAATATATCAACCGCGCTTTAATACTTTCAGCGTCATGAGATTTTGGAAAGGCAACTGGATATCAACTTCTGAAGGCTTGGAAAACAACCTGCAGGTCACAACAGTTCATTTGCATCATCTCTTTTTTTAATGATCGAAAAGCAAGAGTAACATATACTATATATGCAGAGGAATCTTGTACAAAGAATTATCAAGAGAGAATTTCTCATCCCTTTTTATACAAAGAGCTGCAAAATCTGAGTTAACGGTTCTTTGCCTTTTGGTGTAATAAGTTATACAAACAATTCAATTTCTGCATTTCAAACAAGTTGCAGACGTTCATGTATATGATGAACCAGGCGTGACTATGTTGCAGCATCTGTAAGTAACATCATTTATGCTTTCAGTTATCGGTAACAGCTTTTCCGACAATGAAAGTTTTTCCTGTACATCTAACTTGCTTATTTAGCAAGTGTTAATGTTACCGGATATTTGTGACACATGACGACAATATTGCTATAAATAATGAAGAATTTGTTACCAAGAGAGAAAATACTATGACCATTGCTAATTACAGATACAGATGCTGCACTATAGTTGGACCTATATTAACATACAGAAGATCATACCTTACTATTGAGGAGTGTCTTATCATCCTCTGCTAACATTTCACTTCTGTTTCTTGAAGAAAAAAATTAAGGACATGCTCCCAGATCGGAATTTAGATTTGGCAGCTCCACCAGTTTCAGCGAGATTGATTTAGAAAATGCTGTTCTATGGTCTGCGTTTTCAATTACCTCTTTTACTGATTCACAGTCAATTACAGACACACGTTCCAGTTTCTTAAGCTTTCTCCACATATTAGAAGGAAAAATATTCAATAGTTTATCACAATCTTTTACAAGAAAGACCTTCAATTCGCTGAAAGACTCAGAAGCAAGCTGGCAGTGCCATATTTTTCTCAAGTTTCCCATAAAGACAATGCTTAATTCCTCCAATCTAGGGAGGCTTACCTGAATTAACAGCATAAACATCTTTAGTAGCCCTCACAACAAACAACTGAAGATGAAACAAAAGTATAGACAAGATTATAGAACAGATAAAACCTAGAGTCAATTTAAAAGAGAAGAAGAAAAGGAAACCAATATGTACAGAGATAAGTTCAATAGTGTCCTCAAGGTGAGGCTAGCAAAAAGTATATTTTTAATATTATTATTACCAAAAATGTTTATATAATTAAATATTGACATCAATATCAATGAAATTAATTAATATAATTATAATATTTAATTTTGTTATTTTCAGAAATAAATAGTATTTCTGTTGACGATTTATTTCCCACATGTTAACCTCAACAAAAGCTGAAATTCGACAATTTTGGATCCAATATGAAGCTTATCCTGTTTGCCAAGCATCGTTAAAAAGGTAATATAGAAACAACAGGAAAAGAAACCCACCTTTTCATCAAAGAGAGCTTGTGTGTTAGTCTGAGAGTTGTCTCCCGAGCTTATTTCTACTGCACGTCTTCAGATGAATCTTTTCAGTTTTGGGCAGAAATCAATTGAAAATTGACGTAAAGAAGGGAAATCAACTGATTTCCAATGCCAAATATTGTTAGTTGTGGAAGATGTGAAAGCGACAGGTTGACTAGTTTAGGAAAGACCGTTTCAATCAATTCTTCCTCTCTTCCCATTCCGGTGTCAATTATCCCTTGCATTGACACACAGTGACTAAGAACCTCCAATTTCTCTAGATCTCCAACTATTGCTACATCTTCTAGTAGGCAGCGTTCAAAAGATAATGTTCGGAGGTTGAGTAAGCAACCACGTGACCAAGGTAATGACAGGAAATGAATTCCAGTTAAATGCAAAACTTGGAGTTCTGCCATCCCATCAAAAAAAGGTTCTGGGATTTGTAAGAGGAATCTTCTGTAAACAACGGAATCAACTTGAGTTTTGAGCAAGTCAGGCTCCCAGGGAAGGTTCGACATATCTCTAAAAGGTATAGAAATAGCAGTTAGATCTTTGCGTGCTGTCGTTTCTAGCTCTTCTTTCACATCAACAACGTTTTGGATATTAAACAAAAGCTTATCTGAGGCAATTGATACTGCCAAGGCATGAATGATTTGATGCACTTTAACATGATCATCAATCCATCAATGTAATACACCCTATTCCTTGCTGCTTCCAATGTGTTAAACAAATAATCCAATCCAAAGATATATACAATCGAGTCATCAATTTGTATTCTACTACCATCATTTAGTAGACCACAGGGTTGAAACAGTGATTGTGCTTCCGGTTCCAAAACCTTATAACTCAATTCTATTGAAGACAAATCCGCTTGCATTCCTTTAATTTTTCTTGGATACGATTTTCTTAGCCAATTAACTGCATCCTTCCAAACTCGAGGACTTTGATCTTTCAGTGCATTTGCAATTGTTGTAATTTCAATTGGCAAACCTCCACATTTTCCAACAATCTCAGCGCATATAGCTTGGCGGTCAGATTTTTTTTGCTGAATGACCCACAATCTTTTCAAACAAAGACTTTACTTCTCAATCAAGTAAATTATTGACAGAGAAAATCTTTGGATAACTCATCTTTATGCATAATCCATGTCGATCTCTCGATATTTATGCATAATACATGTCGAATTACAAGAAGTCGCTTCTTTTTCTTCAACGTTTGACGTAGTCGATCAAAGTCTTTGTTTGAAAAGATTGTGGGTCGTTCAGCAAAAAAAATCTGACTGCCAAGCTATATGCGCTGAGATTGTTGGAAAATGTGGAGGTTTGCCAATTGAAATTACAACAATTGCAAATGCACTGAAAGATCAAAGTCCTCGAGTTTGGAAGGATGCAGTTAATTGGCTAAGAAAATCCAATCAAAGGAATGCAAGCAGATTTGTCTTCAATAGAATTGAGTTACAAGGTTTTGGAACCGGAAGCACGATCATTATTTTAACTTTGTGGTCTACTAAATGATGGTAGTAGAATACCTATTGATGACTTGATTGTATATATCTTTGGATTGGAATACCTACTGATGACTTGAACTATCTCAGTGGCTATACGTTGAAAATCAGAAGTTTTAGCTACATCACCCACTACCTTCTCAAACAAAAGAACTGGTTCTCGATGAGATAAAACACCAACCTCGAAATTCTTATGAGTATCCATATGGCACAATTCATCTAGATTTCTTGACATCAACAATACTGTGCATTGACTCTCGTCATCCTCATAAGGAATTCCAACCATATGCAAGTCAAGTGCATTCCAAATATTATCTAATATTACAAGAGATCCGAACCTTTTCCTGCTGCCTTTACTGCTTGCTTGCTGACATTATAACGCTTGAACAAATTTGGGCACAGCCCTCTGAAACAGCGCATATTGGCTGCACCTTCATCATCAATAATGGTTTTTACCTCTTCAGTGAACTCATCCACCCTAATTAGCCAGTCTTCAACAGCTTTATAAACCTCATCCCCTTTTCTCTTAGCATGGTCAACGACCTCTTGCACTTCCTCTCTTACAGTTACCAGCTCCCTAAATACTTGCCCCTTCAGATCTTCCACGTATCTCTGGTAATTGAACACATAAGATATCTTCCTGCGGATAGGATCAAGCAATAACTCTGAAACTACTGAAACATTTGAAACAGCCATAGAACCTAATTCTGCTGCCATTGGCTATGTTTGTTTCCATTTAGCAATTGATCTGAAAGAGAAGTTAAAATGAGAAAAGCAAAGTCTTTAAGCAACAGATCACAAGACTGGAAAATAATTTAATAAAAGCCAATAAAATCATAAACAGAAATTTTAAATAACAAAAAATAAACAAAATTCCCAAGAAACTTAGGTCAAGTTTACCTGATGAGAAACAAGATTGATTAGAGAGGTAGTTACGGATCAGCAGATCAAGATTTCAAGATTTTCTGTTTCTAGATTTATCATTTTAATGGCAGTGCCCGCCCGCTGAAGAAGAACAAACAACAGAGACTATGGAAGTCAAAACCCTAAGTCTTTCTTTTTCATTTCTGATTTCTCTCTCCACACGCCAACTTAATTTGGCCCGTTTGGGCTTGGTATCGTATCCCTGCCTATCGACGAGTAATTCTTTGGTGCAATAGAGATATGAATGACACAATAATCAATTAATAAATGACATGTAAGATTTAAAATTTATTTTCTTAGTTGTATTTTAATATTTTAACTTGCGTGATAATGATTGATTGAATTATTATACGGATGACGTAATACCTCCTTTGTATTGTAGATTTTCTCCCTAGGGACATACTAACGGTTTTGGGTGAATCTAACAGTTAGATTTAATTATTTTTAAAAAAAAAAATAATAATTTAATTTAATTTAATATGTAAAAAGAAATAATGGAATTGAACACTGTATTTGTTCTGGTATATTTTTTCTAGTTAAGAATGTTTTGATTTTTCTAGTTAAACATGTTATGGTTATTTTTTTCCACCTAATTTTTTCAACTGTATTGATTATTGAATTATAAATCTATGAATGTTGATAGTTCTTATTGTGTACAAATGTAATGTTTCTTGGTATTTTTATACTTTTGTAAAGATTTTGACATATTTAGATTAGGCATTAGAATGATTTTATGAAAAAAAATTCACAATGGACTATATATATTTTCAAATTAGGCATTAAATTTTTTTATATTGCTTGACGTTTTCTTTTCCAACTTTCGTGTATAATGTGATGAATTATCGCCTGTAAATATGCCTGTGAATAAATTTGTCTAGGTTGTTATTACAAATTTACATGTACAAATAGTTGTAAAATAACTACTAAAGTAAGCACAATTTTTACTTCACATTGAAATTAGCTTACTTATCCTTATTCGTGTATTTTTAGTACACCCTCTTTATCCTTTCGTGTAAATAAATTACACGAAAGTGGCGAAGCGTTAAACATGTAATTTTTAACCATTAAACACACAAACAACCTAACCATTAAACTTGAAATAAATTTTTAATAATATTTTTAAACATGCAACTAACACCTTTAAACATGCAACGTCAACCAAAAAACACTGAATTATGACCAATAACTATGAAACATTTACTAACATACAACTTTTAATTGTTAAACATGCAACCTAACTATTAAACTTGAAACTAATTTTTTATAATATTTTTATTAACATTTTACATTTCATTTATTATAAATAAAATAATGTTTTATTATTTTTTGGGACAACCCAATTTTTTTAATTTTTTAAAGGAATTGGTTGTTTGTTTGACTGCCACCTGGATATCAAATACCTAGGGTACCTTAGCAAACGCCCTTTAATAAAGGTTGAAAATTACATTTATAAATATAGTAATATTAATATATACACACACATTAATTTTTTGACTTGAAATTTTGATTCCTGATTTTGTATAGAGTTAAAAGTAGTATTTAGTGATCAACAATTTGATTCTTTGGAACTACATTTTATTTAGGTTGGAAAAATAAATTGAAGATGTGTATCAACGAGATGAGTAATTCTTTGGTGCAACGGAGGTGTGGGTGATGTGGTACCACCAACGAATTAGAAAATGACATGTATAATTTAATATATATTTTTTAGTTGTTTTTTTAATTTTTAGCACGTGTGGCAATTGATGATTGACTTGTTACATGGATGATCAATGTGGTACAATTGTTGCATGATAGATTTTCTCCAACGAGATATATAATAACAAATACTATTTTGACATTCAATATTTATATTGGATCGCGTAAAATTAATTGATTAAAATTTATGTCAAAAATTTAAGTTAAATAATCTAACACTAATTTAAATATACAAACTCATTAGCTTTTTGACTTGTGTACATTTATCCTTATTATTTTATATGTTAAAAAAAATGTCATATTTATCTTTCAACATTTTTCTTCTTCTTTTTTTTTTTATCATTTTAACGCTAATTTACTATAAATGAAATTGATATTAAAATATATTCAGACCCAAATGAAAAATAAAATAAAAATAGGAATAATGTCCTATGAGTCCCTAATTTTTTTCATAATGTCTCGTCATGTCCCTGATTTTTTCATAATACATCATCAAATCCTTATGGTTAAAAACTAATGGTAACATATTCATTTTTTTTTTTTGGCTTTTATCAAATTTATAAGTAATAACAAATAATTATGAGACTCATGATATATTAAAAGCATAAAAAACTTAAATGTAAATTTTTACAAGGCAACTTCGATTATTTTTCATGATAACTATTTTTTAATTAAAAAGAATAATAAAAGAAGAAAATATCAATTTACCAAGTTTTAAGCTTTCAGATTATTTAAATGCAAGCTTTCTCATGATTTTTTTTCCAACTTTGAGTTCGTAAATAGCAGCCAACACTTGTGTTTCAACCCCATAATAATAATATTTTTTAAATAAATATAAGAATTTTGAAATGAAAAAAATATATTAGAAAAAAATTATGGAGTTGAAACCTTGAGACCAACTGAATGAGCTATGAGCATATTAGAGAGAAAAATTATAAAGAGGAGAAATTGAGAGAAAAAAAACTTTTAGATTATTTTATATGTCCATAATTATTGATATCACATTTTTATTTGTAAATAAATGATGAAAATGGAAAATAGCAAAATAAATGGATATATTATTATTAGTTTTTAATGGCAATGACTTGATGAGGTATTATGGAAAAAAAAAAATCAAGGACTTGACGGGATATCATGAAAAAAAATTAGTTACCGATAAGACTTTCTCCCAAAAAATTATAAGGATAAATAATGTTATTTAAACATAAAATGTTGATTTATAAAAAAATGTTATACTTAATTATCATTAGTTGTTGGCTCTTTTCCTCAACATCTTCGCGTAGAACAACCGCATCATAATTTAGAGAGAATCACCCTAAAACACTTTTGCATTATATTCTCTAAATCCAATTCCAATCTATTCTCTCTCTTTGGATCTCTTTCTCTCTCCACACTCCAACTCACCCACCAATTATTTTTTCCCCTTTAATAAAGGTTGCAAATTACATTTATGAATGTAGTAATGTAATTAATAGTATATGGAAAGTTAAAGTAATATTTAGTGATCAATTATCCCCAATGAATGTGATTTGGTGGTGTAGGGTTCATGATCTCACTTTGAAGTCCTGAGTTTGAATCCAAAGAATGCGTTTCTTATAAGAGTCCGGAACAGTCGGAGGTTTTACATTCTTCGTTCAAGCCCGGAAATGATGATTTGGCTATATAGGTTTCCAACTATTTCAAAAAAAAATAAATTTAGTGATCAACTATTGGACCTTTTCGAATTATATCTCTAACTCATTATAGGCCGAGAAATATATTGAAGATGTGTATGAACAAAATATCTAACAACAAATATTATTTTGACTTTCAATATCTATATTATAAAGCACAATGATGTGGGGAAAAAGAAGACAACCAATGGTTAGGATTAAGAGAGAGAATGTATCCAAATGCTATCTTTATGTGGCTTAATTGGCGGCTCAGATCATTTTATTATAATCTAATGGCTGATAGAAAATTCTTCCATTATAGAATTTATATAAAAATGAAAAATGAAAACTACCAAATAAATTAAGGAATAAAATCATTTGTTAATGTAAAATGAAAACTACCAAATAAATTAAAGAATGAAATCATTTAATTAAAAATAAAATCATTTCATTATAGAATATCTCTGAAAATCAACAAACAAATTAAATAATAGAATCTTAATCTTTCTATAAATTTTGTAACATCGTGCCGTAGGCACGGGCAATATCTAGTATATTATTAAAATGCATAAAATCAATGTCTCAAATTTTTTGTCAAAATTTTAAGTTAAAATAGTCTAACCTTAATTTAAATGTACAAACTATTTAGCTTTTAACTTGTATACAGTTAGATTTTTACTATTTTTATATTAAAAATTATAATGTTATATTTATTTTCCAACAATCTTTTTTTTTTTGGATTAACATTTTATTGACAAAAGTACTTTAGTTTTATATTTGTTCACTGCATCTTTCATACTCTCAACTGAAAAAAAAAAAAAAAAAACCTAAAATCTTTAAATTTTTATTCCCTTTTTCTTTTTTGGTAGGTGGAAGTTCATCATTTTTGCACGCTCTCTTTTCTTCTTCCTCCCTCTTTTTCCCTCCAATGAGTTCACCGACAGACTCTTTTCGTTTTTTTTGTCACTTTTGTTACCCATATTTCTTGATCTGTGGATCCACTCATATTTAATAATAGCACTCCAATTTTATGTTGGGTGTTTTTATTTTTCCTATTATTTTCTACAGGAATAATGACTCTTATTTTCAGCTCAAAATTGATCCTCCCACCTCCCCTGACAAATTTCCCTCCTCTGGCCCCATCTTGTCTCCCCTGCAAATTACATTTTTACCCTCTCTTCAAAATCATTATATATATGTATATGTATTAATATATAAATTAAATACTTATTTTATTTTATTAATTAAATAAATATTTTAATTTTATAAATTATTTTTTTTTTATTTTTTTTATTTTTATAAATTTATATTTTTTACTCTTTATATATCTATTCTTTTTTATTTATTTAATAAATATTATAAATTTCTTATTTATTTATTTTATTTATTTTATGTTTATTTATTTATTTTTTCATTTTTTCATTAATAAATATTTTTTATATTTATATTTTTTGATAGCCTATTCGGTTAATAAATCTCATATATTTTTTATACATTTTTTTTAAAAATTTTGAAAGTAGAGAAATTTGCTTTATTAAAGATTGTGTAACTTTTTATATTATTAATTATACTATTCTTTTAAATATATATTTCTAAAATACATGAGAATATTTTTATTATACAAAAGTAGTGTTAAAAAAATTAATAAAGAATCACAAAAATTAAATGAATAAATGAACATAAAAAAATAATAATAAATACAAAATTTATAATATTTATTAAACAAATAAAATTGAATAAATATATAAATAGTAAAAAATATAAATTTAGCAAAAAAATTATAAAATAAAAAATTTAATAATAAAATAAGTATATTGTTATTTTTAAATTAATAATATATATAGAGAGAGATTTGGGGAGGAGAGATTTGTATTAAAGTATGAGAGATTTTTGTAATTTAGGGAGGGGGGACATGATGAACATGTGTCAGAGGGGGTGGGAGGATAAGTGCTCTTTTCAGCTTATAGAAGATGTATTCAGGTGCGATGGGTAGATCTGGAAATGAAGGCGATGAGATGGAGCTTTACGGTTCTCCTCAAGGACCTTGTTCGATATATTAGATTTATTGTTTTTCTTGTAATATTTTATATATAGGCCGATGTAGAAGTTTTTATATTCAATTTGTGAATGATATTGTTTCGCTTTTAGTTAGGAGTTTGTATTCACAACACTTCGTCGAGGTGAGAAGTTTAAATCGGTCCCCTAATTCTTCTTGTACCTAAATAATCAGTTAAGGAGAACATACAAAAAAAAAAAAAAAACTCATTTATGCAATAGATCTTTCTTCGATATTAAAATAAATACGAACCTAAATGATTGAAAAAATTATAAGGATAAATGTGTCATTTTATCATAATTGTATATTTTAGAGAGAATCACCCTAAAACACTTCCATCACATTATCTAAATCAAACATATTTTCACATTCAGCTACAATAACTCTTTAAATTTAGAGAGTGATCGTGATTTTACTATAGCGAGCAAGCGCACATTTCGCTTAAATAATATAGTGACAAAAATCAGATATCATACTCACATGTACTTATTATTTTTCCTATTAATATTAAAACTAAACCTACTTAACTATAACTGAACAATTGGTTAAGAGAGAATGATTAATAAAAGTAATTAATTAAAAGACTAAATAAATAGCAAATACACAACTTTTGGAGAAAACCTTATATGCAAGAAGAATTTAGGGTTGTAACTTCACTTAAGCACGCAAATAATGAGTTCAATCACTTTTCATTCAATTGGATTATTATTATTAACTATTAACTTAGAACGATAGACTATCTACAAGTCTTTTTCGATGATCTGGTAGAAATATTCAGATTAAGTCAATTAACTATATGTCTACGTTAACTAACTGATGAACATTAAAAATTGTACATTCATTAAAAGAAAAAATCAATCATTTTACACTTATAGTTTTATTAATCCCATTAATTTATCATATTAATTAAATTTATGTTTTATATATTTTTATTGTGATTTTTAACTTTTATGTAGGTGAAACAATACTTTGGATGTATATTTAGAAAAATGGACTTGACATTTGGATTTTGGAGACCAGAAATTTAATATGTCGTTCTAACAATGTACAACTTTGAAAATTCCAACCCCGAGTAATGCTCGTATTTTGGCCATAATTTTTTACTCCGATATCGGATTGAAGTGATTTCAGTTCCAGATGAAATAAGACTCAGAGATCTACAACTTTAATGTTGACAAAATTTTGTAATTCTGAAGTTTTCAAGACCAAAATTGATGAAGAATTCAAAGTGTGTTATGCGTAAAAGTCATTGTCAAATCAAAATAATAATAAAAAAAATCGACGGTTTGTCACAACTCCACCAAATATGGTCCATGTTTGGTGGAGGCAATTACAATTGAATTGTAATTGCATCTTCAAGAGGTGCGAGCACCTCATTTTTCCTCAATCAGATTTTCATGGTTTTCTCCGAAAATTTATGGATTTCTAGCTCGTGTGTTTTATTTTTTTAGAAAGCTTTCTTGTAATTTCTTTTTCTTTCAGTAATAAAATTATATGTGTTTTTATTTAAATTACGAATAGCTAATTTCTTTTGCTGGGGTAAAGAGTGAAGCTTTTAATATAAAAAAATTAGATTAATCTCACTTATATTATAATATATAAATTATAATCTATGATTAATATTTAAATTAATTCTGGATTAATTATTGACAAATTTTGTTACCGCCTATTGTAACGACCGGTAGTTTTTGCTACTACCTATAGCGACATTGTTACATACGGGACAAAAGTACGTAAAATAATTATGTTGGGACTCGACTATGCTCGTAGAATGACTTCGGGGATGATCGGTAAATTTCTTGAAGTCCCGGGACAAGATTGTACCATATTTCCTTTGCACCACCCATAGTATTTGGGGCGTAACTTTTTCTTCCGATCTCTGATTTTTATAAATTTTATATCTTCAGAAAGCTGAGATCGAGACCTACAACTTCTATGTTGAACATTTTCTCAAATTCGGACCAGAATCAGATCAACAATGCAAGTCCAAATTTGGATGAATAGTAATTTCGGGGTTAAATGCAAAAATCTCAAATTTTCTAGACCTTTCTACACTTTTCTCCATATCTACAAATATCAAACACCCCCATTTTATAAAGGACATACTATTCATAAAAGCCTAAATTTTAGAAGCAAAAAAGAAAGGAGAAAAGAAGAAAAAGAAAGAAGAGAAGAAGAAGCATAATAAAGAAGTAAGAAATAAAGAATGGAGAAGCTTGGCAACCATGGAGATTTGGGAAATCAAGAGGTAAGAAACCCAAAACCCAAATTTTACTTGAATGATAAGTTTGAAGATTTGATGCTAATGTTGTGTTGTGAATATGGTTATGATGATGGTTGTATGATTTTTATTTTGAAACAATAGAAATATAGATAAACCCCAATTTGTTGAGATTGTATATGATTTGTTAAAGTGTATATAAAGGATTAAAAAAATTGATTTTTGATATAATGGAAGATTGATGAATGAAAAATGGAGTGTGGAATGATGTATTATATATTGGGTCGTAGTATGAAGGCATTGATGTGAAGTGGAGTTGGATTTTTGGAGCCTTGGATGAATTTGGAAATTATAATTGGTGATGGTTGGGGATTGAGAATGGCCATTGTATATGGATATTGAAATTTAGAGGATTGTTTATGTATTTTAATGTGCTAAAAATTCTGGTGGTAATGATTGAAATAAATTTGTCAAACATGACAGTGAATTAGATAACTTGGGCAGTGAGTTTAGTTTAGGACACATTCTGGACATGTCCTGATTTATTGCTTATAAATTGAGTTCTGCAGGTCAAAATTAAGATCCGTAAAATTCTGGATAAATAAACTACATGAGGGAATAACATATCCAAAATTTAGAATTTTTGGACTTAAGATAAGACCGGACCGAATTTTTGAAGTCAGGCTATCTGCTGCCACTGTGCCCAATTTTTCCAGCAGCATAACCCCTGAACTTCAGTCCTTAACTTGAGTTATAGGAATTGAAACTGCGATCCGTAAAAGCCAACATAAAGTAGACACATAATCGAGTATTCTATTAAAATTTCATCCCAAAATTCAACCCCGATTTAGCGCACCGAATTTTCAAAATCAGTGTTGGCGCACTGAAATTTTCTGGATAGAGGGCAGAATATGGAGTTTTGTGAAGTAGCTTGTGAAATCTTCGAACGAGCGTAATAAAAATTATTAGAGCACCCTAAAATATTAGTAACATAGCGAGTATGAATTATCATGAATAATAAATAACTTTTGTTAAGTAGCGATATAATTCGCAACCTTGGTACTGACAAATTTTGCTAATTCTAGATTATCACCAAGAGATGCGGTTCCGCCACCATCACAGACATCACCAGCAAGTTCTGAATCTGTGAGTGGATGCTTTGTTTTAAATTTTCTTGATATATGTTTTAAATTTCTTTTCAATTTTTAAGGTTTTAAATTGATGAAGAATATACATGATGTTTTTATATGTTTCCGTCTCAGCGATCGTTTTATGTTTTCTTAATATGTTTCCCCTGAGATGATCGATCATTGTTATGTTTCCGCCCCGACGATTGGTGTATGTTTTTATGTTTTTGTGACTCATCATATGTTTCCGCCGGGGTGATCGTTAGGGTCTCATCCATCTGAAATGGTATGACTCGCTACCTTGTCAACAATGGATCATTCCTTCCTCGCTCAGTCTATGCGGGCGACTTGGACGTTGAGCGCTTGATATGTTTTTATTACTGATATATTTTATATTTTCTCATGATTTTTTATTTTAATATCCACTCACCAGGTCGTTCAAACGATCTGACCCCCTCCCCCTACTCCTAGATTCTTTATTTTGCAGGA
This sequence comes from Zanthoxylum bungeanum, assembly GCA_019454045.1. Taxonomy (NCBI): domain Eukaryota; kingdom Viridiplantae; phylum Streptophyta; class Magnoliopsida; order Sapindales; family Rutaceae; genus Zanthoxylum; species Zanthoxylum bungeanum. Next base: position 289,879 of record SKCR01032766.1, on the reverse strand, counting down.
TTACCCGGAAGACGAGCTTGAAGGGATGGATACTGATGGCATTCACTAGGGTGTTTGGGTCCAACAGATTGAGTACAAAGTTGTAGTCCAGTCATGGTCTTAGCAGAGTTTTACACATATACTAGTAATGTAATAGTTGTTAAAATAAACTAATAATGTCAAGTACAAAGTTATGAAAAGAAGTATGTTAAGTTTACTATTTTAAGTATTAAGTTGCATAACATGTGTTGTTGACTTGGGCCACGGTCCCATGGATGAGTTTGCATTTGAGATAGAGTTGTAGGATAAATTATAGTTAGAAAGTTAGGGGCTCAGGGGGATGGATCTATCTATTCTCTGCCGGTAGCATCTCCAGGAGTGGGATGTTACAATTATGGTATCAGAGTATGGTCTAGGGAGTCAGTGATTGCAGTGGGCAAAGTAATGAGGTCTGGTATACGTAGTGTGTCTGGGATACTCGTATGCAATGCGCTACTTCTCCAGTATCTGATCCTCGAGTACGTCATCAAGCTCCATAGACCGGTCAGTAAGCCTTCTTAGATCATTCAAATAGTATTCCCCGTTAGAACAATTTCACTCTAAATACCAGATAATAAATCTTCTTGAAGTTATACCGATTTAATACCAAAAGAATAAACGAGCTATGGAAACAGACAATAGAATTTTAAGAAAAGTTAACATAGAAGTGAGAAAGGAAAATTATAAGAAAATACAAAATGGTGCATAAGAGTATAGGTAGCCAGAGATAAAGAATAGTAAGAAGATGGAATAAGGCAGAGAGATTTTAAGGATATCTACCCAGGAATATGCAAGAGAATAGAAAAGCCCGAACAAGTAATAGAGTGCCTAGAAGTAAGATCCATTCTCTTCTCAGAACAATCCTTCAAGCCGAACTAACGATCTTCAAGTATTCCCTATAAGTAACAAAGTCCCATAAGTACCCACCAAGGAAAATAGAAAGAGAAAGAAAAGTAAAAGACAAAATGTAGATATCCAAGTAATCAGAAGCAAATAGAGATTGAGGTACGAAAGTAGATATATAAGGAAATACCAAACCTAGAGTAGTAAGAATCGGAGACACGAAGTTAGATAATAAAGGACAAATACACGAGCTTGCAGTGAAGAAGAGTGCAGAAAGACTAAAACTGAATAAAAAGCCGAATACATCTAAGTAAAGGTTCTTTCCCTCAAGGGAGATACCTTTCTTCCTCAGAAAAATTCCTCCGAGTAGATCTAATATTTCTTGAACCATCTCGTATACGTAGTCAGTTCCTCGAATAATCAAGGACCGCTATAAGATAGAAGAAGTAAGAAAGACAAGGTCGATTGTGGAACATTCTAATGGATGCGTAATGCCATATAAATATAGAGATTTTAAATTTCCCGAACCTAGGCCTATAGGCAAGCAAGATGAATGACGATAGAAACAACAGTTAGTTATCCTAGCCAATGAATTCAATAGATAAGGTCTCGACCTATCTAGATCCTCATTCCTCCGTGGAATTAGTTAAAGTTGTCCTAATAAAGTATACTCCATACCCATCCTACATGAGAAATAGGCTCCATTAGGACATAAAGTACTAAAACAAGGATGAAGAAGTTCCCCAAGGCATAAGGAAAAGGACCAATGAGATGTAAGTAGTTCTTGTCAGCATGATTATAGACGACAGTAAGAAAACCCAACGGGTGTCCATTTCGAGAAATTAAAGGACATTGAGAGGCAGGCCACCTAGAATAAGAATCAAAGAAGTTTCGAGTGAGGCTTGCTAGATCAACAGAAGTTAAGATAGAACCCAGGGTAGCGCAAAGATTAAGAAAGAAGAGAAGAAGAAGCATAATAAAGAAGTAAGAAATAAAGAATGGAGAAGCTTGGCAACCATGGAGATTTGGGAAATTAAGAGGTAAGAAACCCAAAACCCAAATTTTACTTGAATGATAAGTTTGAAGATTTGATGCTAATGTTGTGTTGTGAATATGGTTATGATGATGGTTGTATGATTTTTATTTTGAAACAATAGAAATATTGATAAACCCCAATTTGTTGAGATTGTATATGATTTGTTAAAGTGTATATAAAGGATTAAAAAAATTGATTTTGATATAATAGAAGATTGATGAATGAAAAATGGAGTGTGGAATGATGTATTATATATTGGGTCGTAGTATGAAGGCATTGATGTGAAGTGGAGTTGGATGTTTGGAGCCTTGGATGAATTTGGAAATTATAATTGGTGATGGTTGGGGATTGAGAATGGCCTTGTATATGGATATTGAAATTTCGAGGATTATTTATGTATTTTAATGTACTAAAAATTCTGGTGGTAATGGTTGAAATAAATTTGTCAAACATGGCAGTGAATTAGATAATTTGGGCAGTGAGTTTAGTTTAGGACACATTCTGGACATATCCTGATTTATTTCTTATAATTTGAGTTTTGTAGGTCGAAATTAAGACCGTAAAATTCTAGATAAATTAGCTACATGAGGGAATAACATATCCAAAATTTAGAATTTTTGGACTTAAGATGAGACCGGACCAAATTTTTGAAGTCGGGCAATCTCCTGCCCCTGTGCCTGATTTTTCAAGCAACATAACCCCCGAACTTCAGTTATTAACTTGAGTTTTAGGAATCGAAACTGCGATCCGTAAAAGCCAACATAAAGTAAACACATAATCAAGTATTTATTAAAATTTCAGCCCAAAATTCAACCCCGATTAAGCGCATCGAATTTTCAAAATCAGTGTTGACGCACTAAAATTTTCTGGATAGAGGACAAAATATGGAGTTTTGTGAAGTAGCTTGTGAAATCCTCGAACGAGCGTAAGGCCACCCTAAAATATTAGTAACATAGCGAGTATGAGTTATCATGAATAATAAATAACTTTTGTTAAGTAGCGATATAATTCGCAACCTTGGTACTAACGAATTTTTCTAATTCTAGATTATCGCCAGAAGATGCGGTTCCGCCACCATCGCAGACATCACAAGCAAGTTCTAAATCTGTGAGTGGATGCTTTGTTTTCTATTTTCTTGATTTATGTTTTAAATTTATTTTCAAGTTTTAAGGTTTTAAATTGATGACGAAAATGCATGATGTTTTTATATGTTTCCATCTCAGCGATCGTTATGTTTTCTTGATATGTTTCTGCTAAGATGATCGATCATTATTATGTTTCTGCCCCGACGATCGGTGTATGTTTTTATGTTTTTATAACTCATCATATGTTTCCGTCGGGGTGATCGTTAGGGTCTCATCCATCTGAAATGGTATGACTCGCTACCTTGTCGACAAAGGATCGTTCGTTCCTCGTTCAGTCTATGCGCGCGACTTGGACGTTGAGCGCTTGATATGTTTTTGACGATGCATGCATGAAAAATGATTTACAGATATATTTTGTATTTTCTCATGATTTTGTTATTTTAGTATCTACTCACCAGGTCGTTCAAACGATCTGACCCCTCTCCCCCCACTTCCAGATTCTTTGTTTTGCAGGATTACCCGGAGGACGAGCTCGAGGGAATGGATACTGATGGCAGTCACTAGGGTGTCTGGGTCCAACAGATTGAGTACAGAGTTGTAGTCCAGTCATGGTCTTAGCAGAGTTGTACATATATACTAGTATTGTAATAGTTGTTATAATAAACTAATAATGTCTAGTACAAAGTTATGAAGAGAAGTATGTTAAGTTTACTATTATAAGTATTAAGTTGCATAACATGTGTTGTTGGCTTGGGCCACGGTCCCATGGATGAGTTTGCATTTGAGATAGAGTTGTAGGATAAATTATAGTTAGAAATTTAGGGGCTCAAGGGGATGGATCTGTCTATTCCCTGCCGGTAGCATCTCCAGGAGTATGATGTTACACCTATATGACTGGTTTTATTTATTTGGCATAATTGAGTACCTAATTGGACTTGTTATAGATAAAAGTTATCACCGTCTTTACGACTAGTTCTATATGTTTTAGCATAATTAGTTCATGAAATAAATTAATTTGGTAATAATGATAATTTATTTATTATAAAAACTGAGATTTCTAAATTTGAAATATTAAAAGTGAATCCCCTAGCACCAGTATTTTATTTTATTATTACAGTTTAAATTAAAATTTCCAATCACTTGAAAAAAAAATCCAGTCTTTTAATTTTCACTCTAATTGTTATTTTATTTTACTAAATCTATTCAAAATGTCTTGATTGATCCTAAATGAATCCTAAACCCAAACATCTCACATACAGACAAACCATGTATTTAATTCTTCAAGGTTATATGAGACAAAAAAATCAATTAAAATGGAACTTGCATTTTGCCAAAGAATTTCTTGAATCATCCCCATCTATATATTTTTCCATAATTTTTTGTGAGATCTTAATTCGAAAGATTGAGACAGCTAAACGAGAAATTCAATTGAGATCCGAATTGACAAGAATCAGATAACGTTTTTAGATCTAAATCACTATATTTATATTTTCTTTGTTTGTTTTTGTTTTCTCTTTTTGTCAATTTTATTTTTATTTTCTCCCATTTGTTTATTTTTTCTTTTTGTAAGTATTGCATTTTTATTTTTAAATTTTAGCATATAGTCTGCATTTAGGTTGCATGAGACATTGGTCTCGATCATCTAACAGTAGATTAAATAGAGAGTCTTCATCACCTCTATCGTCTTCATCACCTCTATCGTCAATCAAAATGATCGAGAACTAAAATGAAAATCCACCAGTCCAAGTTGAAAACACAGTTGATCAGGAAGAAAACGAGTCTCAGTATGACAATCTTAATCACCCTAGGACACTCAGACAATTCATGAATCCCACTAGGACATGATCACCTTTCTGGATTATTTTTTCCCTAGATGTAGCACATGTCAATTTTAACCCAGTTATCATCCAATTTTTACCCACATTCCACGGTCTAGAATCAGAAAATCCTTATAACACTTAAGGGAATTCGAAGAGGTATGTAACACATATACAGACCAAAATTACAACATGAATATAATTCGATTAAAATTCTTTTCCCTTTTTTAAAGGATAAAGCTAAAATTTGACTGTAGAACCTTAGGTCAGGATCCATCCGAACATGAGATGATTTGCAAGAACAATTTATGAAAAAATTCTTTTCCACTCACAGGACAAACTCATTTAAGAAGAGAATCACAAATTTCACACAAGAGTCGGGGGAAACTCTTTACCAATATTGTGAGAGGTTTAAATAGATGTTGAATGTTTATCCACATCACGAGTTTGAAACATGGAGGTTGTTTGCCTACTTCTACGAGGGGTTAACACCCCAAGGTAGACAAGTAGTGGAAATGATGTGTAATGGTGACTTTAGGGACAGAAATCCCGAAGATGCACTAGATTACCTAGAACACATAGTAGAGAATGCACAACAATAGGACATAATTGGCACTTATGAGTCGTCTGTAAAACCATAGCCATCTAGTAGAGGTATGTTTAACCTTAGAGAAGATCATGACCTTTCTGCTAAGTATGCATCTCTAGCTAAAAAAATCGAGGCATTAGAAATAGGAAAGAGTGATCATGTCAAGTCAATTCAAGAAGTCATATGTCAAATCTGTAATTCAAATGAACATGTCACACAAGTTTGTCCAACCTTGCCAGCCCTGTAAGAATGTCTCTATGACCAAGTGAGTTCCATAAACACTTTCAATTGACCAAATCCAAACCCATACTCTCAAACCTACAATTCTGGGTAGAGAAATCATCCAAACTTCAATTGGAGGAATGATAACCAAATACAACCATCATAACTGGTGGCTTTGACAATTTGCAATGCAAATTTTCAAAAGTGGTGGCCAATCCACCGAAAGGTGGATTGACATTTTACAAATTTTTTTGTTTTTTGTTTTGAAAATGACTTTTACATATAATACATTTTGTCTTCTTTATCAATTTCGGTCTTGAAAACTTCAGAATTTGAAACTCTTGTGAACATCAACGTTGTAGATCTTTGAGTCTTCTTTCATCTGGAACTAAAATCACTTCAATCTGATATCGGAGTAAAAACATTATGGCCAAAATACGAACATTGCACTGGGCTGGAATTTCCAAAGTTGTACACTGTTAGAACGCCCTATTAAATTTCTGGCCTCCAAAATCTAAATGTCAAGTCCATTTTTCTTGATATGTATCCAAAGTATTATTTCACCTACATAAAATATAAAAATCACAATATAAATATATAAAACATAAATTTAATTATTATTTTATAAATATGATAAATTAAGAGATTAATGAAACTATAAGTGTAAAATGATTAATTTTTCTTTTAATAAATGTGTACTTTTTAGTGTTCATCATACCCCCAACCAGCTTATTACTAGTCCCTAGTAATTTAAGCGAAAAACTTTTAAAAGACAAATTCTTATCCAAATTAATAATTGTTTTCTTTCGTTCTAAATGATCAAATAAGTGATTTCTCCTGTACTTTTTACCATTCTTCCATACACACATAAAACAAGGTATCAAACAAATTTTTATGCCCACAATATTCACAGGTCTTGAAAAGAGAGTAATATTTTTGTCCTAAAATAATATTAGAGTTAACACCCCTTTGGCAATGAAAGTTTATTTATAAATACATTATATATATATATATATATATTTTTTTTATAAATAATAATTCATCTTCAATCCTTGTAACGAGCTTTGGGCCAGTGACTCCCAAACCAGTTGGCTTTAGGGCACTAGGTGTTAAGACACCATTACAGACTTAATTGCTCGGATCTTAGATATTAAAGAGAAAAAGTGTCTGATTTCCTTAAGCTTTCTCTTTAACCCATATAACGAGCTTTGGGTCAGTGATTCCCAAACCAGTTGGCCTTAGTGCACTAAGTGTTAAAACATCTATACAGACTTAATTGCTCGAGTTAGAGAGGCTACGGAATCGAACTTATTCACACATTTTTATTTACAAACTCAAGCTCTACCGTTTTACGTGAACAATCACTGCTTACTGAGGCAAGATGTCCGGTTACTAAGTAAGAGCATGGTTAGATTTTTTTTTTTTTTGAAAAAAAAACATTAATTCCACTGCCTTTAGGTGCGACCTCCAACAAACTAGAGAACTAAATATTATAAAATTTTCACTTACAATCCATGTTTATATGTTACCGTGTATGTTGATAATACATGTTAGATGAGCATATGAAGATCAAATTTAATCAATATTATGGAGAATTCACAAATTTAAATGATTCAAAAAGAAATGAATAAAAATAACTTGTTAAAAATAAGCCCGGCCCCGATCCAGCCCATTACCACCCTTAAGATATAGGATTGAGTGCCTCTTTGATTGTATAGGATTTAAAATATAAAAAAGGAAAAAAATCATGGGTTTAAAAAAAAAATGCCAGTAATTGTGGGACAGCGGAGAGGGGAGCGGTAAATGGTGTATGACTTAAGATCTCACCTTAAGGTCTTGAGTTCGAATTCAAAAAGTATGTTTCTTATAAGAGTCTGGGACAACCGGAGGTTTTATCTGTTCCCTTTAAACCCGGAAGAAGTGGTTTGACGGCGGAGTTTTCAACGAGTCAAAAAAAAAAAGTAATAGTTGAAATTTTTTGAAAAAAAATTAATTATTTTTAGTTTAAAATTACTTCTTGGGTCAGGGCGGGCTGGGCCAACCCGGGCCAAATTGTGAAGCCCAGCGGGGAGAGGGATGAAATAGAAAAAAGAAAGACTTGGGTGTTGACTCTCTTGCTCTTCAGCTGTCCCAAAGTATCAGATTCTTAAAAGCAAAACACTCTTTGATCTTCAAACACTTCTGCATTCATTTTGATTTCCCTTCAGGTGCAGTTGTTTTAAGCTTTTTGAATTTATTATTATTTTTAGTTAATTGTTCTGGTTTTGTTATTTGGCTTAAAATGTTGCATATCTATTTCTACTGTTATTTTTTATTTTTATTTTTATTTTTTTGTAAAAAAAGAAATTAAAGAAATTTCTTATTGCTGTTTCTGATCTGTTGGTGAAACACTGTTACATGCTCCTTGAATTGTTTTGGATCTTTGCTTAGTCATTAATTTATATTTTTTTTAGTTCCTTGGACTCATTAAAGAAACAGGGCAATGGCAGAAGTTATTGGTGGCTCTGTTGTTTCAGGCATTGCATCAAAAGTTGCGGAGTTATTGTTTGATCCCATTTGCGAAGAGATATCTTATGTGTTCAAGTACAAGAGCAACATGAAGGAGCTGAAAAATCCACACTAGAAACTCAGCAAAGAACGCTTCCATGTCGCAGGCTACGAGCACTTTCCTTCAAGAAATTCAGTTTTCCAGAATATTATGGAGGCACTGAGGGATTCTAATGTTAAGATGGTTGGGTTGCATGGGATGGCTGGTATTGGCAAATCCACACTAGTTAAAAGTAGTTGCAAAGAAAGTCTTGGCAGAGGGTTTATTTGATACGGTGGTGATGGCTGAGTTAAGTCATATCCCAGACTGGAAAGCAATTTGTGATCATATTGCTGGTTATTTAGGCCTGGAAATTGGCTATCTTGATAGTGTAGCTGCGAAAGTTGGTCGACTACGTCAAACTTTGAAGAAAAAGAATCGACTTCTTGTAATAGTAGATGATATTTGGACAAAACTTAACTTGGATGATATTGGAATTCCTTTTGAGGATGATGAGAATCAAGGTGATGATAGTCAGAGACGTTGTGTGATATTATTGACATCGAGAGATCGACATGTATTATGCGTAAATATGAGTAATCCAAAGATTTTTTCCATCGATAATTTACTCGGTGGAGAAGCAAAGTCTTTGTTTGAAAAGATTGTGGGTCCTTCAGAAAAAAGGTCTGACTGCCAGGCTATAGGAGATGAGATTGTTGGAAAATGTGGAGGTTTGCCAATTGCAGTTACAACAATTGCAAATGCACTGAAAGATCGAAGTCCTCTCATTTGGGAGGATACGGTTAATTGGCTAAGAAAATCGAATCCAAGAACAAGGAATGCCTGCATATTTGTCTTCAATAGAAATGAGTTACACGGTTTTGGATGAGGAAGCAAAATCACTGTTTCTACTATGTGGTCTACTAAATGATGGTAGTAGAATACATATTGATGACTTGATTGTATATATATTTGGATTGGATTATTTGTTTCCAGATCTTGACACATTGGAAGCAGCAAGGAATAGGGTGCATACATTGATAGATCATCTGAAAGGTCCATGTTTGTTGTTGAATGGGGATACTGAAGATCATGTTAAAATGCATCAAATCATTCATGCCTTGGCCGTATCAATTGCCTCAGATAAGCTTATGTTTAATATCCAAAATGTTGCTGATGTGAAGGAAGAGCTAGAAAAGACAGCACGCAAAGATCCAACTGCTATTTCTATACCTTTTAGAGATATGTCGAAGCTTCCTGAGAGCCTGTATTGCTCAAAAATCAAGTTGTTTCTGTTGTTTATGGAAGATTCCTCTTTAAAAATCTCAGAACATTTTTTTGATGGGATGAAAGAACTCCAACTTTTGCATTTAACTGGAATTCATTTCCCTTCATTACCTTGGTCACGTGGTTGCTAGAAGATGTAGCAATAATTGGAGATCTAGAGAAATTGGAGATTCTTAGCTTTCGGAATTCTGATATTGAGCAGTTACCTGAACAAATTGGAAAATTAACTCGTTTGAAGTTGCTAGATTTGAGCAACTGTGCAAAGCTCAAAACAATCAAACCGAAAGTTATATCAGGCTTGTCTCAACTAAAAGAATTATATATGGGTAATAGCTTTACTCGAAAAGCTGAAGACCAAAGTAATGCGAGTGTTGTTGAGCTGAAGAAATTGTCGAGTCTATCCATTTTAGACATACATATTCCAGATTCCCAACTTCTGTCGCAGGATTTGATCTCTGTGGACTTGGAAAGATACAGAATATTTATAGGAGAAGCGTGGAGCTGGTCCAGCAAATATGAATGCTCAAGAACACTGAAACTCAAGCTCGATAATAGCATGCACTTGGAGAGTGGAATCAAAAAGTTGCTGAAGACGACGGAAGATCTCTATCTTGATGAACTGAATGGTATTCAGAATATTGTTCAAGAGTTAGACAAGGAAGGTTTCCCACTATTGAAGCATCTCCATGTACAAAATGATCCTAAGATTTTTTCTATGGTGAACTCAGCGGTACGGAATACTTTTCCATTGCTTGAGTCATTGTTTCTTTGTAATTTGATTCACTTGGAGATCATGTCATGGCCAAGTACAACTTACCCAAGATAGTCAGTCTTTCAGCAACTTAAGAATCATTAATATAGAACGATGTCATGGATTGAAGCATCTCTTTCCAATCTCCATGGCCAAAAACCTTTTGCAGCTGGAAGAACTAGAAGTAACTGATTGTAAGGTACTAAAGATGATTGTTGGTAAGGAAAGTGTCAACCTTGACCATCAGAATGGAAGTATAAGTGGGATTGAATTCAATCAGTTGCACTCCCTAACACTTCGACACCTTCCACAGCTTACGAGTTCAAGATTCTACCTGGAGACTCCAACTACCTCAGGATCCAAAGAAATCACTTCAGAGGAAGATGTTCGGGATTTGATGGCACTCTTCAATACAAAGGTGGTTTACATTTTTGTTGATATAAATAGACACATATAATTAGTTTCTCTTTATTTTCCTTCTCAATCTTCAAAAAAAGTATATCAAAAGTTGTTAGGCATGCAAGTCGTTTTTCCAAGGCTGGAGAAGTTGGAATTGTTCTTAACAAACATTGAAAGGATATGGCCCAATCAGTTTCAAGCAGCATCTCTTTCTGGTCAAAATTTAACAGAATTGACCGTGGGGAAATGTGTTGGTTTGAAATTTTTGTTTTCATCTTCTATGGTTAACAGTCTTAAGCAACTGCAACGACTTGAGATAAGTCACTGTGCGTCAATGCAAGGGATAATTGACACCGGATTGGGAAGAGAGGAAGACTTGATTGAAATGGTTTTTCCTAAATTAGGCTACCTGTCGATTTCACATCTTCCACAACTATCAAGATTTGGCGTTGGAAATTCAGTTGATTTCCCTTCTTTACGTCAACTTTCTATTGATTTCTGCCCAAAACTGGACAGATTCATCTATACACGTGCAGCAGAAATAAGCTTGGGAGACAACTCTCAGACTAACAATCAAATTTGTTAAATTTTGAGAGCCAGAAGGCGTTGCCAGAAACCGATCAGACCACATATCTTTTCAATGTTTGTTGAGAACAGTTCCAATTTTTCAGGTCTTGGAAAATTGACTTGCATGCCCAAAAAGTTCTCTATTTCATTCAAAAACTATTTGATACTTTTTTTATGATTGAAAAGCAAGATAAGAAAAAGAGAAACTAATTGCGAACATACGTATATATAACTTCCCATTACCAACAAAATGTCCAGAAGAACACACCTTATTATTGAAGAGTGCCTCATCACAATCATCATCTGCAATGATTTCTTTGGATGTCAAAGAAGTTGCTGGTGTCTCCATGTTGAATCCTAGACTTGTAAGCTTCGGTAGTTCTCGTAATATTAGGGAATGCAACCAAGCAAAGTTAATTCCACTAACACTTTCATTCTTATAGACATGGTTTTCACTTTCCTCACCAACAATCATTTCTAGGTTCTTGCAATCAGTCACTTCTAGTTCTTGAAGCTTCAAAAGGTTTCTGGCAACAGAGAATGAGAAGAGATGCTTCAGTTTATCATAATTTTGAACTTTAATCATTCTTAAGTGGCTGAAAGAATGATCTTCTGCGAGTTGTTCATGGCATAACTTCTCCAAGTTCATTAAATTATGAAGAGACAATGATTGCAGCAAGGGAAAGACATTACACGAAAACCCTTCCACTGATCTGACTATATATAAAATCTCAGAAGCATTTTGTACAAGGAGATGCTTCAATTGTGGGAAACCTTCCCTGTCTAATTCATGAAGAACACTGTGAAAACCATTCAGCGTATCTAGATGGAGATCTTCAGTCCTTTTCAACAACATTTTAATCCCATGTCCCAAGTAAATAGAATTATCAAGTTTGAGCTTCAATGTTCTTGAGGTTTCATACTTCCCAGACCAGCTCCACACATCTCCGATAAATATTCTATATCTCTCCAACTCCACAGAGAGCAAGTCCTGTGGTATAACTTGGGCATCTAGTATATGCATCTCTAAAGTGGATAATCTTGACAATTGCTTCAGCTCAGCAAGACTAGCATAATTGTCCTTTGACCTCCCAATGAGTGAAGCTATTATCGATATATAGTTCTTCTAGTCGAGGCAAGCGGGATATAACATTCGGTCGAATTACTTTAAGTTTTAAACAGTTGCTCAAGTCTAGCAGCTTCAAACGAGTTAACCGTCCAATTTCGTCAGGCAACTGCTCAATATGAGAATTCCGAAAGCTGAGAATCATCAATTTCTTTAGATCTCCAACTATTGCTACATCTCCAAGTACACAGCATTCAAATGACAATGTTTGAAGGTTAATTAAGCAACTAAGTGATGAAGGTAATGAAGGGAAATGAATTCCATTTAATTCCAAAACTTGAAGTTCTGTCATCCCTTCAAAAAAGAGGTCTGGGATTTGTAAGGAGAGCTTTTTCGAAAACAACAAAAATAACTTCAGATTTGGACATTCCAACCGTTCAGGAAGCTCTTGAATATCTCTACAATGTAGAGAAATAGCAATTGGATCTTTTTGTATTGTATCTTCTAGCTTTTCCTTCAAGTCAGCAACATTTTGAATATTAAACATAAGCTTATCTCAGGAAATTGATACAGCAACATCATGAATGATGCCATGCATTTTAACATCATCGTCAGTGTCACCATCAGACAATAAACAAGAAGCTTTTAGAATATCAATCACTGCGTACATTCGGTTCCTTGCCGTTTCCAATGTGCTAACATATGAAAATAAACCCAAACCCATGCCATAGCTCATCAAGCGATTGATAGGTATTCCACTACCATCATTTAGTAGACCACAAAGTAGAAACATTGACTTTGCTTCCTCCTCGTTCAGAAAATCGTAACTCAATCTAATGGAGGAGTACACATTTGCATCCATTGTAGAGATATGCATATGGCTACGTCTTAGCTGATACAAGGCATCCTTCCAAAAAGGGATATTCTTGTTTCTCAGTGCCCCTGCGATTGTCATAATTGCAATCGGCAAACCTCCACATTCTCGAACTATGTCAGTGGCTATAGGTTGAAAATCAGAAGTTTTAGCTACATCACCCACTACCTTCCCAAACAAAATAACTGCTTCTTGATCAGATAAAACTTCGACCATGAAATTCTTACGAGTATCCATATGGCACAATACATCTTGCCTTCTCGACGTCAACAGTACTGTGCATTGACTCTGGTCATCCTTTATTTCTTTCTCATCATCCCCATAAGGAATTCCAACCGAATGCAAGTCAAGTGCTTTCCAAATATCATCTAATATTACAAGAACCCTCTTCTCTTCCTTCAACCTATGGTCTAAACAATGAGCAATTTGCCATTGAATTGCTTCAAGACTTGGGGTCCGAGTTACAGGAACCATAACAACCGTATCAAACAATTTATCCTCCGTTGCTCGCCTTGCAACTTGTTTGACTAGTGTGGTTTTGCCTACGCCACCCATCCCGTAAACCCCAATAACTTTGATCTCATTATCAGTCAATGCCTCCATAATACCCCGGAAAGTTGACATTCTTGATTCAAATAGCTCATGGTCAGTAATACGCACGGGTTCCGTCCACCGTGGAGCAGAACGGTGGGAAAGAGAAGTTAAAATGAGAAAAGCAAAGTCTTTAAGCAACAGATCACAAGACGGTAAAATAATTTAATAAAAGCCAATAAAATCATAAACATAAATTTTAAATAACAAAAAATAAAAAAAATTCCCAAGAAACTTAGGTCAAGTTTACCTGATGAGAAACAAGATTGATTAGAGAGGTAGTTACGGATCAGCAGATCAAGATTTCAAGATTTTCTGTTTCTAGATTTATCATTTCAATGGCAGGGCAGGGCAGGGCCGGCTGAAGAAGAACAAGAGAGACTATGGGAGTTAAAAAGGGAGTCAACACCCTAAGTCTTCCTTTTTCATTTCTCTCTCGTGAGAGAGATCTCTTTCTCTCTCCAAACGCCAACGTACCACCAACTAGACCAGGCCGGCGGTTCGGTTCCGGTTCGGAACCAAACCGAACCGGCCGGTTTCCGGTTCCACAAGTGTGGAACCGGAACACCGAACCTTTTTTTTTTTTGGAAAATTAATTAAAATAAATGAGATTAATTTTATAAATAAAAAAATTTATTACATTGAAGAGCTTAAGCTTAAATTTTTAAAATTTAAGTTGTCTATGTATCCTCCAAGGGTGAGAGGAATCAAAGCTCACGTAGTTCCATTACAAGTTTTAGACATATCCCATTTGTAAATTATAATTTTACAATTATCAATCATCATTATCAGTTGATCCTTCGGCTCCGGTTCCGCTTGCACTTGTTGCAGAAGCATTATCGAACAAATCTTCAAAATCATCGGGGGCATCTTCTTGTTGTCTCATATCAGCTCGAGTCCAATCATCCACACAAGCTGTTGCTTCTAGAGTGCTTGGATGTAATGAAGATCGCCTAACTTCCAATATATTACCTCCCAAGCTGAAGGCTTGCTCAACCCGCAACGGTGGAAATAGGTGCTGTCAAGATCTCTTTAGCAATAATAGATAAAACATGATATATATTTTGATGCCGGTTCCACCATTTAATGATTTTAAAATTTTTACTGCATAAACTTTCATTAGAAAACTCAAAATTTGTAGATAAATAATTATCTAATTCAGGGTTATTAGTTGTCGTATCCCTAGATTTTTTATTTCGTTGCAATAACCAACGATCCCCTGCGCTAAGTCTTGTTTGAATTACCGGTTCGCTACTACTAGATTGACCTAATGTTCCTAAGTTATATCTTACAATATAATCATTAAATAAAATAATTAAATCACTTCTTAATTTCGTCGTTATGCTCGTAATATCAACATCATCTAATATTCCTAAATAACAATAGTAAGCTTGTAAACCACCATTCAAACCTTATAATTTAAATATAGGATCAAAAACAGCAGCAATAAAGTAAATGAATTTCTCTAAAATAATTCAACCATTTTACATTCATAGCAGTAATGGCTTCGAGCAAAACAATATCATTAGGGTCGTCACTGTCAACATGCTCATAGAGAGTGCCAACAATATTCAAACTCTCAAGAAGAAATAAATGTGTTGTAGGATAATAAACACCGCTAAAAACTAAAGTAGCATCATTAAAAACTCTTAAAATATCTAAAAAAATTTCACAAATATCACATTGATTAGGATAAAGTGTGATATTTTGAACATGTTGAGAAAAAAAACTACATAATGCATCTTTGTATTGAAATGCTTGACATAAAAGAAAATAAGTAGAATTCCAACGTGTTGGAACATCTCTTGAAAATTTAATCGGTTTAATACCATTTATTTTACAAAACTTGGTCCATTCTCTCTAACTTGAGAATATGACCAAATACAGTTAAGTGCCGTTTTAATTGGATCAAGGAAAGGTGATAATAATTTTAGTTCGTCTTGCACACATATGTTAAGGACATGACATGTACAACGAATATGAAAAAATCGACCCTCTAAATTTGGTTCACATAAGGATTTTAAATCATGAATGGATTTAGTATTTGCAGATGCATTATCAAATCCAATTGTTAAATTTTTTTCTACTAAATCATATTCATCAAAAATTACCTTCATCATTCTATAAATATTATGTGCAGTATGTGGGTCATCAAAAACTCTAAATGCAATAAGTCTTTTTTGCATGGTAAATGATGCATCAATCCAATGACAAGTCACACTCATGTATGAGTGTGTTTGCCAATGGTCACTCCAAATATCAGAACATATAGAAATACGACATTTCATCTCTTTAAATATTTCATTTAAAATAATTTTACCATCTTTATATAATTTGAAAATATGACGTTTTGTTGTGTTTCGAGTCATTCTACATGCAGCAGGGTTTAAAGCATTATGCACGTAATTAGTAAAATGAAGTTTTTCATCAAAGCTTAAAGAAAGATGTGCCATACAAGTTAATTTCGCAAATTCTTCTCTATTTTTTGCATCAGAATATTTAAATAAATCTACACTACTCGTACCTCTACTAGATGATGCGTACCTGGCCATTTGAGTCTGCGTCGTATCAATGCCAAATTCAACCGGATGATGTTTTTCCATGTGCTTGATCATATTGCCGTATCCACCAGAAAATTTATAGATAACCCCACAATAGTTGCAAATTGCTCGTTGTGAACCATCTTCTAGGCGTTCCAAAGTAAAATGAATTTTGAAAATATCTGAGGACCGAGCCTTAACTTCTCTTCTCCGTGATTGTGCACTGACACTAGGGCCGCTCTCTTGGGTTGGCATATTTGACATTATGTTCTCAGATGAGCTTGCCATTTTTCGTTTGAGAAATTAGGAAGAAAAATAAGAAAATGAATAATTGCGATGCGAATGATAACAAATTAACAACTAAATTAATTGAGATTGAGAATAAGAATATAAGAGAATTGTATTGAAGTAAGATTGAGAATAAAAGAATTATAGAAAATGAGAGAGTTGAGAATTTGTTGTGATGAAATTATGAAAAATGGATCATATTTATAGAATTTTAGAATTTTTTGATACAAAAAATGCCCCTAAATATAACCGTTTTATTACCGTTATTAGAGGTACATTAGTAATTTATATTTTATATAATAAAAATATTTTTTATTTTTTATTTTTTATTTTTTATTTGGGCAGGGAGCTCCCTGCCCCCCAACGGCTAGTAGCCGTTGAGGCGTAGGGTTCCTGTTGGAACCCTACGGTTCCAACCGGAACCGGAACCGTTCGGTTCCGGTTGGAACCGTCCGAACCGGTGGAACCCCCAACCGAACCGGTCCCCTTCCAGTTCGGTTCCAGAACCGGAACCGGAACAGGTTTCCAACCGGTTCGGTTCCGGTTCCGAACCGGAACCGTGGCCGGGTCTACCACCAACATTATGGTAACCAAGGTGTCAAATACTTTGCTCTCACCGTCAAAATTAGTTTGATATTTTCAAAAAATTCATATTTATTAATAAAATTTTTATATTTAATTATTTAAATTACATATTCAATTATCAAAATTACATATTTGAATCCTTGGTACCATAGATGTACCCACATTTATAATTCATTAGGTTGGAAAATTAAATTTAAGATGTGTATCAACGAGATATATAATAACTAATACTATTTCAATATTTAAAAGCCACCCACACGCATCGTTCTCTCTCATTCATGGCTCATGATTTTCTTCCTTATCTCACCCCAACTTTACGCCATTTTGTACCAGTAAGAACATAGCCTTACTCAGTTGGAATCCCACCTCCATTGCACCTCATTTTTGATCCACTAGCTCCCTAAAGTAGTAAGGTGTCTCATGAACAAAGCCCTATTTCTTCCTCATTGACCGAATTCGCTTAGGATTGGGGGTTCTTAGCTTCTTAAATTTTCAAGGTAAAAATCTTTAATTCATTGCTTCTCTTTTTTTTTTTTTGAAAACTCAGCAATATTGCATAAAAATTAAACGAGATAACAAGAAATGAATGAAGGGAATGTATCCCTCCACAATCCTGACACCTGACTAGAACATGCAAACTTAACTACTCGATGAGCAGCGATATTACAAGATCTTGATTCGAACTGCATCCTAATCGAACCCAAAGATTGAAATGCATTTTTAATCTCTCCTACAATCCAACACACTTCTCTTGAGTTAACAAACTTGGTAATTGTGATTGCTTTATGTTGATGGTGTTTTCAGGCACTATGTTATTTAAGCAGCACGACGGGAGTAAAAAGGTAATTCACTTCTCAGTCAAGATTATTAATGCCGACCCGACCACTAAAGAGTCAACAGTAAGAGGCCGGGAACTTTACGGTTAGTGACCGAGCACTTGAGTTCAAGATGACCGGGCAATTATCAGGTCGACATCAGCATTCTCAGTACAAAAGACTATTATGACCGATCACATGAAGACCGAGCATATGGCAAGACATGTTCGGGAAAATAAGGCATTCTATCCATACAAGATAAGATAATAAGTTATCCTACTTTCATGGGGTAAACTAGTAAGTCAATGTCCTAGTATGATAAAGAAAGTAAATGTAGTTTTGATTATGAATCCTTATGGGAAAAGGGAATAGTTTTGACTAGGAATCCTTATGGGAAAATGGAATAGTTTCAACTAGGAAATTCTTATAGGAGAAGGAATATGATTTCTACACTATTATAAATAGGAGGGCAGAGTATGTGTAAATGGCATCAAAAATAAGGGATCTGAATCTTCAAGCTCTGACTTGTAGAAAACAAAAAGAGACCCGAAAAGAGTGTTTAAGTAATAAAAGTATCATCTTGTTTGTGTCCGTGGACGTAGGTCGGATCCAAATCCACCGAACCACGTTAACTATCCTTGTTGATTGGTGTGTTTATCTGTTTTTTGCTAAGTTTACCTTTGGTCCCCCATAACCAAACAAATTCACTATTGAATGAGGATTTCTTCGGGAGTGATATTCCAATATTACCCTGAGACCAAAATCAGCCGTCAACAGTTGGCGCCGTCTGTGGGGAACTCAACAAAAAGCAACTCGCGTAGTGAGACAATGGCGGAAGACGGAAACCACCAACCAACAGGGAGCTCGGCTGCAGATTGGATGGAGAAGATTGAGGAGAACCTTAGGAAAGAAAGGGAGGAAAGCCAAACTCTGCTAAGAACCATAGTAGACCGGTTGGAAAGGATAGAAGGAGCACACAATGGAAAATTCGAGGCCGGAACTAGCCGACGAAGGAACGACATAGCAGAAGGAAAAAGAATTGTCGATACAAGTGAAGACGACAGACCCCGGAGGAGGGAGCCCTACAGGGTGAGATCCGTGGTAGTGCAGAGAGATTCCCAGACCGAGGACACATGGGAGGGAGAAGATGACAAATCGTCACCAGACTCCTCCTACGATAGCCCTCACAACACCCGGAGAAGAGGAAAAGAATATAATGAAAAAGTACGAGAAGATACAGACCCCGAGAAGCACCATTCCCGAGATAGCAGAAAGAAAAGAAACCACAGGGGGCGGCATGGAACCAAAGACAGCAGCATGAAATCTTGGTTACGAGAGGAGCTGGTCAAATGGGGAGTATACCCCAATGCAAACAGATGGGATGTCCAGGACGGCAAAGATGAGTCCCCCCTCACAGAAGAAATAAAATCAGAGAAATTCCCAAAAAGATTCAGCATGCCGACCATGACACCATACAAAGGCCATACCGATCCCAAAACCCACATTGAAGGTTTCGTCCTACTAATGGAGGTGCAAGGGGTAACAGGGGACGCCATCTGCAAAGTGTTCCCCCTAACTCTGGCCGGACCGGCCATTCTATGGTATAGAAGCCTAGCCCCAAGGAGCATCAGCAGCTTCGCACAACTGAGAAAGTCATTCATACGACACTTCAAGGGGGCTTGTGTCCCTAGAAAGACGATTGGAGAACTAAGGCTTATGAAACAAGGAGACGATGAACCTCTGAAGATATTTATTGAAAGATACCATAATATGGTACTCGAAATCGGAGGGTATGAATCCCCCGAGGCCCTGGAAAGCTTGAAGGGAGCCTTGAGGGTCGGAAGGCTATGGACCCATCTAAGGATCCAAGACACCTCGGACTACGCCACCGCTCTGGAGGTGGCCCGAAAATTCGTTTTGTTAGAGAACGAAGAGAAAGTATCCCGAAAAGGGAACACCATCAGAGAAAGAACCGCAAGGGAGGGTGCCCCCCGCCGAACAGAAAGAGAATCCAGAAGACCACCCCCGAAGCACAAAGAATTCAAGCCACTGCACCGGGACAATCAAGAGAGAAGGGCACCGACCCAAGTAAACCATGTGGTCGGAGAAGATGCATACATTCCCCTAAAAAAACCACTGGGACAAATTGTCATGGAGATCCAGGGGAAAGGCCTCTTAGTGGAACCCGACCAAAGGAGATTCCCCCGGACAAAAGGAACCAAAAGGCTTATTGTGTACACCACAACTCCAAAGGATATGCAACAGACGGATGTAAAGACCTGCGAGAACAAATGGAAGATCTAGCAAGAAACGGGTATCTGAACAAATACATTGACCACGAGGTCATGACGGCCAGACAAAGAGCACGTGGCCGCCAAATCAACTGAAAAAGGGCAGTTTGTCCCCGAAACTTGAATAAAAAACTTTCTCTTCTCAAAAAGGTTCTCGTCCATAAATAGAAAGACTTACTCAAAAAAAAAATTCGGGGACAAACTCAGCGCCTAAATACAAAAAGAAACGACCAAGCACTAAGACCTGATCAGCTCGGGGATGGACTTTGTTCCGCCAAGGCAACTCAGTTATTCGGCTGGGGGTCGGGTTACGTCCCACCGAGTCATGCTCATTGGGCTGGGGACGAGACATTCCCCCATAACCAAGTACCTCTTTCAGCTCGGGGTCGGGTTACGTCCCACCGAGTTATGCTCATTGGTCTGGGGACGGGACATTCCCCCAGAGCCAAGTACCTCTTTCAGCTCGGGGTCGGGTTACGTCCCACCGAGTCGTGCTTATTGGTCTGGGGACGGAACATTCCCCCAGAACCAAATATCTCTCTTGGCTCGGGGTCCTCAGGGACATACTCAATGCATAGGATCCGTGAGAAGCATAGCACGGGGAGGGATGATACCCCCGTGGCGATTGCTTACTCCAGTGTTACCGAACATAAGGAGGAATATGCCCTTAATAAGTCGAACACTCTTTGATCCTCACTTACCTGATGTAATGGATCCGTGGGAAAGCATAGCACGGGGAGTGATGAGGCCCCCGTGACGATTGCTAGCTCCAGTGATGCCGGACCTAAGGAGGAATGTGCCCTTAGTATCCCGGACGCTCTTTGATCCATTCATCATTTGGATCCAAGAGAGGCGCAGCACGGGGATGCGTTGTGCCCCTGTAGCGTGTGCCTGCTCCAGCGCAGTAAGGAGGAGCCCTCGTGCAATACACAGGCTCCACAGTGACCCGACGTATAGAGGATGTGCCCTTACCATTCAAACGCTCTCCTGATCCAAATCCTGGTTCACCGGGACACTGAATTGAAAGATTCAGAATTGTGTTTTGGAGACCTCGGGCAGGACGCTGTTTTGAGGCATCCGTGTCGTTGTTTATACTTGCGAAACATTTTATTTTGGGACAAGCGCTAAGTCGCCCCCACCCTTTAATTTTATTTTTCAGAGTTTTGTTTTCGTTTTCCGCTGGTCTGGTAGGGGGACGCCTGTGTCGGACTCAGTAGGGCTTCAAAAGGTTGATTCACTTCCCTTCTGGGTAAGTCCCACCTGATTAATCGGCTCGGGGCTGGATGCGTTCCGCCGAGGCCACTTGATTAATCGGCTCAGGGCTGGATTCGTTTCGCCGAGGCCACTTGATTAATCGGCTCGAAGCTGGATTCGTTCCGCCGAGGCCACCTGATTAATCGGCTCGGGGCTGGATTCGTTCAGCCGAGGCCACTTGATTAATCGGCTCGAAGCTGGATTCGTTCCGCCAAGGCCGCTTAGTTATTCGACTCGGGGTCGGGTTACGTCCCACCGAGTCAGCCCTTTGGACTGGGGACGTAACATTCCCCCAGATCCAAGTGTCTTTCTCAGCTCGGGGTCGGGGTACGTCCCACCGAGTCAGCCCTTTGGACTGGGGACGTAACATTCCCCCAGGTCCAAGTGTCTTTCTCAGCTCGGGGTCGGGGTACGTCCACCGAGTCAGCCCTTTGGACTGAGGACGTAACATTCCCCCAGGTCCAAGTGCCTCTCTTCACTCGGGGTCGGGTTACGTCCCACCGAGTCTACCTCTTTGGACTGGGGACATAACATTCCCCCAGGTCCAAGTGTTTTTCTCAGCTCGGGGTCGGGATACGTCCCACCGAGTCAGCCATTCGGACTGGGGACGTAACATTCCCCCAGGTCCAAGTACATCTCTTCATTCGGGGTCGGGTTACGTCCCACCGAGTCTACCTCTTTGGACTGGGGACGTAACATTCCCCCAGGTCCAAGTGCCTTTCTCAGCTCGGGGTCGGGTACGTCCCACCGAGTCAGCCCTTCGGACTGGGGACGTAATATTCCCCCAAGTCCAAGTGCCTCTCTTCACTCGGGGTCGGGTTACGTCCCACCGAGTCTACCTCTTTGGACTGGGGACATAACATTCCCCCAGGTCCAAGTGTCTTTCTCAGCTCGGGGTCGGGGTACGCCCCACCGAGTCAGCCTTTCGGACTGGGGACGTAACATTCCCCCAGGTCCAAGTGCCTCTTTTCACTCGGGGTCGGGTTACGTCCCACCGAGTCAGCCATTCGGACTGGGGACGTAACATTCCCCCAGGTCCAAGTGCCTCTCTTCATTCGGGGTCGGGTCGGGTTACGTCCCACCGAGTCTACCTCTTTGGACTGGGGACGTAACATTCCCCCAGGTCCAAGTGCCTTTCTCAGCTCGGGGTCGGGTACGTCCCACCGAGTCAGCCCTTCGGACTGGGGACGTAACATTCCCTCAGGTCCAAGTGCCTCTCTTCATTCGGGGTCGAGTTGCGTCCCACCGAGTCAGTCTCTCGGACTGAGGACGTAACATTCCCCCATGTCCGAGCATCTCTCACAACTCGAGACAGGATCACATGCCATCGAGCACATCATCGTTAGCTCAGAGGCAAAATTTTCTCCTCACAATCAAGATTGGATCAGTCAGAGGTCAGGACCTCTAAATCTCTGGTACAGATATTACAGAGGAGGAGTCATTTTTAGTTTGGACAACAAGAGGAACTTCATCTCTTTATGGAACGACCCAAGTAAGCAATTTGCTTTGAGGTGGAGAATCATTCTGAATAGGGTCAGCATCTCCAAATAACCGAGGATATGAAGATAGAAACAGAAGACTTAATTGATGGCGAATGCAATTTCTCTGTGATTTCTGGAGCGACCACCAGCAAGGCGATCAACACACCATCTTTATATAGTTCCCGGCACCAACTTGCATACTCGTTGGAACCGAGAACTAGGGGACAGATGTTGATGGTATTTTCAGGCACTATGTTATTTAAGCAGCACGACGGGGGTAAAAGGTAATTCACTTCTCAGTCAAGATTATTAATGCCGACCCGACCACTAAAGAGTCAACAGTAAGAGGCCGGGAACTTTACGGTTAGTGACCGAGCACTTGAGTTCAAGATGACCGGGCAATTATCAGGTCGACAGCAGCATTCTCAGTACAAAAGACTATTATGACCGACCACATGAAGACCGAGCATATGGCAAGACATGTTCGGGAAAATAAGACATTATATCCATACAAGATAAGATAATAAGTTATCCTACTTTCATGGGGTAAACTAGTAAGTCAATGTCCTAGTATGATAAAGAAAGTAAGGTAGTTTTGATTAGGAATCCTTATGGGAAAAGGGAATAGTTTTGACTAGGAATCCTTATGGGAAAATGGAATAGTTTCAACTAGGAAATTCTTATAGGAGAAGGAATATGATTTCTACACTATTATAAATAGGAGGGCAGAGTATGTGTAAATGGCATCAAAAATAAGGGATCTGAATCTTCAAGCTCTGACTTGTAGAAAACAAAAAGAGACCCGAAAAGAGTGTTTAAGTAATAAAAGTATCATCTTGTTTGTGTCCGTAGACGTAGGTCGGATCCAAATCCACCGAACCACGTTAACTCTCCTTGTTGATTGGTGTGTTTATCTGTTTTTTGCTAAGTTTGCATTTGGTCCCCCATAACCAAACAAATTCACTATTGAAGGAGGATTTATTCGGGAGTGATATTCCAATATTACCCTGAGACCAAAATCCGCCGTCAACACTTTACTTATTTAAATCTTATTAGATAATTTATTAATGGGTTTTGTTTAAGATATCCCTTTTTGTTTCAATAATGTGGAGGGGATGCTTGTGGGATTGCTAGTGGGTATTGTTGGTAGTGTTGTGTAGTTATTGTGATGAAGTGGGGGAAAATGGAATCCTAAACTATTGAGTGAGGTTCGGTTTTATGGCTCTCTCTTGGGGGAAATTTTTTGGTTGATAATAGGGCTAATTAGTGACCAGGGAATGTAATATTATGGGCAGTGAGTTTCGATTAAGATAAGTTCTGAACAGACTGTGATATTTAGGTTATAACATGAGTTTTAAGTATCCATTTGACACGCCGTGAAATTCTTAGTAGAATACACACATAAAAGAACAACATATTCTAAAATTGGAATTTTTGAACTTAATATGAATTTAGGCGGAATTTTAGAAGTTGGCTGTCCTGCATATATTTTAGTTTCTGCCTTACCTGAGCCATATGTGATGATATGCTTATAAGTTGAGTTATGTAGGTCAAAACCAAGATCTGTAAAATTTTGGGTAAACTAGACACATAAGGGCGTAACATATCCTAAAATTAGGCATTATCGGATTCGGATCGGATCGGACCGAATCCGATAAGAGTTTATTTTTTTGTTTGATCGGATTTTGTGTCCTTATCGGATCGGATTTGATCTGATAACTATCGAATCAAATCAGATTTGTTCGATCCGATTTGATATCTTAACGAATCGGATAAATTCGATTTGATAACGGATCCGATTCGATAACAGATCTGATTTGATAAAATTGATTTGAATTTTAAGTTATCCGATCCGATTCGATAAAATTGTTATGAATTTACAAATTTTCAAATCAATTTTTCGAATCGGATCCGTTATCGAATCGGATTTGTTATCAAATTGAATCTACTATCGGATTTATTATCAAATCAGATTTTCTATCGGATTCGAATCTGTTATCAAATCGGATTCTCTATCGGGTTCAGATTTCTTATCAAATAGGATAAAATATGATTTGATCCGATAATTATCAAATTTATCCGATCCGATCCGAAATTCGACAAACAAACCAAACACGATTTGATCAGAATCGAGAGCCAGATTCGATCCGATTTGATATGATATTATCGGATCAAATATGACCTGATCCGATCTGATGACAAGTCCTACCTAAAATCAGAATCGTTGGCCTTAAGATTCGACCGAACCGAATTTTTGAAGTCGGGCGATCTACTGCCCTTGTGCCTAGTCTTTCTGTTTGCATAGGCTCTATACTTTAGTTTATAATTTGAGTTTTTGATATCAGAATTGAAAACCGTAAAAACCAACATATATTAGATACATTAAGGATCATTTCAGTAAAATTTAAGCTTTAGATTCATCCCCAATTAATCACACTGAATTTTCAAAATTAGACGTCAAGCATTGAATTTTCTAACGATTAGTAAAATATAAGTTTCCGCTACCACACTTGTATAACTCCAAATCTAAGCCCGTAAAATTTATAGATACCATAGATATTTTCATTGTCTAAGTAAATTTGGTATTCATTCATTACGTATAATTTCATGTCATATGTAAATATTCTGAGTTATAAGAAAGAAAACTAATGGTTGATTTGACTTTAAATTGACGTCCAGGTACTCGAAGGTCACCCACACTGTGCACCGCCCCCGACTTGCCATAGCACTGTGAGTGGAGTACTTGCTTTCATAATTTACTTATTTCAGTTATTTGTTAGTGAGCTCAAGTTTTATGATTTATATAAGATATTTAGTTCTTTATTTTTTTTATGCTATTTAAAGAAAATGCATAAGGTATTTAAGAGATTTGAAATTCTGAGCACAAAGGATTTTGATGAATATGTTTTTAAAAGTATTTTAAGAAATGTTATCGTGCTTGGATATTTTGATAAAAGTTCTTTTATGATTGTATACATTGCATTTTTGCATAAACCCGATGATGAGCCTCGTATGGAGGCACTACCTGAAAAGTTACGGAAGTTGCGGGAAACGAATGCCGGAAGGAAAGAAAACCTCTAAAATTAGCACCTCATTGGATTCAGACTCACTAGCCAGTCTCGGATTCGCTCAGCCGTTGTTTCAAACCTTAGCCCCGGCCCAAGGCCCATACAATCCACCATCCACACGCCCAAGACCCATACAATCCACCATCCACACTCCCAAGGCCCATACAATCCATCATCTTCACGCCCAAACCTTCCCAATAGTTAAAATCCCATGCAAAACACATGCTAAAATCCCCTCAAATCACTTTCCAATTTAGCAAAGATTTGAAATCCCATGAAAAACACATGCTCAAATTCCCTCATCAACACTTTCCAATTAAAAAGATTAGAGATCTTCATCACCAAATTTATAAGATAATATTCCAAAATAATTTTCCATGATTTGTTTCCTTTTTTGGAGATCCATCCAAATCATTATAAAAAATGGACCAAATCTAGACACAAGAAGGACTCTATTTCTTAACCATTGGGCGTGAACTACAAAGAAAAATCTTAGACCTTGGTCGGCTCTCTTCTTCTTCTTACCACCGAAACTACACACAAACACAACCTTGAAATATCGAACAAAACAACACCAAAATCGCATAAACAACATCCACAAAATTGCATAAACAGCAGCCACAAAACCGCATAAACAGCAGCCAAAAACAACCAAAATATCAGCCCAAAACAACCAAAACATCAGCCCAAAAATAACCAAAATAGCAGCAAAAAACTACCAAAACAGCAGCCCAAAAACAACCAAAACATCATCCAAAAAACAACCAAAACAACAGCAAAAATAACCAAAATAGCAGCCCAAAAACAACCAAAATAGCAGTAAAAAAATCATGAAATAGCAAGCCAAAAACAGTGATACAGCGACCAGCGAAACAGCAAGCAGAAACAGTGATCCTTCCGGTGACGGCCTAACGTACTTCCGAGAAAACAACTTAAAAGGTAAGACGTAAGAGCTCCATTTACCATATTTATTTTATAGTTTCGGATGCTGCATGCTTGGCTGGAAGTGAAATACGTCCAGCCGGGTATGCGAAGTCCTACATCAAAGACGGCCAAATTTCTGGTCACATTATTTTTCTTTCTTTGGTATTTAGTTTATTATTTCATCATTATTTTATTATTTCGCATTTAGTTTGTTATTTCATCGTTATTTTATTATTTCACATTTATTTTGCTATTTAGCCTTTTGTCTATTTACGTTTACTGTTATTTTATTATTTCACTTTTTTATGTCTGTTTACATTGCATTGATGGTTATGTATGTTATTATCTCTTGCGGTATATTGGATGGAAACTCAAACGTAAATTCCGTAGCCGAATCCGAATGGACGGTAGTGCAGTCTGTACTTGGGATACAACTCCACGTACCACTCGGGAAATACTCATATATGCATGATTAACTCCTTTTTTTCGTTTACTATTTATTTATTAACGCTTTATTTGCTATTGATTATTATGATTCTTGTTATCGTACCTTGTATTTCTTAATTTAATTTGCTTTTATTTATATTAATGTTTATGGGTATGCAAATTTGTGTGTTTATTTGAATTATCTTGCATGAATTGCATAAGACTTGGCTATACTATTATGTGAACTCGTCCATTATACTGTCATACGTAAGAGACCATTCCGAACCCAACGGTTTGAGGTCTTCGCTTGCGAGGGGTGAGTGCGGCCTTAAATCTTTTCCCAGTTCACACTGGGTGGTGACTCAATTATTCTCCGGTTTAGTCCCCCGCGGGTTAATCCGTACTCTCTGCGGGTTAATCCGTACTCTCTACGGATTGTGAGCCCAACAGTGTCGTGGTCGCCAAGCATCATAGGCATAGCGGTAAACTCCACTTCGCTCATACAATGATTTTTCTTTAGATTGGGGGAAAAACCCAATCTCAGAGATTATTATTATTATTATTTTGGAATTGTCGGATTATGAAATTGACAGATTATGGAATTGACGGATACAATATACATGTGCACATGTAGTTTCAGGACTATAGGGACGGCGATACGTAAAGCCCATAAGTCCTAATTTCAGGGACAGAATGACAGCATTGATTAGCGCTTCTGTCTCTAATTCAGTGACTTGTGGACGACGATACGTAACGCCTCAAGGCACTAATTAGGCTTGTGGGGGGACGATAATACGTAACGCCCCACACGTCAGTTGTTTTCTCGATGAGATTCAGAACTACAGTTTTATGAAAGAGTTTCAGTAAGAATTATTTTTACTAGAGATCTCAGAATTTTACAAAAAGAAAGAAGTTTATAGAAAAGTTTTATAGAAAGAGATTTGTTTTCAAACAAGAAAATAGTTTTCAGAAAAGATTAGCTTTCTTGAAATGATTTCGGTTCTGAAAATAAATTTTTCATAAAGCATTTTAGTTCCCTATTTCAAATTGTCCACTCACTAGGTCGTTCAAACGATCTAACCCCCGTATGCTCTAGTATTTTCTATTTTGCAGGTCTATTCAGAAGACGAGCTCGAGATGATGAATACCGATAGCAGCCACTAGAGTTATTGGGTCCACTCATCAGTCAGGTCTGAGGTATATGGTTCAATCAATCTTGTAAAGGTTACAAGTTATGTAAAAGTTTTATGAGAGTCATTACTTAAGGTTGTCATAGTTGAAGTTACCAGGGTTTAGCATAGCAAGTTCAAAGTTGTTAAGCACAAAGATTTTTTAATTAATTTAAGTTGGGCATGTAGATCTCTAGTGTAAGTGTGTGATTGTGATTGTCAAATAACAAGAAAAATAATAGAATTCAGTTAGTCAGTCAGTTAGTTAGAGGCTAAGGGTGATAGGGTGACATATCTCTTGCCGATAGCATCTCCGAGAGGGGGATGTTACAAAGTTAGTATCAGAACATGGTCTAGGGAGCCAGTGACTGCAATGGGTGGAGTGTTGGGGTCTTGTATATGTAGTATGTCCGGGGTACTTGCATGCGCGATACTACCTCTCCAATATCTGATCCTCGTGTACGTCCTCAAGCTTATAGAGGTTAGTAAACTTTCCGAGAATCAATTGAATATCCCTCTCATAATATGAAACTAGAATCATTATTATAGCATAATCCTTCTGTAACCATTCGTATTTGACACTCGAAGTTCATACATGATAAGTGATAAAAACTAGTGAAGTTTTCGAGAACATATATCTGAAGCTTTAAAAAGAGATAAAGCTAGAATAAGTGTAGAACTAAAAAGTACAGAAAGACGTTTATACTTAGAATAAGCCGAGATAACAGATTAGTTAGAAACAAAATTGATAGTAAAAAAAATGCATGAGCTTGTAGTAATAAAGAGAATAAAATGAGCAGAAACAAACATAAGAATGACAGATAGACTCAAGTAATGTTTCTTCCCTCCTTAGAAAATCACATGTAGTAGATCCAGTAATTTTCGAGATCCATGTATACATAGCAAGCTTTCCGAATGATAGAAGATTTCTAGAAAAGTAAAGAAGCAAGAAATATGATCTAGTTGTGAATATTCCTAATAGGTTTAAGATACCTAGAAGAACGTAAGGATTTCAGCTAGAATCGAGACTTAGTAAGACCAATACCATAAGAAGCAACAAATTGTTCATATTAGCAAAGGATTCCAAAGTAGGTCAAACCATAACTTGATCGTTGCCCGACCACGTAGAGGTACTGGATAAGGAAAATATCCTAGCATGGTCCATCGCATACATATTCTTAAATATGTAATGGATTAAGCCAGAGAAATCGATAAATGACAGTGGTACAAAAGTATTGAACACCTTTTGACATTCGGTCTTTATTACCAAGAATATATAAACTTGAGAAAATAGTCCACTCACTGATTTGAAATCTGACTGGCATTACTTTGTTTCGCCGAAGGAAGTTGCGGTTCCTGCGATGATCTATAATTGATAAACTTAATTAGTATACAAGTAATGAATTATGCTTGTAACATGATGTAATGCGTGTATATACGCTGATACAGAACCTCTATGGTGGTCTCTAACATCTTAATTTGTAATAGAAATGAAATGAATATGTTTCTGTTACGCGTCGTGACGTCGGGTCGGGAGCGTCGCGATGTCCATACTAGCAGACTCAGGTAGAGATCATTTCATGTTCCGCATCGCGACGCCAGGTGCTGAGCGTCGTGACTTCTACACGACCGACTTGAGGTTTCATACGACCTACCCAAGGCTTCACATAACTTACCTGAGAATTTCACACCACCGACCCGAGTCTTCCATACCACCAACCCGAGTCTTCCACACAACTGACCCGAGTCTTCCATATGAGTGACCCAAGTCTTCTACATGGCCGACCAGAGTCTTCCACATGGCCGACCAGTCTTCCACATGACCGAACTGAGTCTTCCACATAACCGACTCAAGTCTTCCACATGACAGACTCAAGTCTTCCATATGACCGACTCGAGTCTTCCTTATGACCAACCCGAGTCCTCCTCACGACCGACCCAAGTCAGAGAGCACCTTCATGCTCCGCTTCGCGACGCCAAGCATGGGCGTCACGTTGCCCACACTAACAGAGTTGAGGCAGAGGGCACCTCATTGTTACGCGTCGCGACGCTTGGTGTTGTGTGTCGCGCCGCTGGCCCGATTTCATGCCCAACACCAACTCTTCCAATGCCAATATTCAAGGTAATCTCAACACTACCACATATCTTCAACATATATCAAAGCTCATCTCATATTATCAATCCAAACACAAACCATTTATTCAATTATCATCACATCCCAAAATAAAATCCCTCAACACATTTACACACTTAAAAGCTTTATTCCATGTTTATACTATCATGACACTACTTAAAATGCATGATAATCAACACCATTAAGGCCAAATAAACAAATCCAATCCCTAGGGTATATAGGGTGCGAATTTGGGGCTTCTACATTTCAAGCTTAAAAATGAAATTAGAAGAGGGAAAGAGGATAAAAAACTTACTTTGCATGAGATATGGTTGGAATCATCACTTGTTACTCCAAAATAGCATGAGGAGAAGAGAAAGACGAGAGAGCTATCCTAAGGCTCCTTCACGTTTTTGGCTTGAAAAGGGGATGAGTGAATAGTATTGTATTTATTGGCAAAGGTCTGATTTTTTTAATGAAATGAGTGGCTAAGCTTGTGCCACGTAACTCTATTCTAGCTCATTCTCGAAATTCACTATAGCATCCATGGAAATCACGATTTTTGACCTAATTCTGCTCCGAAATTGGAAAAATATCCAACGTGAAAGTTGTAGGTCTCGGTCTTAGTTTTCCGAAGATTTAAAATCCATAAGATCCAAGATCGTATGAAAAAGTTATGGCTCAAATACTACGGGTTGTACGGAGTGGGACATAAAATAAATTTCGTGTTGGAACTATAAGAGATTTATCGAATGTCAAAAAAGTAATTTCATGAGCATATACATGCTTAAACATGATTCATATCATGTATTATGCCATCCATAACTAAATAGTCGTCGGAATTATCGGGGTGTTACATAGACAAATGTTGTCACCACTATATGGTTGATTTTATATGTTTTGTCATAGTTAATTTCTGAAATAAATTAACTAGGTAATAATGACAATTTATATATTATAAAAATTAAGATTTCTCTATATTTGAAATATGAAGAATGGATCCGCTAGCGTCACTATTTCATTTTTACTATTGCAATCCAATTTAAAATTGTTCATCACTTCAAATCATTCAGCCTTTTTATTTTGTTATTCGAATTATTATTTTATTTTACTAAATTTATTCCTTGTGGATCGACCCGGACTTACGGGTTATTTTATTACTTTGACACTCTTATACTTGGGAGTAAAGAACCACTTTGTAAGTGTGTCATGAAACAAACGTTAGAGTATAAGCTAGAATTAACGCTAGCATATAAAAATAATCTCGTGTTCTTGTTGTTCAATTTTATAAAGAATAAGCTAATATTAACTATACATTTGAAGTAGTTTTTAAACATTAACATTTACACTAACTTATAAGTTAACCAAACCAATTTGAGTTTTACCCCCACCTCCTTACATTTGGGAAAAAGATAAAAACATGTACGTACAAATTCAGGGAGTGCGTTTCTTGTAAGAGCCTGGGATAGCCGGGGGTTTTATCTGCTCCGTTTAAGCTCGGAATGAGTGGTTTGGCGGCGGGGTTTCCAACGATTCCAAAAAAAAAAAATGTACGTACAATTTGGATATTAATTGTACTTTTTTCATACGTACGTGCATGCATGCATTTGTGCATGCTTTTGCTTTTGTTCATGTGACGATACACTTTCTGCTGGATAAAATCTACAGAAAATTTTATTTATTATTTTATTATTTCCTTGAAATAGTCGCGATGTCCATACTAGGAGACTCAGGCCGAGATCATTTCATGTTCCGCATCGCGATGCCAGATGCTGAGTGTCGTGACTTCTACACGACTGACCCGAGGTTTCATACGACCTACCCAAGGCTTCACATAACTTACCTGAGAATTTCACACCACTGACCCGAGTCTTCCACACCACCGACCCGAGTCTTCCACACAACCGACCCGAGTCTTCCACATGAGCGACCCGAGTCTTCCATATGGCCGACCAGAGTCTTCCACATGACCGACCTAAGTCTTCCTTACGAACGACCCTGAGTCTTCCATATGACCGACTCGAGTCTTCCACATGACCGACTCGAGTCTTCCTTATGACGGACCCGAGTCCTCCTCACGACCGACCCAAGTCAGAGATAACCTTCCTGCTCTACTTCGCGACGCCAAGCATGGGCGTCACGATGCCCGCACTAACAGAGTTGAGGCAGATGGCACCTCATTGTTACGCGTCGCGACGCTGGCCCGATTTCATGGCCAACACCAACTCTTCCAATGCCAATATTCAAGGTAATCTCAACACTACCACTTATCTTCAACATATATCAAAGCTCATCTCATATTATCAATCCAAACACAAACCATTTATTCAATTATCATCACATCCCAAAATAAAATCCCCCAACACATTTACACACTTAAAAGCTTTATTTCATACTTATACTATCATGACACTACTTAAAATGCATGCTAATCAACACCATTAAGGCCAAATAAACAAATCCAACCCCTATGGTATATAGGGTGTGAATTTGAGGCTTCTACATTTCAAGCTTAAAACTGAAATTAGAAGAGGGAAAGATGATAAAGAACTTACTTTGCATGAGATATGGTTGGAATCATCACTTGTTACTCCAAAATAGCATGAGAAGAAGAGAAAGACGAGAGAGATATCCTAAGGCTCCTTCACGTTTTTGGCTTTAAAAGGGGATGAGTGAATAGTATTGTATTTATCGGCAAAGGTCTGATTTTTTTTAATGAAATGAGTGGCTAAGGTTGTGCCACATCACTCTATTCTAGCTCATTCTCGAATTTCACTATAGCCATGGAAATCACGATTTTTGACCTACTTCTGCTCTGAATTTGGAAAAATATCCAACGTGAAAGTTGTAGGTCTCGGTCTTAGCTTTCCGACAATTTAAAATCCATAAAATCGGAGATCGTATGAAAAAGTTAGGGCCCAAATACTATGGGTTGTACGGAGTGGGACATAAAATAAATTTCGTGTTGGAACTATAAGAGATTTATCGAATGTCTAAAAAGTAATTTCATGAGCATATACATGATTCATATCATGTATTATGCCATCCATAACTAAGTAGTCGTCAGAATTATCGGGGTGTTACATAGACAAATGTTGTCACCACTATATGGTTGATTTTATATGTTTTGTCATAGTTAATTTCTGAAATAAATTAACTAGGTAATAATGACAATTTATATATTATAAAAATTAAGATTTCTCTATATTTGAAATATGAAGAATGGATCCGTTAGCGTCACTATTTCATTTTTATTGTTGCAATTCAATTTAAAATTGTTCATCACTTCAAATCATTCAGCCTTTTTATTATTTTATTCGAATTATTATTTTATTTTACTAAATTTATTCTTGTGGATCGACCCGGACTTACGGGTTATTTTATTACTTTGACACTCTTATACTTGGGAGTAAAGAACCACTTTGTAAGTGTGTCATGAAACCAACGTTAGAGTATAAGCTAGAATTAACGCTAGCATATAAAAATAATCTCGTGTTCTTACTGTTCAATTTTATGAAAAAATAAGCTAATATTAACTATACATTTGAAGTAGTTTTTAAACATTAACATTTACACTAACTTATAAGTTCACCAAACCAATTTGAGTTTTACCCCCACCTCCTTACATTTGGGAAAAAGATAAAAACATGTACGTACAAATTCAGGGAGTGTGTTTCTTGTAAGAGACTGAGATAGTCGGGGGTTTTATCTGCTCCGTTTAAGCTTGGAATGAGTGGTTTGGCGGCGAAGTTTCCAACGATTCCAAAAAAAAAAAAAAAAAATGTACGTACAATTTGGATATTAATTGTACTTTTTTCATACGTACGTGCATGCATGCATTTGTGCATGCTTTTGCTTTTGTTCATGTGACGATACACTTTCTGCTGGATAAAATCTACGGAAACTTTTATTTATTATTTCCTTGAAATATCAACTGAATCTTTATTAATTGAGATATTTTTTCTCTTTTACCCCCTCTTTCTTGTTTTTTATTTAATAATTTTTCTGAGAGTGGAAAATTAGGATGCTTTTGGACTGTACGTACGTATAAGATTAAGAAAAATAATATAAAGAAGAGAGAAACTTCAATCAATTATTTGGGTTATAAAAAAATGTGATGATTTTATTTATTTTTTATTTTTTTTGGCTTCTGGAATGCACCAACTTTCCCACCATCTTCTTTATTTTATATATTTGCTTTTGCTTTTGAATATACAAACCCAGATGAAAAAGATGTCACAGAAGAAACTGCAGCTCCTGCTTTGCTTTAATCTTTCGGCCTTTATAGCTAGCTTCAGCCTTTCTTTTTAAGTAAAAATTATTTTAATACCATGAGCTCTTATATAACTACTATGCACCAGTCGGGATCGGTCTTGGAGATAGTCCGTAAAGACCTCTGATTGTCCAAAATTCTTATAAGAAACGTATTCTTACGAGAAACATAATACATCGAACCTTTTCCTATTCTATTTTCTTTTGGCTCAAATTTAGGATTTGGCATAGGTGTTCAAAACTCAGGGTCGACTGGCTTATTTGTAATTGGCATATGATTGATTGGAAGATATCTAATGGAATTGGCTTGTGGCTTGTGGCAAGAATTGGTTTTGTTAATTTAGTGACATATCTAATGGATTTTTATGTACATGATGCCTGTGGGGAACCAATCAAAGACAAGTTACAACTACATGACAATATTGTTATTATTTTATTTGTTTTTGTAGTTTGGTTAAAGTGTTTAGTGATATAAAAAGAAAAATAGGAAAACTCCTTTTACCTAATATATATATATATATATATATATATTCTCTCTAATGAGTGCATCCTCAAGCAATTTGGGTCATGATTCGTTTATTCGTTCGATTCGATTCGCTTTAAAGCGAATACATGTTTGAAAAAATGGATTCGTTTAATAAATGGGTCCATTCAATTTGATTCGTTTATTAAACGAATCGAATACTTAAGCTCATTGATTCGTTTATTCGTTTATGATTCGTTTTATTATTTTTATTTACTAGTTCTTGTTAATTTTCAATTAAGATTCGAGAAATTATAGCTAATTATAATATAAAAAGTAATATTTTCGATATTTGGTGAGGTATTTTTAGTAAATATATTAATTACATATTTCATATGTATATATTTATGAAAAATTAATGTAAATCAAGTGTGGTAAATTATTTTATTAAATAATATCATTGACTAAACGAATAAACGAATATTAGTATTCGATTCGTTTATTAAACGAATTGAATATGAATCCTGAGAATGTGGTGAAACTCTCTCCAAAAAAACAAAATAAAGAAAACAAAATGTCTCTGCAAAATTCGGATTTTCCTTGTCCCTTTCTAATGAGTATAATGCCTCCTTATATAAGACATGTAAGGATGCCAATAGGGCACCCTTTGGGGTGGGGTGCAACCCTCCAAAGGGTTGTACCTCTCACAAGCACCCAATGCCACAAAAAGGACAATTCTACCCTTAATGAATATTTAGAAGATTTTCCAACAATCCCCCACAATTCTTCAAATATTCATGGAGACACTTGAGAGAGTTACCATGAACTAAAGCTGCATCGAAATAGGTAGCTTTCGCCTTGAACCTTTCCTAGTGAGTGACAATCGGATTTACTTGGTAAACCAGTGACCCATAGTCTTGAACTGTTCTGCCGTTGGTGTAAACCAAGACAATTGCCAACACACAGCTTTAATTCGACCATTTTCCCGTTCTACGGTTGTGTTCATTTTTGGCCCTGAACAAC
Organism: Zanthoxylum bungeanum; assembly: GCA_019454045.1. NCBI lineage: Eukaryota > Viridiplantae > Streptophyta > Magnoliopsida > Sapindales > Rutaceae > Zanthoxylum > Zanthoxylum bungeanum. The sequence goes on along the minus strand of SKCR01032766.1, from coordinate 253,495 downwards.
GGTCCTGGATTCATCAAGCACTTTAGGGTAACCCGCCTTTAAAGGTTCCCATGGAAGCGGCCTCACTTCTTACTTGAAATAGGTGATCTACTATGAAGAGGTAATCTGTCTTTACCCCCATTAGGACTCATCTCCTAATATAGTAATCATTAAAAGCCTTAGCTTATCCTAACCAATGACAGACATCACTCAGCGTCATTATCGGAATGGGAAAGAGTACGAAACTCTTCAGTGCTTGTTTTGAATTGCACAAAGTTTCTGTTGTCCCTTTTGAACCTAGATCTTGGGATCTCCAGTCAGCTAGGTTGGGTTTCCACAGTGATAATTCTTAATTTATAGGCTTTAAGCCCATTCCCCTCGATGACTTCTCAACTTGCTCTCGAGGTAAACCTTTAGTTAGTGGATCCGCTAGGTTTTCCTTCGACTTGACATCATCGATCGTTATTATGCCACTTAGGAGCAGTTGACGTATGATATTATGTCTCTGACGTATGTGTCGAGACTTACCATTATACATTGTATTTTGGGCTCTCCCAATTTCCGATTGGCCATCACAATGTATGCTAATCGCTGACACCGGTTTGGACCAACTAGGAATATCCTCCAGGAAGTTTCTAAGCCATTCTGCTTATTCCACTGTTTTATCTAACGCTATGAACTATGCTTCCATAGTAGACCGGGCAATACATGTTTGCCTCGAGGATTTCCATGACACGGCTGCATTACCCAACTGTAGATTTGGAATCCACTATATCAGATATCCAGCATCGATGTATCCCTCTAGAACAGCAGGATATCTCTCGTAATGTAGCTCATATTTTGAAGTTTCTTATACCTCAAAACACTTACTATGGCTTTCCAGTGGTTGTGTCCTGGATTGCTCGTATATCTGCTAAGCCGATTCACAGCTTGAGCGATATCAGGTCATGTGCAATTCGTGAGATACATCAGACTTCCGATGATTCTCGAATACTCTAATTGCGATATGCTTAAACCAGTATTCTTTGATAGAGGAAGAGTTAGGTTAGCTACTCCCAAATCTTTCATATCAAATTTGCTGGTTAACACTTTCTTGGTAAACTGAATCAACTCATGATTATTACCAATTATCAGCATATCGTCTACATAGAGACATACAATGACATATCATTCTTGAATTGATTTGGTGTATATACACTTAGCACACTCATCGGTTTTAAACCCACTTGAAAACATCTCTTTGTCAATGTTCTCATGTCATTGTCTAGGTGCTTGTTTTAATCCGTACAAGGATTTTACAAGTTTGCACACCTTCTGTTCTTATCCAGGAACATTAAACTCTTCTGGTTGTTCCATGTAAGTCTCTTCAGCCAATTCACCATTCAAGAATGACGTCTTTACATCATTTTGATGTATTTCAAGACCAAATATAGATGCTATGGCTATAAGCATTCTACTGATGTGATACGAATCACTGGTGGATAGGTGTCAAAGTAAACAAGACATTCTTTCTGTCTATAATCTTTTATGACAAACCTCGCCTTGTACTTATCTATTGATCCATCCATTTTCATCTTTCCATTTGTAGCCCAGTGGCTTACAACCTGGAGGAAGATCAACCAACTCCCAAGTATGGTTCTGTAGGATTGAATCAATCTCACTGATAAGTGCCTCTTTCCACAGAGGTGCCTCCAAAGAAGACATTGCTTCTTTATAGCTTCGAAGCTCATTTTCCAACAAATATGTCAGAAAATCGGATCTGACTCTTGGTCAACCTGATCACTGTCCTTGACAGTATCAACAGCTCTTTTTGAGAGACTCTCTTCTTTGTCTTTCCTTACAAGGAAATGTCTCTTTAAAAATATTGCATTCCTTGACTCAATCATCACATTTGGATTGATGTCAGGAATCTCATACTTGTGTGCCAAGAATCGATATGCATTGCTGTTGCAAGTATATCTGATGAATATACAGTCAACAGTTTTGGGTCATATTCTACCTTCTTAGGTTTAGGAACCATCACCTTGGCAATTGGCAAGACACCCCCACATTTTCAGATATTTGTAGGAAGGTACATAACCTTTCCACAACTCATATGGTGTCTTGTCCAATCTTCTGTGAGGAAGCTTGTTCAGAACGTAGTTCGCGGAAAGCAGGGCTTTCCCCCACAAGTTCTGAGGTAAACCAGAACTAGTCAACATGACATTCATCATTTCCTTCAACGTTCGGTCTTTGCACTCAGCAATCCCATTGAGGAGAATAAGGAACAGTGGTTTCGTGAATAATTCCGTGCACAGAACAATATTCACCGAATGATGAAACATATTCACCACCACTATCACTTCTGATTCTTTTGATTTACTTGCCAAGTTGATTTGCAACTTCGTTCTCAGTGTATAAAGCTCTCAATAGCTTCAGCTTTGCTCCTCAGCAAATACACTTAACAGAATCTTGTGCTTTCATCGATAAAAGTGACAATGTACTTTTTACCGCCTCTTATTTGCACAATATTCATGTCACACACGTCAGTGTGTACAAGTTCCAAGGGTTCAGAACTTCGTTCTATGATGTTCTATGTATTTTCGCTTCAACACATGCCTCACTCTCATGTTGGCTATCAATGCAAATTTAGGTATAAGGTTCATGTTAATTAATGTACGCATTGTATCATAATTAACATGTCTTAACCTCTCATACCATACATTTTGTGACTCAATAATAAAAGCAGAAGTTTCAGCTTTATTAATAGCACAATTGACAGTCATTGAAAAGACCCTCAGCGAGGTATCATTTTCCTACATAGACATCATTCTTGGTCAATACAATCTTGTCAGAAACAAATACAAACCCGAGACCGAGTTCTTCCGAATATCTGGAACATGCAAACATTCTTATATGTAAGCTCCGTTCCGGATATCATTTTCAGAACTACTGTGCATTGTCCAACCACTCTAGAGGTAGACGAGTTTCCCATTGTCAGATGATCGCCGCCATCGACCTTTCTGATACGAGGGAAACATCTTGCTATTAGCACATATATGACGAGTAGCCCTAGTGTCTACCCATCATTCTCTCGGATTCCCAACCAAGTTGGCTTCAGTTACCACTGTTGAGAGATTTATTTCTGAAATCTCATCAATTAACTGCTCATCTTCAGCGACATAGGCCTCATTTTTCCTGCCATTGTCCCGAGATATCTTGTTTCTGCAGTCCTTTGTCATATGACCGCTCTTTTTACAGTTGTAGCACTTCCCATTGAACTTCTTGTTCGCTTGGGAAGAATCAGCTTCATTGTTCTTTCTTTTCTTGCTACCTTTACATCCTCAAAGATGTTGGCCTTAGACTCCATAGTCTTGTAGCTGGCCTTCTCGGACATCATGTTGTCATGTTCGATCCTCAATCGAACTCCAAGGTCTTCAAGGCTCATCTGCTTCTTTCTGTGTTGCAGATAGCTCCTGAAGTCCTTCCATGATGGAGGCAACTTTTCAATTATGGTGGCAACTTGAAACGTCTCACAGAGTTTCATTCCTTCATCCAGTATTTCATGAATGATCTATTGTTGTTCACCCAACTGAGACATCACCGTCCTTGAAACTACCATCTTGTAGTCCAGGAACCTACCCACGATAAATTTCTTTTGTCCGGCATCTTCGGTTTTGTACTTCTTCTCGAGAGATTCCCAGAGAACCTTCGCAGAAGTCATGCCTTGGTACACATTGTACTGGGTATTGTCAAGACCACCCAAAATGTAGTTCTTGCATAAGAGGTCTCCAGACATCCAAGTCTGTTCTCGCTCTTCCTTGGCCAATTCAGATTCACCCTCCACAGGACCCGGAGGATCCTAGAGGAATTTAGCCAACTGGAGAGTTGTCAGGTCGAACAACATTTTACTCTGCCACTGTTTGAAGTTTTCCCCACCAAACTTCTCCGGTTTTTCTCCATGAGAGACCGGTACTGTGATGTTTCCGCTAACCATATGTAACTGGAAACAAACAGGGTTCAATAAGTCTACAAAAGACAAATTGTACAACGACCAACAAATGATCTTGTCTCAAGTGATATACCAAATATCCACTTGTTGTTCTATTGGACAGTAGTACCAATAAACACAAGTCCATGAATTTCCAACCAAGATTTCTTATGAAAAGTAAATAAAGGAATATCATTTAACTACTTTCTCAATAGAACCTCTTAGCAATTCGAACTCAGTATTTCACTTTTTCAATGTCACAAACAATATACGATAAGTGTAGATATATGTGCATGTGTCAAACAATATTGGATGGAATTACTTGTGTAAAATTACACTTTAAATTCTCAACCAAATATGCAACACATAAATAAGTTTCAACTTTATCACTAAGTGTATGTCTGTGATAATTGAACACCCTAATAATAACTTAAATCTATACTACCAAGATTTAAAGTGTTTCAGTATATGATTTACTAAGTTAATATTAAATTAATCTAAGTCTTTGCAGTTTATAACAATTTCAGGACAAATTCGATAGTGTCACGTTCGTATCTACGTTCGAACGAGACTGTCCAATGTGTGCGTTAGTGTTGCGTTTGATAACGCGTTCGCACGAAATGATTCCAGAGAGTTCACGTTCGTATAGCGTTCGTTAACGCGTTCGAACGGAATGATTCCAGAGAGTTCACGTTCGTATAGCGTTCGAGAACGCGTTCGAACGGAATGATTCCAGAGAGTTTGCGTTCGAGTTGCGTTTATGACGGGTTCGAACGTTCTTAGGCATAAGGCTTGCGTTCGAATTGCGTTTGAAGACGCGTTCGAACGTTCTTACGAAATTTCAGATTTTAAGCCTTCACGTGCGTCGGGCGTTCGAACGCCCTACGGGTTTTTCATGCACAGTCCGAATTTTTCAGAAAATATGCAAACCCTAACATACGAATTACTATCTAATAACACTAGATAAATAAGTTCTTAAGATTGTTGTAAAATAAGTGTCATTAAACATCAACTAACATGCAAACAACCAGATCAAACCAGAAAATCGAATCTAATATGCATAAACCCTAGAAACCTTAAAACTTGATAATTTAAGAAAAACCTTTTTGAATCCAAGTCGAGATAATCCTCTGTCCTTAAGAACTTATTGGCTCCGTCACAGGTGCTTTACGGATTCACAATTGGCCAATGTCCTCCCATGATAACTTGGTTCCTTCTTGTCCAAAGAGCACTCTTTGACAAATATTCGAACTGAGAATGTGGTGAAACTCTCTCCAAAAAAACAAAATGTCTCTGCAAAATTCGGATTTTCCTTGTCCCTTTCTAATGAGTATAATGCCTCCTTATATAAGACATGTAAGGATGCCAATAGGGCACCCTTTGGGGTGGGGTGCAACCCTCCAAAGGGTTGTACCCCTCACAAGCACTCAATGCCACAAAAAGGACAATTCTACTCTTAATGAATATTTAGAAGATTTCCAACAATTACGTTAGAAGAGCTCTTATGATTTTGGACATTTCAGGAAAAACTCTTTCTTTATATGAGCCGAGTCAATGACCTATTTGATACAAATGAAAAATTATATTTTTACTTGTAAAAAAATAAAATCTCAGGGACTTGGATAATATATTATAAAACTATTGCTTTAATTTTTTATTTTTTTTAACAATTCCATTTTTAATAAATTATATTATTAATTATAAAATTAAAAAAAAAAATTTTGAGAGTTGAAAATATGAACGTCATATTCCTTCTACAGTCTGCAAACGCGCCCGCGGACCGAACAAACCTGGAAACAACTAATCAAAATTAGTGGCCCCCACAGACCGCTCCTATGATTCTTCTCATATCCACCGTTAGATTCATGCCATCTGTCAACTATCCATTGCTTTTGATTTCACTTAAAACGTGCGGCGGTGATGTTCATGTAATGTTGAATATATGCCAGCTGCTTTCACTTTCTTATTATTATAATAATGTAATTAGTTGGGGGTTAATTTGATTAATCATTTAATTAATATTTGATTGGATTCTTAAATTTAAATGGAGGGGTCATGCTTAGTACATGCTTTCTTTTTCATTCAGCAAGTCCATTTCAAAAAATATCTTTCAAAACATTTTTAATAATTTGTTTCTTAAAATGAGTTTTTGAAATTATATCCCTCTAGTTTGACGTTTTTAAGCATGCATAACCTTATGCTTTTCCTATTTATGTTTTCAACTCATTATATTTTTTCCTTTTTCTATTTAAGAATCATGTCTCGTAATTGAATTCGCTATTTATTTATGTAAGTAGAGTTCGAATCTCATATCTCTTATTTCAACCAGCTAATACCACATTCACGACTCATTATATATAACTTCTTTTCATATATCACATATCTCTTATTTCAACCAGCTAATACCACATTCACGACTCATTATATACAACTTCTTTTCATATATCAAAATATGAGAATGTTTGTTCGATCAATCAAATTCATGGATATTTTAATGATAAAAAGGATTTAGGAGACTATTTTTTTTAAATCGTTGAAAACTTCACCGCCAAATCACTCTTTCTGAGTTTAAGCAGAGAAGTAAAACTCTTATTTGTCCCAGACTCTTACAAGAAACGCACTCATTGGATTCGAATTCAAGACCTGAATGTCAGATCTTAAACCCTACAACATCAAGTCACGCTCCTTGAGGACGAGGAGACCATATATTATATAAATAAATTATTCATTTTCAAATGCTTTCTTTAATTTTATAATATGTAATATCCACATTCGAGATAATATATATACCTGGTGTGTAAGGTTTCTCATATCATAGGAATCTATCATAATATTATTGTTAGCACCTTTTTTTATTGGCATATGTCCGTGACAAAACAAGTTCAATTGAGTTGTAATCTTTCATGAAGATCTTTATGCAATTGGACTGGTTTCTGGCTGTTGTGCATCAGACATATGTTCGTGGTGCGTTCGTTGCAGTGTTCGAACGATTGGCGTTAGTGCTGCGTTCGTTTGTGGGTTCGAACGTGTGGCGTTAGTGGCACGTTCTTTATTGGGTTCGAACGGGAGCATTCCAGAGAGCAAACGTTCGAGGCACGTTCTTGTGGGGTTCGAACGGGAGCATTCCAGAGAGCTCACGTTCGTTGTGCGTTCGATTGACGTTCGAACGAGTCTTCACAGAAAGGGCGCGTTCGTGTAGCGTTCTAGTAAGCGTTCGAACGCGACTGCGATCTGAACGCGTTTTTGGCTTGCAAAACCCTAGGTTTTCACCCTACCTATAAATATAACTCTTAGCCGCCTTTCCCCGTTAGTTGAAAGAGATGAAACACTTTTCCCTTGAGCCAAATCTCTCAAAGCTTTCAACTCTCTTTGATTTCACCTTGAAGACTTCTTCATCTTCTTGTCTTCTTCATTAATGGTGAAATCCATTATTTGTTAAACCTTCAACACAACTTAACCCAAATTCCCTAATCCTTTAGAGTTCTTTAGGAGGAAGTTTGGTAGTCGGAGTTCCGGCGTCATTGGTGATATAATCTACTCAGAGACTTCAGAGGTTCTGAAGAAAACCGTGGGTCGCGGGCTTGAGGAGTTGCCTTGAGTTCTTGCAGTATTGAGGTACTTGAGTCGGTGGAGTTGCCACCATAGGTCTTGACCATCGCTGTAAGTTTTTCTCTATATAGTGGATTCGGGTGGTAGCCTATACCCGGAGTGGTTTTTTACTCGGAAGAGTTTTCCACTTCGTCACCAAAATCAGTGTGTTGAATTTTGTGTGATTGATTTACTTTTCCGTAATTTCTATTATTGATTAATATTGTGGATTTTATTGTTGTTGGTTGAATTGGTAATTGTCTGTTTCTATTCCATAGTAGCAGTAACAGGACTTGTCCTGCTTATTGTTTATAATTCCGCATAGGGTCAGAACTTTGGATAACCCCGAATTTTCAATTATTACTAGAAAATAAACGGGTAGCAGCGGGTTTTAGTGTCATACATGTGAAAATATTGAAGCATGATTGTAAATAATCAACCATACAAGGACTCCATTGAAAATTTTCTTCTAATTGTTTTCTTGCATCTGTATCATAATTGGCTTAGACATTAAGAACCCAAATCATATTTTAATACATTATTAAACCACTGTCCAAAAGACAAAACTGATAAAATATCAACATCTATGCTTTTGTTTACTCTTCTTTATGAGGGGCCTCCACCTTTTCTTTTTTCTTTTTTTTCCTTTTTTTTTTTTTTCAATTTTTGTTTGAAAAATGTCCAAAAGTCTATTTAAGAAGCAGAAGCAGGAGAGCTTGAAAACAGCTATAGCCTTAATTAGAAGCACTTTTTCTTTCTTTGTTACAAGGCAAGCAAAGCAAAGAATCCATTTTTTTAATGCTAAGGAAACTCCTTTGCAGCTTCTTTGCTACCTCAAGCTTCAAAACAAGTCACATTTTCAAAACACCACAAAACTTCTGTTTGTTTCTCATTCTCTCAGAATTATCTCACAAGTTTTTATCAGGATTTTTGTTTGATACCCAGTTGGTGAAAAGGTCTTAAAATTCAGAAAATGGGAGTTGGGGGGACTTTAGAATATTTGTCTGATTTGATGGGAAGTTCTGGCCTTAAGCACAAGAAGAAGAAGAAGCAATTACAAACTGTTGATCTAAAAGTCAGAATGGACTGTGATGGCTGTGTGCTTAAAGTCAAGAAAGCTCTCTCTTCAATGAGTGGTAGGTTCTGCTTTCATTGTTTTTTAAAACAAAGAAATAAAAAATTGTTTTATGATACAGAATTTGAAATCAAAGTTGTTTTTTTTTGTGCAGGGGTGAAGTCTGTGGAGATAAACAGGAAGCAACAGAAAGTGAGTGTTACTGGTTATGTTGAACCAAACAAGGTGCTAAAGAAGGCAAAATCAACTGGGAAAAAGGCTGAGATTTGGCCATATGTGCCTTACAATTTGGTGGCTCAGCCTTATATTGCTGGTGCTTATGACAAGAAAGCCCCTCCTGGTTATGTCAGGAAAGTTGAAACCACAGCAGCAGCAGCAACAAGTGCCTCTGTCACTAGATATGAAGAAGATCCTTACATGTCAATGTTCAGTGATGATAATCCAAATGCTTGTTCTATTATGTAATATTTTGTTGTAATATTTTAAAAAAAAAAAAAAGAAGCACTAAAATCCTTTGTTTTTGCTGCTTTTTCTCATGTATCTGCATGCAGAACCACTGTAAAATTCCACTGTGGGGTATTGAGATTTTTGATTTTTCTGGTTTTGTTTTGGGGTTTTGTTGTAATAATATTGAAGATGGTAATGAGAAGATTAGTGAGTTGTTTAATGATTTGTTTGGTTCCTTTCTTAATGGTCCTGATAAGCCTTTTTTTTTTTTGTCAGCTCTGTAAAAGACTCAGGAGTTGTTAAGATGGGGGCCCTGGAGCTCTGAGCTGTTATGGGGCAGCTAGAAATGGCTTACTTTTACTATTGATATATTTTTGATGATGTTTACATCTTTTTCAAAATCCAAGGCAATAATTTTATATTCAGTGAATGAATTAATTTTATAACATAGACCCAAGTGCTTCAATGGAAAAATAGAGTAAATTATGTTGTCATATATCATCGAGTTCGGAAAAGAACGAGATAATAATTCAGGAAAGAGCATAATAGCGTCAAAGTATTTATGTAGAGAAAAGATTTTTGTTTAATTTGATTTGGTAATGAGTTATTTTAGGGGTTCAATCGAGTTTTGTCTGGCAAGAAAGGGGGACTAGTTGTCCCCAAAGGGCACAGTCCAGCGGTTTGAGACTTTATTTTCAATGTGTTCAAGTCTTGGGTAACACTCTTGTAAGAATATATGACAACACTAATTTATCTACACATCAATATCGGAATCCAATGACTCCAATATAAATGACGTGAGATTTCTCCGATATTTAAAAAAAAAAAAAAAATTACTAGCAAGCTGGCTGCTACATGTAGCTATGGCAAAAAGGGGATGCATGAGCATGACAAATGAACAGCTAGCTCACACTTCAAAACAAAACTTCTGCTTTTGTAACTTTCTAATTCCAACGTTCAAATAATTTCAAACCCATTTGGTCCCCAAATTAGCTATGGAATTGGACAAATAAGAAAAAAAATCCCCCCCTGATGTAATTGAACATGAGTAAAAATAGTGCAAGCTGGCTGTACATACAAGTGAAGGTGATGGCCAAGATGCTGCCATTTCTAGTAACTACAAATTTTAATGACACAAATGACACATAGTCTGGAGATTAAATACGAGATCTTAGCTCACGATCATATTAGCCTTTTTTTTTTTTTTTTTTTTTTGAATTATTGGAAATTTCGCCGCCAAATCATCTCTTTCGTCTTTCGAGCTTAAACGGAGCAGATAAAACTCTCGATTGTCTCAAACTTTTATAAGAAACACACTCTCTGAATTCGAATCCAGAATCTCAAGATGAGATCTTGAACCATACACTATCAAATTACGCCTCTTAGTTACTTATACTAACTAATCGGTTGACCTAAAAGCTTAAAGTTATGTATAACATATGACAAGCAGTGGATCACATTTCTAACCCAAAAGTTTTTGAATTGGGAAAAAAAATCTTTTTTGATTTAAGATTTCACAAAACAAATACAAACATACGATTTGCAATTAATAAAAAATAATAATAATAATAATAAACGAAGACTATACATTATTAACAATATACAAGTGTCAAAAGATTGTTTAAAAGCTCGGATCAAGAAAAGATCCAAATGGATGATCTTTTTTTTTTTTTAAATGTCAACTAAAACGTCCCTTGATCATTGATTGATATGAATGATTGCACTATATGTAGGTAGACCGGGCCGGCGGTTCGAACCGGAACCGAACCGTCCGATTCCGATTTCATTTTGTGTGGAACCGGAACCGGAACCAAACAACATTAAATTATTTTTTTTGAAAATAATTACAAATAAAATTATGTAAATTAAAAATACATTAAATTACATTACATAATTACACTAAATTACAAATAAATTTTTTATCTAAAAAATTAAAAAAATATATTATTGTATAAATTCAAACCGGTTCCGATTGGAACAGTTGGACCGAACGGTTCCAACGGTTCCAACCGGTTCGGTTAGGGGAGGAACCCCCTAACCGAACCGGTTAGGTTCCGGAACCGAACTGGAACCGGAACCGTCCGGTTCCAACCGGTTCGGTTCCGGTTCCGAACTGAAACCTTGGCCGGGTCTATATGTAGGTCAAGACACTAAGTTCAAATAAATTCAAATCCATAGATTGGGAAAATGGCATTGGCAGAAAAAGAAAAAGGGAAATTCCAAAGGAAAGCACATCTTTTTCTTCCATTGAAGCAAACGTGACAAAAGAATCAACTTTCATTTCTTTTCAAACTTTTCTCAACACTTTCTCGAAGCGTAAAGACATATCGTTTCTATACAAACAGAGGATTCATGTGCAACTCAAATAGTGCAATTGACACATATAGTTCTGATCATAAGCTGCATTTACGGCAACTAGTGGTTTACTTGTATCAGAAGCTATTTGGAGATGAACTCAATGTACCTCTACCATATAAAGTTTTTAGATGTCAAATTAAATGTATTAATAAATTTCAAAGGTTTCCAAGCAAGAAAATGAAGCATATAAACAATATTCTAAATTGTATTTACTGTTGGAAGTGTTGTGATTAAACACATAATAATAGAGGATAATTTGAGAGAAAACTCTTCTTTTATATACCCACAAAAGAATTACAAAGCTTCCAATACAAGCTTTACAAAAAACTCTCACCAATCACTCTCACTACACTTTCACACATTTAGGGATAATGAATAATGGACTCAAGGCTCCATTTTATAGTGCCCAAGACGCGTGAACAGTGTCACACGCCTTGGACACGTTTTTGCATGCAAGCTAGAGCATGCTGCCAACTTGCCAATATTTTCAACTCTTCTTTCGGTGGCTTTTGGCTTCATTCTGCATGCTGGACTTCACAAAGACTTGCTGTCTTCAACAAATCTCCCCCTCGGTGAAGATTTCCCAAAATCTGAGCCGACCATTAATCATCCAAATCGGATCCTCCCCTGGCTGCATCTGTATGACTGCCTACGTACCCTGAGTTGGGATCAAGCCAATCGTAGTTCTCTTAATCTCCCCACTCTGACTATGTGGAGAGTTTTGTCATCCCGGCTATGGCACGACAGATTTCAAGCTTCTCCTTCGGTAAAACCTTGGTGAACATATCGGCACCGTTGTTGTCGGTGTGAATTTTCCTGAGTTCTAACAGCCTTGAGCTCAGGACGTCCCGTATCCAGTGATACCTTACATCGATATGTTTTGACCTTGAATGAAATGTGGAATTTTTACCGAGATAGATAGCACTCTGACTATCACAGTACAAAATGTACTTCTCCTGCATGAAACCTAATTCCTGGACGAATGTCTTCATCCACAGCGATTCCTTGCAAGCTTCTGTCGCTGCAATGAATTATGCCTCTGTTGTAGAAAGTGCAACACATCTCTACAACCTCGACTGCCATGCCACAGCTCCTCCTGAGAGAGTAATCAGATACCCCGAAGTAGACTTTCGGGTATCCACATCTCCTGCCATATCTGAATCGGTGTAGCCCATCAACACTGGTTTGTCGCTGCTTCCAAAACATAACCTCATCTTGGTTGTGCCTCGTAGATACCGCATGATCCATTTGATAGTATTCCAGTGTTCCCGTCCTGGGTTTGACATAAACCGTCTGACCAATCCAACTGCGTGTGCTAAGTCTGGCCTCGTGCACACCATGGCATACATTAGACTTCCCACTGCTGAGGTGTATGGAACCTGTTTCATTTCCTCCTTCTCTGACTCAGTAAAGGGACTCTGTCTCGTATTCAATCTAAAGTGGGTAGCAAGAGGAGTGCTAACCGCTTTAGCCTTGTCCATCTGGAATCTCTGAAGTACCTTCTCGATGTACTCCTCCTGTGACAAGTATAATCTCCTGGCTTTCCGATCACGGCCGATCCTGATGCCAAGAATCTGTTTAGCTGGCCCCAAGTCTTTCATCTCAAAAGACTTACTCAGTTGCTGCTTCAAGTTATCAATCATCGATTGATTCTTTCCAACTATCAAAATATCATCTACATATAACAGTAAGATGATAAAGTCATCGTCAGAAAACTTCTGAACGAAAACACAATGGTCTGAAGTGGTCTTCTTGTATCTCTGCTCCCCCATAACTGACTCAAACTTCACGTACCACTGTCTCGGTGCCTGTTTCAAACCATAGAGGCTTTTCCTGAGTCTGCACACAAAGTCCTCTTTCCCGCTGACTCTGAAGCCTTCTGGTTGCTCCATGTAAATTTCTTCTTCCAGATCCCCGTGAAGAAATGCGGTCTTGACATCCATCTGCTCAACTTCCAGGTCGAGGCTTGCTGCTAAGCTGAGTACCACTCTGATGGATGACATCTTCACAACTGGAGAGAAGATTTCATCGAAGTCAATGCCTTTCCTCTGATTGAATCCCTTGACAACTAGTCTGGCTTTGTACCGGGGTTGTAAAGTATGCTCATGTTGCTTCACCCTGTACACCCATTTGTTCTTCAAAGCCCGTTTGCCTCTTGGAAATTTCACCAACTCAAAAGTGTGATTGTCATGCAAAGATTTCATCTCATCTTGCATGGCTTCCTCCCACTTTTCTCTGTCTTCTGTTTCCACAGCCTCCTTGTAGCTCTCGGGTTCTCCCCCGTCAGTAAGCAGCACATACTCATATGCAGAGTATCTAGTTGAAGGTCGCTTGTCTCTGTCAGACCTTCTCTGTGGAACTGTTGGTGTATCTTCTGGTACTGGTGGTTGATCATGATCATCATCTCTGGGAGCTTCATCACCTGTACCCTCATGTCTGGGAACCTCATCTTCAACTCGTACTGGCACCGGTGTATGAGGTTCTGGATTCACATTTCTGTATTGCTGGGGCATTGTCTTCAATTCCTTCCGGATATCTTCTATGGTCTGGTCTTCAACAAAGACAACATCTCGGCTTCCGACAATCTTCTTCTCCACAGGATCATAGAGTTTGTAGCCGAAATCATCCTGACCATAGCCAATAAAGACACACTGTCGCGTCTTTGCATCAAGCTTGGATCTCCCGTCCTTTGGGATGTGTACAAAAGCTTTGCACCCAAAGACATGTAAGTGCCCGTATGACACTTCTTTACCTGTCCAAGCTTGGTTAGGAACATTACCTTTCAGTGCGACCGCTGGGGACATGTTCAAAACATGAACTGCTGTGATGAGTGCCTCTCCCCAAAATGTCTTCGGCAGCTTGGCTTGTGACAGCAAGCTTCTGATCCTCTCGCACAAGGTTCTGTTCATCCTCTCAGCTAGGCCATTCAGCTGAGGTGTCTTCGGAGGTGTCGTTTGATGTCTGATTCCTTGCATCTTGCAGTACTGATCAAACGGACCTCTGTATTCTCCACCGTTATCTGTTCTGATGCACTTTAGTTTCTTGCCGGTTTCTCTCTCCACCAAAGCATAAAACTCCTTGAACACTCCAAGCACTTGGTCTTTTCTTTTCAAGGTGTATGCCCATATCTTCCTTGAATGATCATCAATAAATGTCACAAAATACAGTGACCCTCCGAGTGTTCGTATCTGCATCGGACCACATACATCTGAATGTATGAGATCTAGTACCTCCGATTTCCGTTGAGGCGGGGAGCTCTGGAAGGATACTCTGTTCTGTTTTCCAGCGATGCAGTGTTCACACTTTCGTAAGTGTGAGTTCTTCAATTCCGGAAGAACATTCCGCCTGCGTAGTATCTCCATCCCTGTTTGGCTCATGTGACCGAGCTTTTTATGCCATAACTCGGCTGCCTCATTACTGTTGACTGTATTTATGCTACTATTTGAAAGTTTAGCATGCATCAAATACAGAGTTGAATCTTTCTTACCTCGTGCCACCACCATTGATCCTTTAGTGAGCTTCCAGCATCCGTCACTAAAGGTGCTGCAGAAACCTTCATCATCCAGCTTGCCTGTTGAGATCGGGTTTAACCGGATATCTGGGATGTGCTTGACTCCCTTCAACACTAGCCTTGTCCCATTCTCTGTTTCAAGGCAGATGTCACCAATACCGATGGCTTTGGACTGTCCGTCATTCCCCATCCTTACAGCACCGTAGTCTCCTGGTGTGTAAGATGAAAAGAAGTCTCTGCGAGATGTGGCGTGTATGGATGCGCCACTATCTATCACCCAACTGGTCTCGTGGCTGGCAAGATTCACAACATCTTCTTCATACATTATGCAAAATTCTTTGGAGGTTTTCTCGGTGGTAGTAGCAACTCTTTCTTGATTAGAGTCGCCATCTCTCCTGGACTGCTCGTTCTTCAACTTGTAACAGTCCCTCTTCATATGGCCTTTCTTCTTACAGTGATAGCACTCAATATCCATTGTTCTTGATTTACCTCGGTTCTTGTCTGATCTCCATGGGCCTCGGCTTTTACTCCTCCCCCTTCTGGTGTTCTTTTCTGTCACTAGAGCTTCTGAGGTTGAGGCTGATGCTGACTCCTGCATTCTCGTCCTCTTTTCTTCCTCGAAGATCCTGGTCTTTGCCATCTCCATAGTGACTTTCTCATCTGCGGCTGAATTGATCACCGTAGATCTGAACGTTTCCCAAGATTCTGGTAACGTATTAAGGAGAATTAAGCCATTTACCTCATCTCCGAAGTCTATGCCCAATCCAGACAATTCCTTCATGGTTCCGAGGAAATCGTTGATATGATCCGCCACAGCTGTACCCTCCTGGTATTTCAAACCCATCATCTTCTTGATGTAGTACAGCTTGTTGTTTCCAGTCTTTACTCGAAAAAGCTCCTCCAGCTTTCTCCATAAGACACGTGCATTTGTTTCTTCACTGACATGGTTGACGATACTATCGTCGATCCACTGACGAATAATACTGCATGTTTTCTGGTGAAGATTAGCCCACTTTCCATCGGTCATACCTTCTGGTTTCTGCTCCAGAAATACTGATCCATCATAGTCCTTCACATACAGAAGATCTTTCATTCTTCCTCTCCATGTGAAATAGTTTGTACTGGTTAACAAAATCATTTTTCCGTTGCTCCCCTCCATCATAAAAATTCTAAGCAGAATTTCAAAAAACGGACCTCACCGTTGCGTCCGGAATTGTCGAAAATGGTGGAAATGACACTTCGTTTGTCAAAATCCGACACAGGGACCAAATTGCAAATTCCAGAAATTACAGGGGTCAAAGTGCAATTTCCGAAAGTTCAGGGGCCAAAGTGAAATTACTGAAAACTTCAGTGACTAAATTGCAATTTCCAAAAAGTCCAGGGACTAAATTGAAAATATCTGAAAGTATAGGGGCTAAACTGAAATTTCAGAAAGTTTAGGGACCTATCTGAAATTTACCAGGCACCGCTGACGTGGCGGATGACTGGGCTGCTGACTGTGCGCTGACTGGGCGACACGTGGCGGCTGACGTGGCGTCGTCTTCAACCTCAAGCTGGCGCATTGAGCGCGTGGATTGCGCGTCGGGCGCGTGGGCTTCTCTCTGGACGGCGCGTGAGGCGTGCTGGGACCTCCGTTTGATCGCCGGAAAATACTGCCGTTCTCGTCTCGCCGTGAAAAGTCCGATGATATGCTCAAAATCGATTTTCGACAACTTTCGTCGGAATCGACTTTCCGAACCGAAACTTCGTTTCCGAATTTCGGGATCCCTCCGTGGAACCGTAGCTCTGATACCACTTGTTGTGATTAAACACACAATAATAGATGATAATTTGAGAGAAAACTCTTCTTTTATATACCCACAAAAGAATTACAAAGCTTCCAATACAAGCTTTACAAAAAACTCTCACCAATCACTCTCACTACACTTTCACACATTTAGGGATAATGAATAATGGACTCAAGACTCCATTTTATAGTGCCCAATACGCGTGAACAGTGTCACACGCCTTGGACACGTTTTTGCATGCAAGCTGGAGCATGCTGCCAACTTGCCAATATTTTCAACTCTTCTTTCGGTGGCTTTTGGCTTCATTCTGCATGCTGGACTTCACAAAGACTTGCTGTCTTCAACAGGAAGAAAATTTATGTTCCATCATATTTAAGGAAAAAAAAATCATCCAACTAGTTCAGTTTAACTACCACAATCTATGCTTGGATGCAAATTTGTGATTGATTGCTCTAAATTTAAACTTTGAAAAAAAAAAACCCCTCAAAAGGAAATTCGACATTCTAAGGAAAGAAAGCACATAAGGATGGCCCAGTGTACGAGAATTCACACACTGTAAGTTTTGATGAGAATTCAATGTATACACGGCCTTACCTTTATTTTTTTGTAAAGAGATTGTTTCCACACCATTACTGAGATAAATCAGGATCATAATGGAGTAACATTACTATTATACCAAGGGCCATCCTCTAAGGAAAGAAAGCACATAAATATAAGAATCATCAAGTGATATATTCAACATAAAGCAGTGTGTTGGCTGATATTGTCAGGTGAGGTTTGTATAAGTAGTGTTGGGTCTATTTTTGGTTGGCAAAATACATAAGAAAATATGTCTAATTGACTTGTAATGGGTCTTGAAAACTTGAGTTATAATAGTGTCACATCCTGGAAAATCCGGGCATATGATCAGCATGAGACGACATGACCATCACATGAATTCATGACAAGCACCCATTGACTGACTGACTGACTACATGCATGACTGTAATGCTATCATTATCATACAATATTGAAAACATATTGAATATAAATGAAGGATGCATATGATATCCTTGAGATTGTTCATGAGGGCACACTATCTGTTAAGAATTCTAAACTTCAAGAACTTGCTACAAGGTTTGAAGTTGCTCAGATGAAAGAAGATAAAACCTTCAATGAGTTTTAAACTGAGATAAACGACATCGTGAATTCTAACTTCAACCTAGGTGAGACCATTCCTATGAATAGAATTGTTAGAAAAATTCTTAGATCCATACCTAAGAGATTTTAACCTAATATCACTATTATAGAATAGGGAAAGATGTAAATAACCTGAAATTACAGGATTTTGTAGGCAACCTTTAGATTTATGAGAGCAAGCTTCCCATGTTTAAAAGGTCTAAGAACATAGCCATGAAAGTTATGAAAGTAGAATCTCATGATTCATCAGATGATGATAAAGATACCTCACTTTCAGAGGCTGAAATATCTATGGTTGTGTAGAAATTTAATAAATTCTTAACCATATGAAAATTGGTTGTGCTACTGATAAGAGAATGACTGTAAAACATAGAGACAATAGAAGTTATCTAATGAGTGGTAAAAGAGCCTAGAGATGATAAAGAAAGAAAGCCCTAAGTTGTTATTTGTCACGAGTGTCAGAGTTTTGGGCACATAAGATATGAGTGTCCCACTTATCTGAAGTCGAGAGGTAAGATATTTTAAAAGTGTCTCTCATAATGATGATGAATCATAAGATGATTATACATCTGATGACTCTTATTAGGAAAGATGCAATCACATTGTATTTTCTTCCAGTATTGTTAGTGGGAAATAAGTCATTGGTAGTGATGTGGATGTCTGTTCAGAGTTTTCATATGATGACTCTAAATATGGGGATGATCTTTAGGAAGCTTATACAGAGTTGTATAATAATAGCTTAGCTATCAAGAAACTTGTATTGAGGTCAATAAGAAGCTTAAAGAAACTAAACTTGATAGGGATGAAGTGCAAGCCAAGCTAGATAATAATCTTGTTATTGTTGATGACCTCAAGTAGAGAAATCAAGAGTTGATTTATGGAGTCAAATTTCTAGAGAAAGAACTTGAAAAAGTTAGAAAATAGATATCTGCATTTTCTAGTATGACTCGGAAGCTAGATCACATGTTAGGCATTGTTATTTCCCTTTGTGAAAAGAAGTGTTTAGGTTTCATTGAGTTAAGGTGTAACACAACATCTTCTTCTAAAACTATTTTTGCCACAGCTCAGTCCTCACCTAATCATGTTGAACTAACTCCTCAATGTGACTTAAGAAAGAAACATGTTTACTAGAGTCAAGTGATCTCTCATAATATTCCTCCTCATATGAACCAACCTCAACCTTATTCCTATAGGAAAACAACTATTGGCTTTCATGCGAGCTTATCAATGGTTCAAGCTTAGGCTCTCATCGGCGAAGGTTTGTTCATTATTAGATCTCCTCACCCAATGGTTCAATCGACCAATGAATTCACTTTTTTTATACCCAATGGTACCAATAGGTGATGGTTATTATCACATATTAACCCATCGCCTTGAGTGAAAGCGATTTCTCGATATACAATGCTATCGGGGTTTAAAGGGTATGGAAAATATGCATGTTTAACCTCAATCTTGCTATGAATACTACAAGGTATTTTTTGGGACCGATTCTCTATCCCTAGTAGAGTTTCCATTTGTAGGAGCGAAACAGGATTTAATGTTATGCTTATGACATCGACGACCACGACACTATTGGACTTGTAGCTCATAAAAAGTGCGGATAGCCCTCAGGGACTTTTTGGAGAATAAAAGATTCGCCATCAAGTATAAAACATTGGGAATGACTTAAGACTGTACTACACCCCTCGCAAAGTCCGACCTTAAACTCATTTGAGTTCGAAATGGTCTATTGCTGATGCCAGTGTAATATCTAGGTTCAAAATAAGATCATCATATCTTATAATGCATTAACACATGAAAACAGTTTATATAACACGCAACAGTGCATTAAATAATAAAGGTAGGAAAAATAAGAATACGTGTACAAGCTCAAGAATCATCAAAGCAGTGGTAAAACAAGCAGATTAAAACATATATCTCGCTGCGAAGCCTGACATGATATGGTAAAAAGTCCAGTCGGACTCACGTGAAGTCTGGCCGGATGTGTGGCGTAAACCAAAAAGTCTGGGAACGTAGGGTCACACACATGTGGCAATAACAACATATGGGACAATGTCATAGTAAAAATAATTCTATTAAGAACAATGAAACACTACCGACGCAGTAAGCGATAATGAAACCACAAACAAATGAAATATATGAACTTCTGGTCTGGCTTTGTGGAAGTCTGGCCAGAGTTTATTCATAACATCAATATCCAGCTGGACTTACATAAAGTCTATCCGGTTATGCAGAAACATAACAAAGCAGTATAATGATAAACAAATGACTATAAAAGTGAACAGGCATAACTCATATCTCGTCTGCCCGACTTCATGGAAGCATGGCCTGACATTCCTCTGTGAAAATGATGTATGGTGGACTTATCGCAAGTCTGGCTAGATATTGATTGTAAATCAAGAACATAAAAAGGCAGAGATATGCATCAACAGATTAAAACAACATCAAACAATAAAGACTAATCATGCGGAACCAACCTTTCGTATAATCGCTTCCAAATGGTACGTGGAGTTGTATCCCGAGTGAATACTATATTACTGTCCATTCGGAATTGATAATGAAATTTACGTCCAGGTTTCCATCATATATACCAACAAGGAATCATATACGACCGGACATGTGTTGACTTATGTATGTCAGCCTCTGTCAGAACACTATTATGAAACGAATAGAAATAAATGCCCTCATGTTCTCAAGTTGTACCTTAATTGTGTTTGGCTCGTGAGACGCCTTTGAAAACTGGTTAGCTTGCTGAGTCACACTCTAGAAGAGTAGAAACTTCAAGGATTCTCTCGGCTCTTTGTGTTTTGTTCTCTCATAGTTTTCAACTCACTTTGTTCTTATTGTTTTCTCTCGTTCTTCACTTGTGCTTTTTTTTTTCTTATTGTTGCCTCTCATTCGTAAATGAAACAACTTTTTTATAGGCATTAGCATCGATAAGATAATAGAAGTATTAATAATACAAATAAATCTTGAAGTAAATTGCCTTATTAGTTTGGTTTAATCCAACTACTTAACTGGATAACTGCAGCTCTATACATGTCCAGTCAGATTTAGGATTTCAAATGTATATACAGCCGGCTGATAGAGGTCTGACCAAACAGAGGTGATGCTCGACCGGCTATTTATGTTTGAAAGAGGTCTGGCCGGATATAGGTGATGTCTGACTGGATGTTAATAATACGCTCAAAAAGTGATTCTTTACTCTTAAGTATAAAAGTGTCGAAGTAATAAAATAATCCGACAAGTCCGGGGTCGATCCACAGGGAATAGATTTAGTATGATAAAGTAATAATCAGAGTAAAAAGAAAATTTTTTGATTCATTTGAAGTTATTTGGAAAATTTGAATTAGATGACAACAATAATAAAAAATTTAAAAAAAATTGGGGTTATAGGATCCACTTTTAATATTTTAAATTTTGAAATCTCACTTTTTATAATATATAAATTATCATTATTAACCAATTAATTTACTTCCAGAATAAACCATGCCAAAACATATAAAACCAGCCATAAAAGCGGTAGTCATTTCTGTCGATAACTAGTTCTGTCAAGGTACTAAATATGCCAAAAACATAATATCAGCCATAATGCGGTGATAACGTTTGTCTATAACAAGTCCAGTTAGGTACTCAATTATGCCAAAATCGTATAAAACCAGCCATATAGGCGGTAGAAAAGTTTGTCAATAATTAATTCAGATCTCAATTAATTATTAATCATTAGATTATAATTCATATATTATAATATAAGTGAGATTAATCTAAACTTTAATAATAAAAGTTTCACTCATTCCCCCAACAGAAAGTAATTAACTACGCATACTGTAATTAAAAACACACATAATTTTATTACTAAAATGAAAAGACATTACAAGAAATTAAAACAAATAAGATACTTTCTTCCAAACTCTTATTCAGAAATCAGAGGAAAAATATGAAGAAAATGAATTCAGAACTCTTCAATTTATAGGCAAAGAAAAGGTTTCCACCAATTTCTCTACTAATTTCTCCACCAAACACTCCACCAAACATTCCACCAAACGTGATTCAACCAAATATGCAAACATGTTTGGTGGAAGTTTGACAATTGTAAATTGTAAATTGTCATTTTTCAATTTTTTTTTTGATATTGACTTTAATAACACATAACACACTTTGAATTTTTCATCAATTTCCGCCTTGAAAAACTCAGAATTGGAAAATATTGTGAACTTCAAAGTTGTAGATCTTTGAGTCTTCTTTCATTTGGAACTGAAATCACTTCAATCCGATATCGGATTAAAAGGTTATGGTCAAAATACTAAAATTACGCATGGTTGTAATTTCTGAATTTGTACACTATTAGAACGCTTTTTCAAGTTTTTGGCCTTCAAAATCCAAATGTCATGTCCATTTTTCTAGTTATGCATCCAAAATATTATTTCACCAACATAAAAAATAAAAATTACAATAAAAATATATAAAACATAAATTTAATTAATATGCTAAATTAAGGGGATAAATGAAACTACAAGTGTAAAAAGATATATTATTCTCCTAATAATTACGCACTTTTTAATCCCAATCAGTTAACATCTAAGAGAGGTTTGGCAGAACATAGGGGATGTCCGACTAGGATTTGGTTGTTTTCTGAATTCTCTGGAGTTCATATCTCTTCCGGCATTTAACTTTGCAACTTTCCAAACTTTCAAGTGCTACCTCTGTACGAAATTCATCATCAGACTATGCGTAAAATTACAATGTCTACAGGCGGTTTCATACTAGTGTTTGAAAATATTTTATTTCTTACTAAACTAAGTTTAAGATAAATCTAAAATATATATATCTTAAACTTTCTGAATCATAGCCAAAACATGTAAAACTATCACATTTTACAAATATCACCAAACCTTGAGCTGTTGATCATAAAAAATACAGCTAAGCTGAAACATGCTCTTATAAATCTAAAGTTTCATATACCCTTAAAGGAATACATTTAGCTATAAAAGCATATAAGGTCCAAAACTTATAAGCTATAACATTCACTCACAAAGTTTGGAATAATTCTGAAGGCTTGCTGGCACATGGAACTGGCTAGAACTTCATGCATAATATCTATAAACATATAGTAGGTATATGGTTAGTATACTTGTGGATTTATGATGTTACATGCTTGCTTGAATGATGTATGAACTAATGCTAACAAGAAAAGCTTAAAGCGTTTTCCTATCATTGTGAGTTATTCGAGATGTTATTCTAGCTAAGCTACTAACGGTTCATACACGTGTTATGACATTCCTACGGTGGATCGTTAATAAGTCATTCTAGCGTGGTCTCTAACACACCCAACGACCATATCATAATGCCCAACCCTTCTTAGTCAAACAAAACATCTCCATTATCATCAATCGCCATCTCCCACGGAAAATCTCACCACTATAATATCATCACCACAAAACATGACAACTCATATTCCCTCAAGCTTACTCAAGCATAAACCATAACAAATATCACTAATTAAGTTTGCTCGATACATAATCACCTTCTAACATGCTACCTCAAACTCAATCCAACACACTCATGTGTCATGACTTTGAATCACACTAACCCAACTCACTATCATGATAATCATCATCAATCTTACAAAACACATACTTAAATTATCACTATCATGCAACATGAACATGGACCATGCTTGGGTTTCATGGTTTTCACAAACACAAACCCTAGGTCCTAACCCATCTCAAATCTCACACAATCCATGAAAATAATCTTTCATATATGCATGATTAGCCTCATAATAAGCTCTACCATGTATGATTACGTGGGTCATGCTTTGGAAGCTTGAAAATCATGCTAAATGCAAAGATTAGGAGTAAGAAGCTTACCTTGCTTCAAGGGCTCTTGAAGATGGAAGAGATGACACTCTTGAGTTTGCTAAAATGAGACAAAATGGAGGGGTGGCCAAGCTTAGGCGTGAGGTTGAAAAAGATAAAAATGGGGTATGGGTCTATTTATAAATAGCCTTAATTTCTAGAGTATTCTGATCTAATTTTGAGGCAAAAATCGCAGGGCCATTCGAATTTCACTCACACGCAGTACGAACACATGAATTCTGCCGAGCTGCATTCGAACGCCTCACGAACGCGGATTCTCTAACTGGTTTCGTTCGAACGGGGTGAAGGAACGCGAACTCAAGTCTCGTTCGAATGTTGGGGTGCATGCGACACAAACGCGAAATTTGAAAATCCAAAATTTACAACTCAACTGAGATTGATCTGATACGGGGTTGGTCAACACGAGGATCCAACAAGCCCATAATGACATGTCATACAACAGGGGTGTTACAGACAATTATTATTAATTTTCTTTTAGTCAATAGTACAAAATAAGTAAAAATAGGCTATACATTTCTATTATTGAACCCCGAACAACAATAAAGAAAAGCCCTAATGGCTTACTCATGTTGGTAAAAAATAAACTCTTTCAAATCACGAGTTTGAGTCTTGTAGGATGTAAGACAGTAAGAAGTTAAAAATATACATGGACTTGAAAGTTCAAATTCTATGAAATACGTTTAATTTGAGGTTTGGGTGGAGTAGAAATGCAATTTAGGAAGAGATTTTTATCTTTCATATTTTTTTTTTAATAATATGAAAAAATTAGGAATTTATCTACTTACTCAAACAAATATAAATTTAGTTGTAAATTCTGTAACTGTCACTAATATAGCCCTTTTGAGTAGGCTATTTCAAAATCAATTTATTAGGAATAAGTTAGCATGGTTATCTATCCCAAAATAACAGTTTAATTTACTTAACTCTTACGGTGAAAATAAGAAATCACATGTTCAAATCTTATGAGATGCTTTTAATTTAGGGATTGAGTAGAGTGGAAATACAATTTATAAGGAATATATTTAAACCTTCCATTTAAAATAAGGTTACATAGTTATAATTCATTTAGTAAACATCTATTTAAATTGAGGAAATGACAACACAGAGATGAAATGGTCACCACAGAGATTGTAACGAAACTTAATGTTAGCATAAGACACCTAGAACCTTTTGAATAAAGCAGTGTGGCAATTCAAGAGATTCTACAAACGCCAAGGTTACAAGAAAAATTAGATAATTATTATTTTTTATTTAACTAAAATTGAATATAAAAATAAAAAAGACTTCTTGTCCAATAGGTAACAAACTTATTTCAAAATAATAGGATTTCTTTTTTATTTTTATTATCCATATGATAAATCGTCACAAATTATATGTTTATTCGAATAACTCAATGGACTGAAATTCTAAACATTTTATGTGGACCGGGTTAGACCCACATATGTACTTGGATCCCGGACCCGAGTTTTAAACCCAGAAAATCTATTTTTTTTTTTTTCTTAGGACGAAAAAATTCTACAACAGATACTTTGCTCATTCACCTAGAAAAACAACTACAAAACTGGCATTGATTCCCAACAGGCAAAAATGGAGCCAAAGGATAACTTCAAACGTAATACGAATAAATAAATAAATTCATATGAAGCGCTATTCAGCAATCCTTTCAAACTTCATTTTACCTTCATCCAATATTGTCATGTGCTTCCTCTTCTTAGTTGGATTCTGAAACCCACTTAGCTCTTCGCTAAATTGAGCTGCCGTTCGAGCCCGTAATTCCTCCAGACTCTCCCCTTCCTTCGCTCTCTCCAGCACCTGAATTGTCATGGCAGTTATAACAAGATATGATCGGATCGTGTGTGAGAGAATAATATTTAAGAACTCGTAGAAAGGCGGCTTACCAGATGCCGACCATAGAGATGGGTATTTGAAAGTGCTTCAAGTGCATTTTGTGACTCTTGCTTTGTTACATATTCCACGAATGCGAAGCCCCTATGATTTCCAAACTTCATTGGCAGCCTTACGCTCTTAATCTATAAAATAAAAATAAAAACCATGGAAGTCAATCAGAGAAATCGCATATGCACAGTTCAATTATAAGCCTTCTGCTTCTAGCATCAGTCTGATGAATATAAGAGGCTTAAAAACAATTAAAATCACAAACATCAATGGTTTTCAACAATTGCATCAGACAAATAAATAACTAAAACAAAAAAATCATTTTTACAATACGAAAGAATTGGATAACTTGATCAAAGCAACAGCCCCAAAGCTGGATTAACAGAAGCTCATACTTGAGTTGTGACAGAAGAATTCAATGAATCTTTTACTTTTTTCTTCAAGATATGTCAAACAAGATTCCTAAACCAAGTTATTAAGATCTTTCTACGTATCAGCAATTGCATAAATAATCAAAAGCATATATCTAATGAATATTAATAAAATGCATCATCACTCGTCAAAATAAAATAACCACCTGGCCAAATGGGCTAAACAGCTGTCTCAGATCTTTCTCTGTTGCCTCAAAAGCAATATTCCTGACCAGTAATTTTGTTGAACTCTTATCCTTCTCAGCTTTTTTCATCACTTGTTCATCCTTCTTGGCATGACATAGTTGCAAGATGAGAGCATGCCCATCCAAAATAGTTCCCTAAAAGAAGACAGGAGAATATAGAATATGCATTACGTTTCCAAAATTTTGAAGTAAATGCCAGTAATAAGCAAGCATTTGGTAGTCACCTGTAAATCTCTACAAACATTTGTCGCTGTCTCCATAGAATCAAACTCTATAAAACCAAACCCCATAGAAACATTCTTTCCATTTTTTAAGTGCTTCTTTACCTGTAAAAAAATGGAAAAGAACCATAAAATGAGTGAATTACATAATCAAGAAAATCATGCATACTCAAAGGATCCAGATAATTACCTTGACACTTGCAATTCTTCCCTCCTTGATCTGTTCACTAAAATGCTTTCTCAAATTCTCATCAGAAGTCTTAAAATTCAAGTTCTTAACAAATAATGATCGTGACTGAAACATGATAGAGAAAAAGAGAAATGAATGAGAAATCCATACACAGAATCGAAAGGCAAAGATGCTGAAATCCATGCAGCTAGAAAATTTCTGTAGCTTTCTTGTAAAGCATATGATGTAGTCTTGTCAGCTTATCATTCAAGAAATAAGCTACAAAGAGTTTTCTAGAAGTAATCATATGCCATAAGTAATGCAGTTCAGAGCAAAAAGATGCAATCTTAAAATTCAAGTTCTTAACAAATAAAGATCGTGACTGAAACATGATAGAGAAAAAGAGAAATGAATGAGAAATCCATACACAGAATCAAAAAGCAAAGATGCTGAAATCCATACATCTAGAAAGTTTATGTAGCATTCTTGTAAAGAATATGATGTAGTCTTGTCATCTTATCATTCAAACAAATAAGCTACCACGACTTTTCTAGAAGTAATGCAGTTCAGAGCAAAAGATGCAACACCAGCTATATATGTCTCAAGCTCCTTTTTTCCATTACAGAGAGAACAAATAGTGCCGAACTACTCAAATTTTTGAACCCAGGCATCTGGATATTATTCTCCATTTTTCCTCTCTTTTTTGATGAGTAGATGAATTCATAACAAGCAGCAGAGGTTGAAACAGAACAAGTATACTATCCATAACATCTAAGATAAAATAGAAATAGTAAAAGAAGGATATGAATCCAAAGAAAATGTTAGCGACACAATCGCGTAATGGATTTTGATGACGTCAACACTTGAAGTCTTCGACGCACTTAGCGAGACATTACAAAAAGATGTCGAAGCACGTTGGTGGTGAAGAGCGTGAATGTGAAGACTCGCGGCAAATCGAAGAGAATCTTGCTTAGTCTTAGCTTAGAGATTTAAATGTAATGTGAATTGTTTATCTAAGTATCTAAGCTCATAGAACACATGCACATTCATATAGATGCATCAGGATCATATGCAAAATGGTTTAAACCTTCAAATCCTGCATTTTATACCGTGACCGACATACCGGTCTAATGCTCTGTTTTGCATGCTCTCTGGAACCGGCACATTTCTTACCGATGACATACCGGTTACCATACCGGTCATACTCGAGATATCATACACACCGGAACCGGCATGCATCAAAGCGGTTATCATACCGATGAGCCAAACCGGCACGGACCATACCGGTCTATATACCGGTGTCCATACCGGTGAGCCTAATAGTAAAACATGCTTATTGGAACCGGCAAGGACCAAACCGGTCCCCATACCCATGAACATACCGACCTAACAGATATATTTAAAACGGTAATATAGCCGTTGAGAGCCGTTACTATGCCAGACCGGCATATCGGTGTCTGAAGACCGGCATACCGGTCTCAGACAAGGAAGTTGGGGCTGTTTTGCATTTTATTATAAATAGAGCCCCAATTCGTTTTTGAAATATTACACAACCTTCATATACATTACACTAAGACAAAAACAGAGAGTTTTATTTAACCTTCATAATCATATACTCTCATACATCAAGCTCACACACTACACCTTCTTAATCTTTAGTAGTGAGCTTAGATCACTTGGGTAAGCATCTCACACAATCTTCTTTATCTTTGTGAGTGTCCAAGTGTGTTTACAAACTTCTTATTCAAAACACTTGTGGTTTGTGAAATCTCATCGTTTGGGTAATTGTAAAGGTTCATGAGTGATCCTACGTAGAAAACTCAAAGTGTAAGGGTTTGGAGTGAACCTTGTGTAAAACTCTGGTTGCGGGTGAGCCACGACAAAAACTCGATTGATAGTGAAAATTTTCAAGCGCGACTTGAGAGAGTGGACGTAAGCATTGTTGGCCGAACTACTATCACTCACGGTGTTATTTTCTCTATCCCTTAACTCTTTAATTACCGCAAGTTTATTTTTTGTATTTACTTATATATTAAAAACTTGCATATAGGTAATATTTATTTTTTGAGAAAATATATCTTAAGTTTAATCGGTAAAATAACTTAAAATCAGCAAAGATTATTATTTCCGCATATTTAGGTCATAACCCAATTCACCCCCCTCTTGGGAATATAAAGATTGTTTGTCGCTAGTGCTTGTAGGTTATTTATGAAAAGACCTCACAACTCAACAGTTTAACATAATTAATCAAAAAACCTAGTAAAATATTGACATTAAAGTTTTTTGCTAAACAAGCAGAACATTGGAAAATGGACATAAACCGGTGCTGCGGTGCACAGTCTGCACTAACATAGAAATGATGAATAAAGAAAGACAGACCAAAGGCCATTGACAAAAATTTAAATCATCTCTAGTAACCGTACAACCAATAAAAGGACAGTAACTTGAGAGAATACATGTACATGTTTAATGACCATAGAGGAACTAGATAATAACAAGGCATATTCATGCAAACGTGGCATAATTAACAAATGAACATACAGCAGGAAGAAGAGGAGGGAAAAAGTGCAAGACAAGAATTCATTAATATAACAGACCTCAACTCTATCAGGATCAACATCCACATCTGTCATTCCTTCCAGCTGTTGCTCTAGAATCGCTCTCTTGGCATCATGTTCACCAACAACTGTATCAGTCTTTCCATTACTATTGGAAGTTGAACTTTGATCGAGAACATCACTAGGAGCCCACTCCATATACAGTGGAACACCCCTTCATTAATACAAGAAAATAACTTCAGGTTTCTACAAATTTTGTTGAAGCAGCTAATGTGCACCTCTTATTTAATAAAGTGATGCTAGTGATACAAACTCTTACTACAAATATTATGTACAAACTGATTTGGCATGAAAGTATTGGTTGAATAAAACACAAACGCCAATACATTTAATAAGAATAAATAATACAAGCCACGTGGCAATCACACAATAGCACCACATCACGTGGTATTCATGAAAGTATTGGTGTCGCAATATGTTAATCTCTATTACAATGTCCAGTAGGGAAATAACTCTGACAGCCATATATCATGTTCCATTTATTCGCTAAATACCAGTAAACATGGAAACTTTGAAAAATAAAAGGTATGGAAAAAGTTGTTAGAAGAAGGTTAGTTTACTTTAGTAACAAACTCAAACCAACATCTAATCTCATAAAAAAATGGAACTTCATCATATCAAAAGAGGCCTATATTTTCTCATCCACAACCAGCCGATGTATCACCAAAAGAAAAAACAAATGAGAAATACACAAAAATTACTGCATAGCTGAGCACACTCTATAAGAGGGTGTGCCAGTACATATATGTAGGTGTGATTGTGTGTCTGTGTGAAATCAAACATTTTTCGAAATTGTTTTGCTAAGAAACCATTTTTCCTGAATAAGTTAATACAAACCAGTGTCGAGATAAAGTCCATGTTAAATCTAGCAACTGAAGTCTTTGGTGGACTTTACATAGAAAACTGATTATTCAAAACTATTGTAACAGGTTTAACCAATGGCCTAAATATAGATATATATATATATATACACACACTTACTTGTAACACTTGTATGATGAACCCTTAAAAGCTGCCGCAGCTTCAGCTGGTTCGAGGAAAACAACCTAAAATACAATGTAGATGGATAAATAAAAAAAATTAAAAAGGAAGACAGCCTGAAATGTAATACCAAATCTATTAGGCTACACAAATTTTGATATTAACGCAGAATAAGCATTTTGGTTCTTTGGAGTAGCATCTTCTCCAAATATGTCAAGTGTACTTAACCCTAAAAGATTGGAATTTCTAGAATTAAGATTGAGACAATCATTAGTGAAAACATTTGCACCCTACCAACATAATCACAGTTGTACAAAGTCACCTTTAACTCTATGGGGATTCATTCACTTCATCATTCTTGTATCCAATCAAAAATAAATATCCTTAGTCAACTACACGCAACATCAATGAAAATAATTATTGACTTAGTCACGAGAATCAACATTCTTTTCCTTTCCACTTTTTTAATTTGTAAGGGTCAGCCTTAAACACATTGTCGTAGTTCAAAACATGATTACAGCAGGAAATAAATTAAGAATTAATAATAACCATTACAAATGAAAAGGATGCCTACCAAGGCCAATGTTTTTGTTGAAGGGAGAATAACTTTGTCCAAATTCCCAAATTTACCAAACATCTTAGCTAGTTCTCCTTCAGAAGAGTCATAAGGCAAGTTCTTCACTAAAAGCACATGGTTGCTTCTTTTTGCACCATGTGTTTTGCCGGCAGCAAATTCCTCCAAGGATGAAACATTTACCCCAACATTTGTAAGAGCTTTCTTCGTCTCAGCAATAACTTGAGTTTCACCTAATGCGATACGCACAGCAAGATCACTAGCCTCTCGGTCAAGCAAATCACTCTTGCTAACACCATGTTTCCTAGCAATGTTTTCTACAACCTATGAACATGATAGAATGAACACAAAAATGAGGCCATAATCGAAATAACCAAAAATAGATATATTTACATCATCTATAACCAAAGACGTAAAGAGTAAAACTGCTTTCATTATTTGGCAAAAACAGGACAACACAAGAGCCTTATTTATGATAGTATAACATCTTCACTTCACAGAGATTAGCAATCTGGTTACGAAATATTTGAAAGACAAATCAACATCGAGTCATCGACAAAAGAATTTCTCAAGGCAGTAAAAAAAATCATGTGTCTCCTGTTTTCCAGGTTAACATACTGTATCATGACGCATAAACAAACTATTCCATGCTTTTGTATTTCCACCAGCTTCAGTTGCCTTTCTTTCTTCCACCCTCCGTTGCTTCAATGTTTTTGAACCTTGGCCTGCAGAATTATGAACCCTGCCAAAAAAAAAAAAAGCAATGTCAAGTTTCATAAAAAATAAGCACCACAAACCTCGAGTCTTGGAAGCCAGAAGCAAACCACTCACTCTTGTTTGTCTAAGGATTTCTTGTCTCTTGCTTGCATAACATGCAATAATCTACCTTGGAAAACTGAATTATCTACTTCTTCTATGGCCCTATATATACAAGCAAATAATCAATGAGTTAAACAAAGAATGGTGAAAAAGATAAATAAAGAAGGAAAAGATCCAACACAGCGCCAACAGCGTATCAATCCTGCAATGTGTCAAACCAATGGTATAAAAGAAATACTAATAGCGTAGGATCTATAACATATGCCTATGATGCAAATGCAATACTAACAATCTGCAAACTCCAAATCATGTCCTCAATAACTACTAATAGCAATGAGAAAATAAATGAATAACAACAGTATACTTAGAGTATCTGCAAAAGGATGAAAGGCGAGGAGCGAGGCGATCAGAGCCAAAAAGCGAGGCGCGAGGCGAGGGGCGCGAGGCACACGCCTCACAGACACGAGGCGCACGTTTATTATTAATAATTATTTTTAATTTGTAATATATGCATCATTAACTTGTAAAAAAAAAAAAAAAAAAAAATATAGATAATAATATTTTTACATATACTCTACTTTTATATTACTTTCACTTGTCTATTTCATAATACTTGACAAAATATGGACAGTTCAAAACTTCAAATTCAAGAAAATAATAAAAACAAGCGTAATTAAAAATATGCATAGTTCAAGTTCAGGAAAATGAAAAACAACAAGCATTAAAAAAATATTTGCTGAAAAAATATAACTGAAAAATAATCGTTAATAAAGAAAATATAAAAGAAAGAATCGTAGATAAAGAAAATGGAAAAAATAAAGAAAAAAGATGAAGAAAGAAACAAAGCTAAAAAAAGTTCAAAAAAAAAAAGAACTGTAAAAGAAAAAAGAAATACAAATGTAAAAGAAAGAATTGTAAATAAAGAAAATGAAAAAAAAAAAAAAAACAGAACTGAAAAAGGTAAAAAATAAAATAAAACAGAACTATAAAAGAAAAAAGAAAAATAAATGTAAAAGAAAGAATCGTAAATAAAGAAAATGAAAAAATAGAAAAAAGATGAAGAAGGAAACAGATTTGGAAAAAAAAAAGAGTTAAAAAAACTGATGAAAAAATCGTAAAACCATGATGCACGCGCCTCGCTGCGCCTCACGCCGCCTCGCTGGAGTCGCCTCGCCTCGACCAGTTAGATGCACATCGGCGATCGCCTCGTGCGCCTCTCGCCTCGAGGCGCGCCTCAGTGCGCCTCTAACAACACAGAGAAAATCGTAGGTTAAAGTGGGTGGTTATGCCCATAAGAATTACCAAGGTGATCCCACCTGTCTTAGCAAAAATAAAATAAAAATTTGCCACTTTAAGGTCAATGCACAAGGGACGAAACTCCAACATATCTCCCAACTCTCTCCCATAAACTACCGTATCTCTAACTCCCTTTCTTCCTCCCAATATACACTACACATGAAAGCATATTTACAAGGCCACGATTAATTACAATGAATCAAAAAGTATTACAGCCAGTCAGCAATACCGAGAAGTTCAAGGTAACAGAAAACAAACTAATTTAAGCTTTAACCCAAACACAATTACCTTGACGCAGATTCTGGAATTGAATAAAGAACATAAGCTATCCCTTTGGACTGTTTTGTATCCTTATCAACAACGATATGGACCTCTGAGATGTTGCCAAATTTACTGAAGTGCTCCCTTAGCTCATCTTCACTGTTAAATAAAGATTTGGGTTAAGTACATTCAGTCACATAATGGCTATTGTGAAAAAGAGGTAAAAAGGTACAAACACTGTAGTATATGGCAGATTGCGGACAAAAAGACGACCACTCTCTGAAACTTCTTGCTCAGCTTTTGAACTTGGTGATGGATTCCCTGAGTCGATGATTTCACCATTGGCATCTTCTTCTTCAGCCCCTGAATCAGTTGAATCCTTTCTAATACTATCAATTTCTTCCTTGAAAGGATCACCATTGTTGTCATTCTCCTTCCCCATCTCATCATCAACATCGTCTTCACTTTCTGAATCTAACCAATCTTTCTTCACTCGACTCTTAAAATAATCCATATCAGATATGATTTTATCATCAGCAGCATTTTTTGATTTCTCAGTTGCCTGACTATCTGATGTCACATTGATTTTACTCAACTGAACATGTGATGCAACCAATTTCTTCACATCTCCCTTGATTGCTTGTGTTTTATTCTCAGTGACTTTGGCCTGTTGGTCAGCTGTGGGACCAATCAAGGTGTCATTTGTCCACATTT
Organism: Zanthoxylum bungeanum; assembly: GCA_019454045.1. Lineage (NCBI taxonomy): Eukaryota > Viridiplantae > Streptophyta > Magnoliopsida > Sapindales > Rutaceae > Zanthoxylum > Zanthoxylum bungeanum. The sequence continues at coordinate 219,557 of SKCR01032766.1, read as the reverse complement.
TTGACTTGACTCTCGGCTGCATGACCTGAAGAAATTCTTGAAGCTTAGGGTCATCATTCCCACTACCCTTTTCGATGCTCTTTTTCCCTCCTCTTTTAGCACCAACAAGGTTGTTCTCACCTTCTATCTCTTTCTTTTCTTTCTTCAAAGAATATCTACTCCATGGACGAGGCATATTTGGATCCCCAACTTTACAAGCAATCTACAAACAATCCAAATAGTGTTTACTTGTTTCTATGTAATCTTACGCAGTTACGTACTTAAGAAAATATAATCAAGGAATTAAGGTTTGAAAACTCGGTATGCGGTACGAGGCGGTCCCTGTGTGAGGCAAGACGGACAACCTCGAGGCGATTCGAGGCGACAACCTCAATCCAAACACGAAAAACTAAAAGCATCAAAATAAATTATCCACGACAAATACATATCAACTAATACATAATAGCATCTATCAAAACTAAACAAATGAAACATAAAAAAATTAGTTCATGAAATAAAATAACCACTAATCTCTAAATAGACTATCATTTGTGTCAAATAGCATGAAATATGGATTTGAAGTGTTATCCTCCAAAAAGTCATCATCATATATAATTCCTATCATAAATAAATTTATTAATAACAAATTACAACTAATAATAAATATAATAGTAAATGTTAATTATTTTTAAAAATGATAATTATTTTGTCATTTTCAGCGAATCATCAGGGCCCGACTACCCTGTCAACACGGTTAACAACAATGCAAGGAATGAATCCATTATATATTTTTATCATATTCATATATTCCTTTTTAAATTACTGTAAGCATGTTAATAATAAGAAAGTAACATTCAGTAACTCTCAAACTATTAAATTTCAAACAAAATAGAACAGAGAAATAACGAAGTCACCTCACAACTGATTCTACAAGTGTCAAGGTAAGACTTGTCAAAGTACTTTATAGCTTCCTGGGCTTCTAGCTCCGTTCGGAAACCAATAAAAGCGAATTGTCTGCTCTTACCATCTCTAAACAAATACCAAAAAATAGCAACATAAACAAGTTAACATTTTTTCCCAACAAAATAAATAAATAAAGAGAAACAAAAATTACTTGGTGCGCATCAACTTGGCATCGGTTATTTCTCCTTTTTGAGAAAAAACATCTCTCAAGCGATCCTCCACCACATATTTCGGTAAATTCTTCACACATATTCTTGACCTGTAGATTCATAATAGTCCGACAAATGTTTAATCTCAATTAGATTTTTTTTTTTTGTAAAAGAATTGAGAAAAGAAAAGCTAATTTAGTTATACAAAGAGAGTTGAACACTCACATTGTTTGTGTGAGAGAGAATGGGCGGTGGTTCTCGATTGAGTATGAAGCAGTAACCTATATAATTATTCAAAATTCAAAATTTCTTTTGTTCATCATAAAGTTGTCAATCCTCACAAGTTTCATAATCAATTAAACAAATTAAAACAAAAAGATAAGTAATTAAAAAAAAAAAGTAAACATAGAAGTTACAGAAGTTACAACTTACACAATCAATTATACAAACAGAAAAACTTTAAGTTTTTAAAAACTGAAAACAAAAATTCAAAACTCACAACTCAGTGTGGGTTGCGGCGTGCTGGCGGCGCCGCGGTGGGTTTGATGCGGAGGAAAACCGACGAGCGACAGGTTTCAGGTGGTGCGCCTCCGACTTAGGGTTAGTGAGCGTAAAAATTAAGTTTCAAATTTGAATTTATAATTTTTTTTTTTTAACTTAGAGATTAGGTAAGTATTAGTTCTTTTGATTTTTTTTATTTTAATAATGAAAAAAGAAAACAAAAACAAGTTTTAACTTTAAATACCCGGTTTTTCGAAAATAAATAAATACCCGGTGCGGGTTTTCTCCGGATCCTGGTCCGAATGTCATCCTTCATCCGGCTTGTGAAATTTTCCTCATGTACCTGCACATTTTTTTGGATAACCCGGTCCGGATAATCCAGATTTCTTTTTTCTTTAGATTGGGGCTAAAATTTCTTGAAATTGCTTTAGAAAAAAGAAAAGAAGACTAAAATTGAGATTTCTCTAAGTTTGATCATTACATTATAGTAAAAATCATCGTTAATAACAGAAATTATCGACGAATTTAAAAAAAAAAACTTAAAAAATTGGTTGTCATATTTATTCACGGAATTTTCCATCCGTAAATTTACAATATTACGATAATATACCCAACATTTAGTGATAAAATATCCCATTAATAAATTATTATAATCGATAGATTTAACAATAGAAATTCCGTCACTGAAAACAAGATATCACAGCTGATAACTAATGTTATGCTGAAAAACAATTTATTTAGCGCTATTATTTTCACAGCAGATAACCTTATGCTGAAAGAATTAAAGAAAACCTTTTAAATTCATATAATTATAGCAACAGAAAAACTATTAAAAAAAAAAAAAAAAAGCCTCATGCGTCCCATTTTATATAGCGCTATTATTTTCAATTTCTCCCGCCAAAACGAACGGATTCTAAATCCATATAACCCCTTAACAAACTCACGCCTCAAGTACCACCAACAATTAATCCACGCGCCCTCCGCCGTGAGCGTCAAACACACGCTCCACTTCGTATAAATACCTCCAAATTTGTTCATTCCAAAGCTCTCAAATTCTCTTAAAATGGCGACTGTTTTCACATCTCTCCGATTCCTCACACTCCTCGCAATCTCTCTTCTCATTATCACCAAATCCGCCGCCCTCGCCGATATCGAAACACACTTCACAACCACCACCACTCCTCCGCCGCAGCAACAACCAAATTCACCCGCGTCGGACCTCGACGATCAATCCTCGTTCTTCTCACACACGGCTATGCTCCTGCCGATACTCTCACACCTTGGATTCAACGAGCTCGCCATCGCTGCTCCATCTCTCTCGACCGATTCCGCCACCACCGGCTGGTCCGGTCCGTCAACTCTCTTCGCTCCCTCCGATTCCTCTATCCGCACGTGTTTTACGTGCTCCGTTCCTTCTCTCCTCCGCGAACACCTCGTTCCCGGCCTCTTCACCATCGATTACCTCCGTAAGCTCGCTTTCGGTACAAAAATCGAAACCCTAAGCCCCGGCCGTTGCATCACCGTAACTTCCTCGAGGATCCAAAACGACACCGTCTCCAAAGTCTTCATCGGCGGCGTCGAGATCACTCATCCGGATCTCTTCAACAACGGAATCGTGATCATTCACGGCATCCAAGGCTATATCTCGCCTCTATCTCCGTTGTCCTGCGACGTCGAGCGGATGACGTCACTATCCTTCCCTTTCCAACCGTCCGATCGCGGTGACTATCACCAGAACCAAAATCAACCGCCGATCATGCGTTTGATGCTCCGAGACGCGATGCTCCGTCTCCGAAACAACGGCTTCAGCATCCTCTCATTAGCGATGAAAGTGAAGTATCCGGAGCTCATGACTCTCACAAACATGACCGTTTTCGCTCTCGATGACGTGTCAATCTTCTCCGGTTCGTACACTTACATAAGCAACGTGCGGTTTCACATCATTCCGAACCATTACTTGACAATCGACGATCTCGAGAGGCTTCCTGTAGGGACCACGTTGCAGACGTTGGAGAGAGGGCAGTCGCTAACGGTGACGACGGCGCCGTTAAGGATTAACTACGTGAGACTTAAGGTTCCTGAGGTGATGAAGAATTTGAGGATTGTTGTTCACAGTGTTTACTTGCCGTTTCCTCATTTGCATGCTGCGTTTGATGGAATGATGGGAGTTACTGATACTGCTGGTGGTGTATTGGACGGTGGAGATCGTGTGATGGAAGGCGAGTGCTCGGTGATGGATGATTATGGAATCGCTTCTTGTGGTGGTACTGGGCCCACTGGAACTGTGCCTACTGGTGCTGCTACTACAGCCACGCCTTTTTCAAAGTTAAGTAATCCGACGGTGGATATCGAAGATCATCATATGCTGTGATTATCAGTGATGACGTGTCGCTTGTTAGTGAGGTAATCAACTTTTGACTTGTGTTGATGGTTTTTTTCCCTAGGTCTGGCGTGAGTCAAATAGAGGGTGACGTGTTATCATCTTGTACGTACGGATAGTTGCTACGAGAGTGAGGCTCTAATAAAATAAAAACATTTTCATATTTGGGTTAGCCATAATAATTCAATTATTCAACAGTTAATGAATATATATAAATAAAATATTTTTTAAGTTTAATTTGCCACGTCAAATAATAAGTTAACTAACAGAGTTATATAAAGCCGTCTGATTAATTTGATCTATATATTTAAACTTGTTATACGCGACCTGTAACGGGAGAAAATCTTCTATGAAACAATGGTACCAAGTCATTCATGTAACAAGTCAATCATCAACTGCCACGCATGCTAAAAAATTAAAAAATAACTAAAAAATAAGTGAAGAAACTTTATATGTCATTTTTTAATTCACTTGTGGTACCACGTCACTCATACCACTATTGTACCAAAGAATCTCTAATGTAACAGCGCGTCATGCCACACACTCACTCCTACTATTCAATGGTTGAAAAAATTTGGGTGTGTTTTGCTGGTGTGTATTTTAATTTAACAAGTCTGGGACGTATTTTGCACGGGTTAAGCTCGTAACTTAAGATGATATTATTCTTAAAAAATTGAATGGAGGACGGTAGTGATAGGTACCATACGGATTTTGGATAAATATGTCATGTGACACTTTGAGTAAAAGAATATTATTATGTGGCTCACTATCGAGATATATTTTTAGTTTATTTATTGCAATAAATATTATCATTGTGAGTTCCATTTTTATTGGCATGTGTCCGTGACAAAATAAGTTCAATTGAGTTGTAATCTTTCTTGAAGATCTTTGTGCAATTGGACTGGTTTCTGGCTGCTGTGCATCAGACATACGTTCGTGGTCCGTTCGTTGCAGTGTTCGAACGGTTGGCGTTAGTGTCACGTTCTCTTTTGGGTTCGAACGGGAGCATTCCAGAGAGCTCACGTTCGTTGCACGTTCTTGTGGGGTTCGAACGGGAGCATTCCAGAGAGTTCACGTTCGTTGTGCGTTCGATTGACGTTCGAACGAGTCTTCACAGAAAGGGCGCGTTCGTGTAGCGTTCTAGTAAGCGTTCGAACGCGACTGCGATCTGGACGCGTTTTGGCCTGCAAAACCCTAGGTTTTCACCCTACTATAAATATAACCCTTAGCCGCCATTCTCAATGGTTGAAGCATATTTCTCTTGAGCCAAATACTCTCAAAGCTTTCAACTCTCTTTGATTTCACCTTGAAGACTCTTTGAATCTTATGTCTTCTTTGTTAATGGTGAAATCCATTCTTTGATAACCTTCAACACAACATAACCCAAAATCCCTAATCCTTAGAGTTCTATAGGAGGAGAGTTTGGTAGTCGGAGTTCCGGCGTTCAGAGGTGATACAATCTACTCAGAGACTTCAGAGGTTCTGAAGAAAACCGTGGGTCGCGGGCTTGAGGAGTTGCCTTGAGTTCTTGCAGTATTGAGGTTCTTGAGTCGGTGGAGTTGCCACCATAGGTCTTGACCATCGCTGTAAGCTTTTCTCTATATAGTGGATTCGGGTGGTAGCCTATACCCGGAGTGGTTTTTACTCGGAAGAGTTTTCCACTTCGTCACCAAAATTATTGTGTTGAATTTTGTGTGATTGATTTACTTTTCCGCAATTTACATTTCGTATTAATTCAATATTGTGGAATTTATTGTCGTTGGATATTGTGGTTGGTAGTTGATTTTCCATAGACACATTAATTAGGACTTGTCTCAATTAATTGTGATTATTTCCGCATAGGGTCAGAACTAAGATAACCCCGAATTTTCAATTGGTATCAGAGCTGAACTCGATCCTTGACCCATTAGCTATGGAGCGTAGTCAACCCTTAAATTGTCCGCCATTTTTTGATGGCACGGAATATTTGCATTGGAAGGTTCGCATGAGAGCTTTCCTTAAGTCCTTAGATGAGAGGGTCTGGATGTCTGTTGAATACGGGTGGAAACCTCCCGTTGTTACTGTTGATGGGGTCACTTCCCCTAAAGACAAATTGACCTGGACTAAGGACGAATTTGATGCTAGCAATAGGAACAGCAAGCTGTTAATGCCATACATGGTGCTGTCTGTTCTGCTGAGTTTAGGAGAATCTCAATGTGTGAGATAGCCAAGGATGTTTGGGACATCCTGCAGACTGTGCATGAGGGCACATTGTCTGTTAAAAATAATAGACTCCAGGATTTAGCCACTAGGTTTGAGGTCGCCAAAATGAAAGATGATGAGACATTTGATGAATTTTATGCTGAGATTAACGATATCGTTAACTCTAGTTTTAACCTAGGTGAGACTATACCTACGAATAGGATAGTTAGGAAAATCCTGAGATCCCTACCTGATAAGTTCCTACCCAAAATCACGCCATCGAGGAAAGCAATGACCTCGATCAGCTTAATTTAGATGAACTCGTAGGAAAGCTGCAGGTTATGAGAAAAAGCTTCCTGGTTTTAGAGAGCCAAAAACGTTTGCGATGAAAATCGCTAAGGAAGTTGTGCATGATACGTCTGGTGATGGTGATACCATCACGGATCGTGACTTGGCCTTGTTTGCAAAGAAGTTTAAGAAATTTCTTAAACTTAAGAAGAGTGGCCATAGCAGTAATAGGGATAGGGAGGATAGGCCTAAAGAGAATAGGCATATCAGGAGTGAGTCTAGAGAGGATAGGGATATTAGATCCCGTGGTGCCCAATGCTATGAATGTGAAGGATATGGGCACGTTAGATCTGTGTGTCCCACATATCTAGGGCTAAAGGCAAGAAAGCCATGGCAGCATCTCCTAGTGATTCAGAAGGTGGTTACTCTTCTGATGAGTCTCCTAAAGGCAAGAAAAATTTTATTGCCTTTACTGCTAGTGTGACTGGTGAGAGAGAGATGTGGTTTATGATGATGATTCTGAAGTCTCTCTTGATGAGTCTGTAGATGAGGAAAGTCTTCAGGTAGCTTATGTTGAACTGTTTAATGAGAGTTTAGCTACTAAGAAGACTAACATAGAGGTCAATAAAAGGCTGAAAGCTGTTGAGCTAGAAAAGAATGAAGCTCAAGCCAATTTGAGCAAAGCCTTTTGATGGTAGATGACCTGGAGGAGAGAAATAGAGGTCTAATTAATAGGGTCCAAATATTAGAAACTGAACTTGAAGATACTAGAACCCATTGTCTGTATTTTCTAGTGAGAATAAAAATGTGGACCGTATGTTAGGAATTATTTCTGAGCCTAACGGAGAAAGGCTTCTACTTCCAAAGCTGTGCCTGTAGCAGCTAAACATGACTTAGGCAAGAAACATGTTGAGTGTAGTCATGTCATTCCTCCATTTATTCCTCGTCCTGTGACCCAACCTCGATCTAGAGGTGCTGTGGGTAAACCTCGCTCTCGTCTGAGGTTTGTGCCTGTGTGCCACCACTGTGGCAAGGCGGGACACATTAGGCCTAAGTGCTTCATGCTTCACAAGCAAAAGAAGAGGCCTAAGAAGGTGTCACCTAAATTTGACTCTTCAAATCTAGCTTCTCAAGTTTCTGCACTAACCAAACAAGCTCAATTCTTGAGTGAGAAACTTGCTTTGTTGTCTGGGAACTCTCATGTGGAAGAGGTTTCTAGAAAGGTTTGGGTGAGGAAGCAAGATGAATCCCCATCTTCCTCTGCGTGTCCTGATGGACATTATGAGAGTACACTTCGGTGTAACTCTGCTTGAAAGATGTTTTTTTTATTTTCCCATTGCATGTGTGTGTGCGTGTGTTTTATGTTTTTGCACGTTTATTTTGTTTTCACAGCACATGGGTGTGTGTGTGTCTTGTTTTTGTTATACGTCCCTTGGTATATAGGATGGAAACCCGGACATAAATTTCATAGCCGATTCCGAATGACGGTAGTATGATCTGCACTCGGGGATACAACTCCACGTATCATTGGATGTTTTGCAAGCTGTTTTGTGTCTTAATTTTTTTTTGTGCTTAAAACTGAAAAAAATCAAAAAAAAATTATATATTTTGAAAAAGACCAAAAATATTTTTATGGCTTGTTAGAGCATGAATAGCATGTGCATGTGATCCTGGTGTGTAGGATATATGATTATGCATGTATGATATGCTGTTATTTTTCTTGATGCTCTATATGCATGAGTGTGTGTGATAAAAACCTTTGGTATATCTTGTGCTTGCACCTTCACATACACGTTTTTATTTTATCAAGGCTTGGTCGCATGTATGAGTTTTTGGAATAGCAATCTATTTTCTATCTAATCCTGTTTGCTAAATAGTGTGACCTTTGACTAGATGACCTTGCTATCCCCATTTGCAAAAAGAATTAAACAAAAAAAAATGAGACTCAAGTGCAAAAGAGCCAAAATGGCCAAATTCAAAAGATAAGGGCAAAAACCCTTCACTCGAAAGAGTTGTTAAATATGAGCTCATGTTATTTATGGGGTAATTAATATAGCATGCAAACAATGTTGCTTATTTTCAGGTCCTAGTGGTGTTGGGTTTGAACACCTATTTTGTGGACTTGGTTTGTTTAGAGATGGATATATTTGGCTGTGTCCAGCTCATAAAATAAGGTCTTAAGCCTTGATTTGTTGTGCACTTTATTTTTCCACGCAAGTGCTTTATATGCTTTGGTGTTTATGTCATATGCATAAGTGTTGTATTTAGCCACTTTCAAAATGATGCATATTGTTTCATGTCATAAACAGCTGAATACTGACTGGGTATCATTGTATCAGCTTGAAATGCTGTTTCAGTCAGTTTTTGACAGGATTTTTATTTCTCTCAGTATGTGCCTGTGTGTGCTTCATGTTATTGCATACCAATTTGTTTCTTCCTTGTGCACCTTTTCTGAGTTTTTTTTGGTTTACTTCCGTATGTTACTTGCTAACTCTATGTGTCTGTTAGTGAGGGGGAGTAATTCCTGTTTGTTTATGCTCTTGCTTGTGTTTTTTCTCCTGTTTTCCTGTTATTTTTCCTGTTTCTTTTTATCCTTTGTCATTTCGTGACAAAAATGGGGAGAGTAATATATTAAGGGGGAGAGCCTTAATATATAGGAGAGAGTCGTAGAATATCCTTTAGATATCTCCGTTTTAAGGGGAGTTAAGATAAAGGGGGAGAGGGATTTCTACTTGTACATGCATGAGATTTTTACCTGCTTTATGTTTTACTTGATTATCCCAATGCTTTTCACGGTATTGTTGTTTGTGGATGTTTCAGGTAGCAGGTATGTTGCTGCGGTGGCATTACTTTCAAGACTACTTTGTTAGGTGTTAGATCGAGTCCTTTGTAATAAGTCACTGTTTTGATGGTTGACAGTTGACTATTTACTTTTTGGGTCTATTACCGTAGTCTTTGTATTAGGTAGTATTTTGTCACGGAATGCCAAATGGGGAGATTGTGAGTTCCATTTTTATTGGCATGTGTCCGTGACAAAATAAGTTCAATTGAGTTGTAATCTTTCTTGAAGATCTTTGTGCAATTGGACTGGTTTCTGGCTGCTGTGCATCAGACATACGTTCGTGGTCCGTTCGTTGCAGTGTTCGAACGGTTGGCGTTAGTGTCACGTTCTCTTTTGGGTTCGAACGGGAGCATTCCAGAGAGCTCACGTTCGTTGCACGTTCTTGTGGGGTTCGAACGGGAGCATTCCAGAGAGTTCACGTTCGTTGTGCGTTCGATTGACGTTCGAACGAGTCTTCACAGAAAGGGCGCGTTCGTGTAGCGTTCTAGTAAGCGTTCGAACGCGACTGCGATCTGGACGCGTTTTTGGCCTGCAAAACCCTAGGTTTTCACCCTACCTATAAATATAACCCTTAGCCGCCATTCTCAATGGTTGAAGCATATTTCTCTTGAGCCAAATACTCTCAAAGCTTTCAACTCTCTTTGATTTCACCTTGAAGACTCTTTGAATCTTATGTCTTCTTTGTTAATGGTGAAATCCATTCTTTGATAAACCTTCAACACAACATAACCCAAAATCCCTAATCCTTTAGAGTTCTATAGGAGGAGTTTTGGTAGTCGGAGTTCCGGCGTTCAGAGGTGATACAATCTACTCAGAGACTTCAGAGGTTCTGAAGAAAACCGTGGGTCGCGGGCTTGAGGAGTTGCCTTGAGTTCTTGCAGTATTGAGGTTCTTGAGTCGGTGGAGTTGCCACCATAGGTCTTGACCATCGCTGTAAGCTTTTCTCTATATAGTGGATTCGGGTGGTAGCCTATACCCGGAGTGGTTTTTTACTCGGAAGAGTTTTCCACTTCGTCACCAAAATTATTGTGTTGAATTTTGTGTGATTGATTTACTTTTCCGCAATTTACATTTCGTATTAAATCAATATTGTGGAATTTATTGTCGTTGGATATTGTGGTTGGTAGTTGATTTTCCATAGACACATTAATTAGGACTTGTCTCAATTAATTGTGATTATTTCCGCATAGGGTCAGAACTAAGGATAACCCCGAATTTTCAATCATTTTTTCCTAATTCGATGTCCCTACCCAAATTTAGAAGTCACAATCAATACATCTTGTGTGAAATGTGTTAGCGATATATTCTCATGATGTATTTTAATGACACAATATTAGATGTCTTCGACACGCATTATCGAGACATTAAAAAAAATGTTGAAGCATATTGGTGGTGAAAAGTAATGAATGTGAAGACTAGCGTCTTATTAAAGAAAACATTGTGCAGTCTTAATATAAGGCTTTCTTTGTAAAGTGAGGGTTTATCTAAGTTACTAAACTCATTGGAATCATGCACATTCATATAGATGCATTAGACTCATGTGTAAAATATTTTAAACCTTCAAATCCTGATATTTTAGCACTGACACCGACTAGGGGTGGTAAAACGAATCAACGAATCTAATTTATATCGAATCCTACACGAATCAAATCAAAATATGATGGCTTCGTATTTGATTCGTTTATTAAGGATTCGTATTCGATTCGTTTATTAAACGAATCAAATATGAATACTCGTTTAATCATGATATTATCCAATAACATAATTTACCATAATTTATTTACATTAATTTTTCATAAATATATACATATGAAATGCGTAATTAATATATTTACTAAAAATATTTCACCAAATATCGACAATATTATTTTTCTATGATAATTAGTCATAATTTCTCGAAATTTAATATGCAAAATAACAATAACTAGTAAAAGAAAAAAATGAATCTTAAACGAATCAATGAGCTTAAATTCATATTATATTCATTTAATAAACGAATCATTTCGAATTGACTCATTTATTAAATGAATCCATTTTTTCAAACTCGTATTCGCTTTAAAGCAAATCTAATTGAACGAATAAACGAATCCTAACCGAAATTGTCACCTTTAGGACCAGCATATCGATGTCCATGTTTTATTTCAAGCAAGATTGCATGCTTTCGGCAACCGGTACAGGCCGTACCGGTTCTATACTTGTCTACCATACCGGCCTACCTGAGGTTTACATGCTCGCGGAAACCTGACATGCACCATACCAGTGTTTACATTGGTATCAAAATCGATGAGCCTTTATTTTGCAGGCTCTCGGCAACCGGCACAGACCATACCGATTATCATATCGATCAGTCAATCGGCATACTGGTAACCATACCGGTCTGTAAATCGGTGTAACATTTATATTTTCAAACGGTAATATAGTCATTGCTTTTGCCAGACCGGCATACCGATCTTAGACAAAAATATTGGGCAACTTTCATTTTCACTATATATAAACACCAAATTCGTTTTTGCCAAAAACAAGAACCTTCATTGTAGGCACTGCGTTTTTGCATATAAGGCCCGATGATGAGTCTCGTATGGAGACACTACCTCTTTAGTTGTGGAAGTCACGGGAAACGGACGTTGGAAGGGTAAAATTGGAAATTAGCATTTTGTCAGATTTAACTAGCTTGTTTCGCTTCGGGTTCGCTTGTTGGACCTCTGTTTTAAAACACACCAAACCCATTAAATCACATCCAAAGATAATTAAAACATTTAAAATATATGTCACAAATTAAATTTAAATTAAATCTAAGTAAATTAAATAACCAATTAAATTAAATGTTAAATCTAAAACTCACAAACCAATTAAATTAATTAAACAAAATTCACAAATTAAATTAATTGCAATTCAAATTAAATAAAACAAATTAAAATCAAATTAAAATCAAATACCAAAATTAAATAATTCACTTCCAAATTAAAATCAATCTATTCCTAAATTAAACAAATCAATCACCTAATTTAATTGATTTTATTTCCTAACAAATCCCATGCAAACCCTAGTCAACAACTATATAAACATAACAAATCTAACCTTAGTGGCTCTCCTCTCTTGTCACTCTAATTCACGGCAATTACCACTCAAAACAAATGAAACCCTACTACAGGCCACTCTCCTCACGCTAAACACAGATCCACAAGCCGTGAACCAGGATCACGATAAAACCCTCCATGCCACAGTCCTCATGGCGACTCTGAATCCAAAAATAGCCACACATAAGTCTTTTCACTTCTCACGACAAAACACAAAGCCATAATGAAACCCTAGACTGCTCACGCCCTTCATGCTCTCTCACAAACCCTAAAACTGCTCACGCCATTCATCTCTCCTCATCCTCACAATACAACAAACGCACTAACAGCCTCACCCGCCCGCCAAACCTAAGCAACAAGAAGCCACAATAAGACAAATTCCCATAACATTGACACGATCAAACCTTCCTTCAACAAAGCCATCTGCCCTCACGCAAATAAACCTCACACATGCACCCTCCACTCACGCAAACAACTACCCCATTCACGCCTAGCCACATAGCTTCCACGACAACCTAAGGCACTGCCACGCACAAGCAAATCGCAACCCTCCATAGTGCACAGCCTCTGACCATAAGAACCAACGAACCCACGCCCCTCATCACCATAAACACCTGCCATCATCAGCTCTACACGCATGAATAACAAACCTTAATAGGCTCTCTTATATTCAGCAAACTGCCAATAATATGGCCTCCATAAACACATGCCCAGTACGCCACACGGACTCCTCTCACTAGCACACAAAGCACGTCTCATTTACTCACTGCTCCCTGCCTTCAGACACCTCAACCAGCCCTCACTCTCGCCACTCAATGCCCATTTGACCATTAATCGAAAGCAACCCAGCCTGCTTCTCCACGCCCACTACACTGACTAGCTTCACCCACGCAACAACCTTCCTAGCCGCATAATATCCCCTGGCCTTCTTCACACATACAGCCCATCAAAAACAGTCCAAACCTGCCGCAAACAGCCCTATTTACTGCCCCGAATTGCCGCAAATCTCGCCCAGAAAACACTCAAAACTGCACCCCGAAACTGCCCAAAACAACCCCTGAAACTGCCGAGCACATTCCCTTAACACACCTGAAACAGTGACCAGAAAATTCACCGAAAACAGCAGCGAAACGGAGTGAAAACAAAAACCCGAACAGCGAAATAGCGAGGAAAGATGTTGAGTTAGTAAACCAGAAAAGTAGCGGATCATTCACCCTTCCAACGGACGTGTAACGCCCTTTCGTGAGACGACAAAAGAGGTTAGACCTGAGGACACATTTTTACTTATTATCTTTCGTTTTATTTTATTTATTTTAAAAATATTATTGCATGAGAGTCGTTTGAGGCATGATGTGATTGTTGGATGAGCGGAGTATGTGTTCCCTTTTGTGGTATATCGGATGGAAACCCGGACTTAAACTCCGTAGCCGATTCCGAATGGACGGTATTGCGGTCTGCACTCGGGATACAACGCCACGTACCACTTAAGAGACACATGTTTCGTCTCATCCAAATTTGTATTAGAGCATGTTGTAGTTTGTAGGTTGTTTATTTATTATTAGAAACATGATTTATCTTAGTTTATTATTTATTTTTATGCATAATATTTTGTTTAGTTTATGTTTATGTTTCCATAGTTATTTGTTTGTTTTAGTTTAATGGTTCAACATGATCGTTGTGTGGTACTATATGTTTGCCGTTTAATGGCTTACTTTTCAAGCATGCAAACTTAGATTAGGAGTTAGTTAGATGAAAGCATGTTAGATCTAAGTACCCTTTGAGCATGATTATTGAGTAGACTCGGTTAATTTATTGCACAAATTATATCATCACAAGTGACATAAGTAAGAGACCATTCTGAACCCAACGGTTTGAGGTCTTCCCTTGCGAGGGGTGAGTGCGGCCTTAAATCTTTGTCCCGGTTCACACCGGGTGGCGACTCCATGTTATTTCGTACTCCCAACTAGGCCGCGAGCCTAGAACAGCGTCGTCAGGTTCTGTGTCCTACATTCATATAATTTATACCAAGGCAAAAATAGAAAGTGTATTCAACATTCATCATCATACACTCTCATACATCAAGCTCATACACTACACCATCATATTATTAGTAGTGAGCTTATATCACTTGGGTAAGCTATTGAATCTTCATTATTTTTGTGAGTGCCAAAGTGATATTGTAAAATCTTCATAATCAAACACTTGTGACTTGTAAGAGGTTTGTGAGTAAACATATTGAGAAAACTCATTGTAAAAGGTTTGTGAGTGAACCTAGTGGGTAAAACTCTTGGTTATGGGTGTGTATTAATCGGTTTTAACCGATTAACCGAACCGTTCCGACCCATTTTTTTATAGCGGTTCGATTGTTGTGATTAAATCCATTTTTGCGGTTAAAATTTTTAACTTTTTCAGTTATTCGGTTCGGTTACGGTTATGAGATTCGTATAACCGAACCGACCGATTAACCGAAATATATACATGCTTCAAAACCCTAAATAAGTAAATAACAAAATTTCATAGACCGATTATTAGATAAATTGTTAAAACCAAAAATTATTAAATTATTGGCTATTAAGAAACCCCAAATTTCATAATATTTGGTTAAATATTAAATTTGATGAATATGAATTTATGTTTTTGTTAGATTGCTTTGTTGAATGTTGAGTTGATGAGTTTATATTTGTTGGACTGGTTAATAACCGAATTAACGAAAGTCGACCGAATTATAATGGTTAAATTGGTTAATGGTTATGTGTCATAATATGGTTAAATCGGTTACACATTTACTTAACCGAAAAATTTCGGTTCGGTTAAAAAATTAAGAATTAACCGACTGAACCGACCGATACACACCCATACTCTTGGTTGCGAGTGAGCCACAGAAAACTCACTGTAATTTGTGATCTCAACTTAGTGAAAATCTTCAAGCACGGCGTGAGGGAATGGACGTAGGCATTGTTGGCCGAACCACTATAAATCATCAGTGTTATTTTCTCTATCTCTAAACTCTTTACTTATTGCCAGTTTTATTTTATATATATTTATTGTTTAGAAATTTACTTTTAGGTGATATATTATAATTGAGAAAATTAATTTAAGTTTAATTGGTAAAGTTATAAGCTTTGTAACATAAAATCGGCAAAGATTTTTAATTTCGCATATTTAGACCATTATCTAATTCACCCACTCTTAAGTATATAGAATTGTGTGTTGTATTGCTTATAGGTAATTTCAAGATGTCTCAAAGAGCCACTTAGGGGTGTCAAAACTATCTGGATCCGGCCGGAATCCGCATGGACCCAGAAGATTCGAATCCGGGTAGACTTGGGTCCGTGATAAAAATATCCGGACCCTGGTCTAATAAATTAGGACCCGGGCGAATCCGAATCCAGACCTGGGATCGCACAGGTTCGGCCCAGGTCCGGAAAAAAAAATTAAAATATAATAATAAAATAATACAAAATAATATGCATATATAAAAAAATATATATAATATAACTAAAAAATGTAAAAGAATTGAAATAAAATTGACAAAATTGATAAAATATAAATATAAATATAAAATAATACAATTAAAAATTAAATAAAAAACAGATATTCGGATTCGGACTAGGTAGACCCGGTCAGGACCTGACCCGGGTCAATGAAAATACGTTGAGATCCATATCCGAATTTTCCCATCGAGCCAGTCATATGTATATATGTGTGTGTGATAAAGCTACTAAGTAAGAAGAATTATTCTAATAAATTAGATGTAAAAAGTAGAGATGGTAAAATGATATGTTGGGTTGGGCCTCCTTTTATGTAAAATGGACCATTGTTTACATGAACGATACACAAAATGACAATGCAAATGGTCTGGCAAGGCAAAATGCATATTGCCCTTTTTTGAGCAACTGCAAAATGCAAAGCTAAAGTCTGTATGTAATTTTTTTTTTTTATTATTTAAATAATTTTTATCCGGGTTTCATATTCGGGTTTCATTAAATCTTGACCCGATCCAAAAAAAATCCGGATTTTAAAGATTAAATCATGAACTCGGGTTTTTATATTGGTCTGAGTTAGGACCATCCGGATTTGACCAGGTCCATGTTATATTACTATCCGTAATAAAAAGTTTAATACTAGAATTTCAATTATGATATAAATCAATATGAAGGTCGCGCCTATAGCAATGATTAAGTATTAACTTGCTATTTATTTAGTTAAACTTAACTTCTCTACGAAAAATGATAAGACTGTGTGCATTATCACCTTCACTAGACCTTACTTATAGCCGAAACCTTATTATCGGGTACAATCCATTTTTATGTTATAAATCCACTTAAATTTATAATCAGAAATATGTTAAGCTGTTTGATGAATCTAAGAAAAAATGAATTTAATCCTTTTTTTTTTAATTCACCATGTTGCAAGTATACCCACATCTTTTATTAATCTTTCAAGTTAAAAAATGAATTTCAAATATAAACTAATTACAATGATTGAAGTTTTAGGGTATCAAAACTACTAAAAAAATTCTCCAAAATTTCCAGAAGTTTACTATTTCCTGTGTACACAGCCCATGATTGAAGAAGGCAACTTCCCAAGCCTTTCAATTCCTTCAGCAAAAACAACTCCCATGCCCATGTAAAAATGAGATTCAATATGGCAATGGAAAGCCCAAGCTCCCGGGTTATCCGCCCGAAACCGCAATGCGGTCCACCCATAAGTATGAACCGGAACTGTATTCTTCATAATCGGATCCACCAAATTGTATTTCTTTGGATCATTATTGATATCAAATTTGCCTTCTCCATACCCCAATACCCAAAAATCATGGCCATGAAGATGCCAAGGATGTGTCTCACTTGTCTTGTTACTCAAAGAATTTGCATTCTGCAGTATAATATCCACTGTTGAATCAAACTTGAGCCTGTAAACTCCACTCCCAATTGTAGCATTTGGGTTTTTTGTAACATTAAAAATGTCATAGTTTTTGAAATCATATCCCTCTGGAGGTGGGGTTTGATCAAAAGCATCAGTCAAATTTTCCTTTAATGCAATAAGATAAGGTATATGAGGCAAGTTATATGAGACATTATTCACAGACCACCTCATATAGCCATTCACACGATTCTGTGTATTGAGCATTACTATCACTCTGTCAGAACTCTGTGGTGGAGGAACAATGAATCCTTTCAGGGCTTTAATGGCCAGACTCTGGTTTACGCGGCTGCGAACGTCGTTCCAGGCGGGGCCTGTGGGGGGGATTGTAGGGGGAGATCTTTTGGGGTGATTTGGGTAGTAATTGATAATGGCTAAGCCTGGAGGTGTTGTTAATGTGGCATTTCTGCTGACAATATTTGATGTAGCCCAGTAGTTTCTTGTGGGGTTTTGGTTAGTTTCTATTAGGACAGAATATGTTTCTCCTGAATATATGAATAGATTTTGTACCACAAATGGCTCTACATAATGCCCATCTGCTTCAACTACTGTCATGTTGTGACCCTGGAGAAGAAAATAGTCATTAGAAAAGTGTCCGCTAAATTTAATAGAGATGACAATCGGGACGTCCCATCTAGAAATTCGTAGAGCATTTTTTCGTTTAAAAACGGAAAACAGTTTCGGAAAACACATACCTCAATTTGGAAAGTGAGGGCAGAAAGAGCAGTCAAGCTAGAAATCCTGAGCCTGTAAATTTTTCCAGGGACTACTGTTATAACAAAAGGAGAACATTCAGGATTTGTTGAATTACAAACTGTGTTCACATTCAAGCTTGCTGAGTTCAAAGAAGAACAATCGAATCTTCCTTTTCCATGAATCAAAAGTGACTGAAACATCAAAAAGAACAAAAAAAAAAAAAAATGGAATTAGAGAAATCTTGATGTGAGCTTAATTAATTTCCTGGAGCTTTTTAAAGATCCTGTATTATTATTATTATTGTTCTTGTGATTTTTTACCTGAGGCTCATTAACCCATTGAAAGGGAATAGAGGATAAGCCAGCAGATTGTTCAAAAGGGCTTCTGTGGAACCAATCATTCAAGATAATGCTTCGATCATAATCATAAGCAAATGGTTCGGATTTACCATCTGGTAATGCTACTTGAATGGATCCGTACAACCCAGCTTCTCTTTGCATTCCATAATGAGCATGGTATAAATAAGTTCCAGGCTGCAGTCAAAAATAAATAAATAAATTAAATTAAATGGTTGTTAAGAGTGGCAAGAGTCACATAGAGGTGAGCGGACTCGAATTTTTTTAAAATATATATATATATTTTTTTTGGATAATCGGGGTGTCCGGGCCAGCTTACGCGCACCTCGATTAATCCCCGGAACTCGTGCCCCGTACCCTCAGAAGTTTCCCAATACAGATCAGGATAAGTCGCTGGCTTTTCACACCAAGGGGCATGATCCCAAGGAAATGCATCTAGTGGGATTCGAACATTGAATCTGAGAGGGAGCAAACCACTCAAGCTCAAAGCCTTTACCACTAAGGCAACCCCTTGGTGTTTTTAAAATATATCATATAAATTAATAAAAAAAATTGATTTATTAGATCTCGTTAAAATGAAAAATATCTAACAATTTTTTTTTTTTGAAATCAAATTGTATCTCTACTGAATTAATATTCTGTTTCCGCCACTAGTTGTTAATTGTTACATGGATTTGTTTTGACAAACCAATATCAGAAAAATGAGGAAGTAATGCTTCAACTAGAAGGAGGGAAAAAATTCAGGCTAAAAGTGTGTGGTAGAGTAGAAGCAGAAGTAGAAATATCATGGATTAAGTGTGTATGAAAATAGATGGTTGTGTGGGTGGAATAGGAGAGACGGAATTAGGAAGTAAATGAGTATTGAAGAAGATGAGATAGATACGATTACGATGGTTCGGGTATACATAACGTAAATTTTTTAAATTTTGATGTGAAAAAAGAGAGAAAATGATATTATCATATATTAAGCGAGGTCGGAGAAGATTTAAATTGATATGCACAAATTGAATCATGGATATGATAACAGTCAGAGATGTTATAAATATTTTAGCTATTTCATTTTATGTTATAAATATTTTAAACTTTTATTTATGTTTCCTAATTTGTAAACTATCAATTATTATTTTTTATATGTTATGACAAAATATCTATGTTTAATAATAATAAAAAAAAAGATTATATTATTAAGAGTATAAGGGATTTCGATATTTTAAAAATCCTTACGAAATCCGTTAGGTATCAATACGGGTTTGATAATTTATTTACATATGTAGGTGCGGGTTTGATAATTTATTTACATATGTATAGGTGCGAGTTTGATAATAACAAATCTATCTGGCACCAATATTTGTCTGTTTTAAAAGCTAATTAATTTGAGGTGATATTATAAAACTTGATAATAATAACTAATTTTGAATTTGTATTTTAAAAATTTTAACTTTGGCATGAGATAAAATTTTGCTTCTCTTTGATGATCCTAGAAAATTGATGAAGATGAACATAGAGAATTAAGAGTAAAAGTTAAAACCCACCCTATCAACAACAAACTTGTAAGTAAATGTTTCTCCAGGAAGAATTGGACATTGAGTGACTCCTTCTGTTCCATCAAACCATGGAGTTCCAATCTATATATACACACATAACACAAAACAAAATTAGCATCAATAATGATTCAAAATATCCTAGATTTAGAGGCACTGGCCGAGCCATGAATTCGATTCAAGAGGGGCTAAATTTAGGATCAATGTCCTTGAATTGTCTTAAATTTCGAGGGATCATAGACGAGTTCATGAAAAATGATCTTTATCCATAAAGAAGTCATCATACTCATAAAAAATAATTTTTTTAAGATTTTTGAGTCTTAATTTTGGGTAAAATTTTGGGATTCCTCTGCTGAATTGTTGGTCGATTGATTTAAAATGGCGGCTAAGAAAATTAACAAAAATAAAAACTAGGAAATAAAATATTTTGCTTTAATTTTTTAATATTTTAAAAATTTTAGAAAGGTTTTTTTTTTATGATAAATCAAATAATAATAATTTATTTATATAAAAAATAAATAATTTTTTTCTTGGATCCAGAATGGGATTCAGTCCCTCCTACGCCTCAAGAGGTGATCTAAGGAGAATCGACACAGATGATCGACCGTATCTTTGAATATTATAAAATTTAAGAAAACTCAAGATCGTCCGGGCAGGAATCCATATTACAAAAACATTTGAAATGGGAATATTTTCAAACACTTACCTGTCTAATTCCATGCCAATGAATGGCAACATTTTCAGTAACCAAGCTATTCTTAAGATCAACAATGATGGTATCATTTTGCTGAGCTCGAATTGTTGGTCCTGGAGTTCTTCCATTGATTGTGATCACAACTTTCCTGAAGCAATCAGGAGACTTGTATTCATACTTCACTTCCCATTTGTATCTTCTAATTCTTCCTTCTGCTACTTTCAAATCTGTTAAAGAGAAAACCAATACACAGACAGCAAACATTTTTAAAATCTTATTCATTTCTCTAAATCCTGAAGATTCTGCCATGGCTTTTGAAACCCTAAAAACTGAAACTGGGTTGCTTTTAATTGATTCAAATATTTGAAATTTTGCTTTAATTTGCTGAGAGAAGCAATGAGTTATATAGAAAAATAAATTTCTTAGTGGTAATAAATGGTCAAAAGCCTGGAGATTTGACCAAGAATAGTATTATATTTGGTTTAAATAATTTGTGTTTTGGTGTGAAAAATCAGTGGAAATTTCGAAGCAGATACTTGCAAGAAAGTCTTGTTATTGAAGTTGACCTTTTAGATTTTTTGGAAGCTTAATCAGTCTTAATTTTTTATTATTTTGTTAATATTTAATTAATTAAAATATATTTATCAGAAAAAAAAAAAAAAAAAAACAAGAAGACGTTTGTTTGATTGAATTAAATAAGTTTCTATCAAAACATAGATTTAGGATTATCTAGGGGCGGAATAAGAAAATTTTGGTGCAGGGGTCAAAATGTTTCACATAAAAAATCTTTATTTATTTTTTTGAAGTCGTTGAAAACCCTGCCATTAAATCATCATTTTCGAGATTAAGCGGAGCAAGTAAAATCTCCGCTTGTTCCAGACTCTTATAAAAAAATGAACTCTCTGAATTCGAATTCAGGATCTGAAGGT
This sequence comes from Zanthoxylum bungeanum, assembly GCA_019454045.1. NCBI lineage: Eukaryota > Viridiplantae > Streptophyta > Magnoliopsida > Sapindales > Rutaceae > Zanthoxylum > Zanthoxylum bungeanum. Next base: position 198,055 of record SKCR01032766.1, on the reverse strand, counting down.
CGGATCTTGAGTCCTACATCACCAAACCACGCCCCTTGGGATATATAGGAAAAAAATCATTATAATTTCTTTTTTTTTTTTTTGAAAAAAACAAGTGAGTGTTGAAATTAGTTAGAGAATATGAGATCACTGTTAATTGAAGTTTAGAAAAGATATAAGAGTATTTATGTTTTGATAATTTGATAAATATTTGGGGCTAAATTTAATTATAACCATATTTCACTCCCAACAGGTACCAATATGAAAACTTTACAATTAAATAAAGTTAGCTATTTGTATAAGAGTTGCACCCTTTGTACACCAAAACATTGAATTTTTATCTTATCATGTTCAAAATGATAAAATAAAGATCTAAAATTTATTTTTTTGAATTTATTATTTCAGGTACAAAAAGAAAAAAAAAATCTATACAAATAGAATTAGATCTTTACATATTAAGAATATGACTTAATTTAACTTATTTGTCAAAATTTTACAAAATAATTTCACTCTACCTTCAATATATGTATTTTTATTTTTACATTAAATGTCTGTCTCTAATAAAATGGAAGCTTATATATAAATTGAATTGGATGTTTACATATTAAGAATATGACTTTTTTTTTTTTTTTTTTTTTAAATTTTACCAACAAATTTCACTATATCTTATCTACTAAAATTAATTACGTCCCTAATGGGTATGACTTGGTAGTATATGATTGATTATTATTATATATGATTGATTAGTTATTCTCTTATTTTGTTGTCCACACGAAAATTTTGTACGGATAGTCGAGAAAATGAATAGATGAGAAAATATATGTATTTTCATACGAATATTCTTACAATCTAATTTTCATATGAATTCTTATTTGAAAACATGAAAGTATCTGTAGTAAAGAAGACTTCATCGTACAGACGAGAAAACGGATAAATAAGAAAATATATATAATTTCATACAAATATCCTTACCTGATAATTTTCATATGATTGATTATATATCATTAATCGAGTTAATTATATTAAATTCTTAAATTCATTTAACTATAATTACAAGTTAATTGTACCTTATAAAAAACAATTTCAGAATCAAGCTTCATTGCGTATAACTTAAAAAATAAGATATACTAAATTTACTAAGTCAAAGTAGTAGTGGTCTTGTTGAACAAAGCAAACCATTGAACATTGACCATTTAAATGAAGATTTTATTATTATATTATTTTTATTATGAATTTAAAATTAATTCATCTTTTTCTTTATTGGTGTAAAGGGAACAATAATTCTTTCTTTCTTTTTTTTTTTCCAATTATTTTCAGGGATAATAGCATTAAGGTCCCCTATGCTTAATAAAATCACAGATAAAGATACAATTTTGTACTTCTTTTCAAACAAATCCTTGCAATTTTAAATAAAAGTTTGTTATTAAAGCCAATAATTAAATGTCATCATGCCTTGAAAAGTTTGAAAGAAAATAAACCCTAGGAGCATGATATTCAGGAGTATAATACTGATCAAATCGTCAAGGTTACCCTTCAATGAAGATGTTTTAATTAAGTCCCTAAAGGAACACTTATATGATTGATTAGTTATTCTCTTATGTCATTGTCCGCACGAAAATTTTATATGGATAGACGAGAAAATATAAATATTTTTCATATGAATATCTTTACCTGAAATTTTCATATGAGATAATAATAATAAACAGAATCAAGATGTATTGCGTATAACTTATAGAAGATATATATATATTTTTTGGAAACGTTGAAAACTCCGCCGCCAAATCACCTGACTCTGGTTTAATCGGAGTAGGTAAAAACTTTGACTGTCTCAGGTTCTTACAAGAAATGCACCTCATGAAGAAGATATACGAAATTACTCAAATTCAGATAAAAACCCTGACTTAATTTTGACATGAACCGAGTTTTTACCTATTCCGTTTAAGTCCGAAATCAGGTAATTTCAAGACAAGATTTTCAACGTTTTAAAAAAAAAAAATTGACATATGCAATTGAAATAAAAGTTATTTTTATTCTCACATAAAACCATAAAGGGAGTCTGAAAGAATGGCATTTACATCTGGTCCATAAACTTTTTATCACTTGGGTCTCTAATATATTGTCAATATTATATATCACACATCACCCTAAAATGAGATGAAAGAAGATTAATTTGTATGTTAAATGATTAAAATTACCCTTTAATGAAGATGTTTTAAACATGATATAATTATATGGGTTATTTAAATTTTATAACGAACTCAAATGGTTTTTTTTTTAAGAAAAAAAAAACAATGAAGAGTGAAAATGTCAACATCACTATTTATAAAAGACATTGTGTTTTTGTACAAATTAACTATGTGACAAAAGAAATTGATATTTGAAAGTTCGATTTTACACAAAGTTCTGACCCTATGCGGAAATAATCACAATTAATTGAGACAAGTCCTAATTAATGTTTCTATGGAAAATCAACTACCACCACCATATCCAACAACAATAAATTCCACAATATTAATTTAATACGAAATGTAAATTGCGGAAAGGTAAATCAATCACACAAAATCAACACAATAATTTTGGTGACGAAGTGGAAAACTCTTCCGAGTAAAAAACCACTCCGGGTATAGGCTACCACCCGAATCCACTATATCGAGAAATAACTTACAGCGATGGTCAAGACCTATGGTGGCAATTCCACCGACTCAAGTACCTCTATACTGCAAGAACTCAAGGAACTCCTCAAGCCCGTGACCCACGGTTTTCTTCAGAACCTCTGAAGTCTCTGAGTAGATTATATCACCAATTGACGCCGGAACTCCGACTACCAAACTTCCTCCTAAAGAACTCTAAAGGATTAGGGAATTTGGGTTAAGTTGTGTTGAAGGTTTATCAAAGAATGGATTTCACCATTAATAAAGAAGACATGAGATTCAAAGAGTCTTCAAGGTGAAATCAAATAGAGTTGAAAGCTTTGAGAGTATTTGGCTCAAGAGAAATATACTTCAACACTGAGAATGGCGGCTAAGGGTTATATTTATAGGTAGGGTGAAAACCTAGGGTTTTGCAGGCCAAAAACGCGTCCAGATCGCATTCGCGTTCGAACGGTTACTAGAACGAAACACGAACGCGCCCTTTCTGTGAAGACTCGTTCGAACGCCACTCGAACGCACAACGAACGGATGCTCTCTGGAATGATCTCGTTCGAACCCCACAAGAACGTGCTTCGAACGTTTGCTCTCTGGAATGCTCTCGTTCGAACCCAATAGAGAACGTGACACTAACGCCACACGTTCGAACCCAATTACGAACGCAGCACCAACGCCGATCGTTCGAACACTGAAACGAACGCACCACGAACGCATGTCTGATGCACAGCAGCCAAAACCCAGTCCAATTGCACAAAGATCTTCACGACATATTACAACTCAATTGAACTTATTTTGTCACGGACACATGCCAATAAAAATGGAACTCACAATCTCCCCCTTTGGCATTCCGTGACAAAATACTACCTAATACAAAGACTACGGTAATAGACCCAAAAAGCAAATAGTCAACTGTCAACCATCAAAACAGTGACTTATTACAAAAGGACTCGATCTAACACCTAACAAAGTAGTCTTGAAAACAATACCGCCTTAGCAACAAACCTGTTTACCTGAAACATCCACAGACAACAATATACCGTGAAAAGCATTGAGATTATCAAGTATAACATAAACAGGTAATCATTTTTCTCTCCCCTTAATATGAACTCCCCTTAAGAACAGAGATATTAAGATATTACCAATCACTCCCCCTTTTTGTCACGAAATGACAAAGCATGCATACATCAAGAGAACCAACAAACATATATTAAAACTTACTCCCCCGCACAAACAGGCACTCAAATACATCATAAGAGTAAATGGGAAGCAAGTAACCAAAAGCAATAATCGTAAGCATGCATCAGTGATAGACAGAAGGAGAAACATTCAAGACATAATATTTTCATTAAAAAGCGTTAAATGTTTGCAATACATCTCATAAACAACCAAAAGAGTGAGAGTACATCATCACAGGTTACAAAAAAAATATGATCCTAAAAATAAACAGACTCCTCCTAACTTAAATAAAGCTAAGCTGCTAGTCAGACTCAGAACTGGCAGAGGAACCCTCATTGTCAGAAGCCGCATCACACTCCGCAATATGGCGAGCAAACTGAGCTTCCAAGTTACGAACAGACGAACGAAGCTCCGATTGGCCTCCTGAGAGGAGACGAAGCTCGGCCAGGATAGTGGCATGAGAGTCCAGGATGCGCTGGTAAAAATCTGGAGGAGGACCAGCAAGAGGAGGAGGCAGCAGCAGCCGGGGCAGACGGGGCAGGATCAGGAGCAGGAGCAGCCGCTGGTGCAGGAGCACGAGCATGGGCAGGTAGATGAGCAGCTCCTGAGGAGACAGTCTGACGCCCTATGGGCTTGAGCAGAGGGAGAGGGGGATCATGAACAAAGCCAGGGATCAGAGCCGAGATGATACGGCGAATAAGACACCCGTAAGGAAGAGTGTGAGCAACATATGAAACAGTGCGAATACGTATCATCTCCCGCACAATCACACTGAGGATGTCGATGGAAAGTCCCTGCTCTATGGCATAAAGAAAAGCAATCCTGGCAAGAGGTTGGGTGTTGACATGCGATTTAGGCCAGAGATTGTGGCAGACAATCCGATTGAGCAAACGATAGGAGGGGAGTAAGGTGGCAACAACAATAGCACCTCCGACAATCGGACGATGTTGTCCAGAGGCAACATCCAAAATCAGCTGATCAGAGGGGCCTTCAGTAGGAGGCCAGGGGTACTCGGGAAATGGCACCTCAGGGATAGCAAGAACCCTAGATAAGACAGAAGCATCAATGTCCAGGTAAGTGCCCCGAATGTACACGGAAAAGGAGGTGGCGGAGACAACCTCCAGGTTGGAGTAGAACTCCTGGACAAGCTGTGGCGAAGGACCAACGAAACCGGATAAGAGAGGACCCCAACCACGGTTAATCAGTAATGGCACAATCCCGGAGTCTCGCAACTCATCTGTCAAAACGTTGCGCTCCAAAAACAAGCTGCGTTGCGAGAAGTGATCATCGAAAATCTTAGCAGCAGCAGGACTGCGAAAACGATCTCGTGGAAGAGAATCACGGGGGCGTTTCTTCTTCGAAGCAATGGACTTCTTAGGCATCTAGATCACAAATGAAATGCACAAAGTGAGAAACAACCCAAAGCAGATCAGATAAGAGAGAAACAGGCTCAGAAGAAACAAATCGCGTTCGAACGGAATTCAATGAGCGTTCGAACGCGATGGCGATGAACCGACAACAAAGAGCCCAGAACAGACGCAAATCGCCATCAAAGACAACCTCAAAAACATGGATAACCACATCCCGAAGGATAACATAAGCCTTGATCAAGGAAACAAGGCAAAATCCAAGAATAAAAACGAAACCCTAGAAACAGATCTGAGAGACAAAAGGAATCAGAAGAGAAATGAAGAAAACCTTACCTTGATGATGGAGTTACACCGAAATCAGGGAGGGGAAGGCCACACAAACACAGATCTGACTTGGAAATGAAGGGATTTGATGAGAAAAGCGAAGAGTCAAGGAAGGAGGAGAGAGAAGAGCTGTGCGAACACAAACACGCACGAAGACTATATAAATAGTCCGAAAGCGTTCGAACGAAAGTTCGAACGAGATACGAACGAGTGTCGAATGACCGTTCGAACAGAAAATAAAACGAAACACCAACGAATAACGTTCGAACGAAATGAAAAACGATACACGAACGAAAAACAGACACAGTGCATACCAGGAAAAGACACGGCAAACACGGACTGGAAGGCACATCAGGCAAATACAAAGATACCCAGTCAGTATTCAAATGATTGTGACAGGAAACAATTATGCATCATTTTAAAAGAGGCTAAATACATCACTTATGCATATGACATAAACACCAAAGCATATAAAGCACTTGCGTGGAAAATAAAGTGCATAACGAATCAAGGCTTAAGACCTTATTTTATGAGCTGGACACAGCCAAATAAATCCATCTCTAAACAAACCAAGTCCACAAATAAGTGTTCAAACCCAGCACCACTAGGACCTGAAAATAAGCAACATTGATTGCATGCTATATTATTTACCCCATAAATATCATGAGCTCAAATTTACAACTCTTTCGAGTGAAGGGTTTTTGCCCTTATCTTTTGAATATGGCCATTTTGGCTCTTTTGCACTTGAGTCTCATTTTTTTTTTAAATATATTTCTTTTTACTTTTACAAGGGGATAGCAAGGTCATCTAGTCAAAGGTCACACTATTAAGCAAACAAAGCATGGAAGAGATTAGATTGCCATTCCAAAAACTCATACATGCGACCAAGCCTTGATAAAATAAAAACGTGTATGTGTAGGTGCAAGCACAGGATATACCAAAGGTTTTTATCACACACATTCATGTATATAGAGCATCAAGAAAAATAACAGCATATCATACATGCATAATCATATATCCTACATACCAGGATCACATGCACATGCTATTCATGCCTAACAAGCCATAAAAATATTTTTGGTCTTTTCAAAATATATAATTTTTTTTTTTTTTTGATTTTTCAGTTTTAAACCACAAAAAAAATAAAGACACAAAACAGCTTGCAAAACATCCAATGATACGTGGAGTTGTATCCCCGAGTGCAGATCATACTACCGTCCATTCGGAATCGGCTATGAAATTTATGTCCGGGTTTCCATCCTATATACCAAGGGATATATAACAAAACAAGACACACACACACCCATATGCTGTGAAAACAAAACAAACGTGTAAAACATAAAACACACGCACACACACATGCAATGAGAAAATAAAAACGCATCTTTTAACCAGAGTTACACCGAAGTGCACTCTCATCATGTCCATCAGGACACGCAGAAGTAGATGGGAAAATATGTTGCTTCCTCACCCAAACATTTCTAGGAACCTCATCCACTTGAGAATTCCTAGTCAACAAAGAAAGTTTCTCACTAAGAAATTGTGTCTGTTTAGTTAGTGCAGAAACTTGAGAAGCTAGATTTGAAGAATCAAATCTAGGCGACACACTCTTAGGCCTTTTCTGTTGCTTGTGCAACATGAAGCACTTAGGCCTAATATGTCCAGTTTTGCCACAGTGGTGGCACACAGGCACAAACCTCGGACGAGAGTGAGGTTTACCCACAACACCTCTAGATCGAGGTTGGGTCACAGGACGAGGAATAAAGGGAGGAATAACATGACTACACTCAACAGGTTTCTTACCTGAGTCACGTTTAGCTGCAACAGGCACAGCTTTGGAAGAAGAAGCCTTATTGAAGTTAGGCTCAGGAATAATACCTAACATACGGTCCACCTTTTTATTTCCACTAGAAAATGCGGACAATTGGGTTCTAGCATTTTCAAGTTCGGTCTCTAATATTTGGACTCTTTTAACTAGGCTTTTGTTCCTCTCCTCTAGATCATCAACCATCAAAAGGCTTTGCTCAAATTTAGCTTGAGCTTCATTCTTTTCTAGCTCAAGTTTTCAACAGTTCAGCCTTTGACTGACATCTATATTAGTCTTCTTAATAGCTAAACTCTCATTAAACAGTTCAACATAAGCTACTTGAAGACTTTCCTCATCTACAGACTCATCAAGAGAGACTTCAGAATCAGCATCATTAACAACAATCTCTCTCTCATCAATCACACTAGCAGTAAAAGCAATATGATTGCCTTTAGGAGAATCATCACCTTCAGAATCACTAAGGGATGCTGCCATGGCTTTCTTGCCTTTAGCCCTAAGGTATGTGGGACACTCAGATCTAACGTGCCCATATCCTTCACATTCATAGCACTGGGCACCACGGGATCTACTATCCCTATCCTCTCTAGACTCACTCCTGATGTGTCTAATCTCTCTAGGCTCATCCTCCCTATCCCTATTACTACTGCTATGGCCACTCTTCTTAAGTTTAAGAAATTTCTTAAACTTCTTTGCAAACAAGGCCAAATCACGATCCGTAAAGGTATCATCCTCACTAGATGGATCATGAACAACTTCCTTTGCTACCTTCATCGCTATAGTTTTGGGCTTTTGATACCCAGGAAATTTCTTCTCATAAACTTGCAGTTTTCCTACGAGTTCTTCTAAATCAAGCTTATCAAGGTCATTGCTTTCCTCGATGGCGGTAATCTTGGGTAGGAATTTATCAGGAAGGGATCTTAGGATTTTTCTAACTATCCTATTTGTAGGTATAGTCTCACCTAGGTTAAAACTAGAGTTAACAATATCGTTAATCTCAGCATAAAACTCATCAAAGGTCTCATCTTCTTTCATTCTGGCGACCTCAAACCTAGTAGCTAAATCCTGGAGTCTATTATTTTTAACAGACAATGTGCCTTCATGCACAGTCTGCAGGATGTCCCAAGCATCTTTGGCTATCTCACACATTGAGATTCTCCTAAACTCAGCAGAACACACAGCACCATGTATGGCATTAACAGCCTTGCTGTTCCTATTGCTAGCATCAAATTCATCCTTGGTCCAGGTCAATTTATCTTTAGGGGAAGATACCCCATCAACAACAACAACGGGAGGTTTCCACCCGTATTCAACAGTCATCCAGACCCTCTCATCTAAGGACTTAAGGAACGCTCTCATGCGAACCTTCCAATGCAAATATTCTGTGCCATCAAAAAATGGCGGACAATTTAAGGGTTGACTACGCTCCATAGCTAATGGGTCAAGGATCGAGTTCAGGCTCTGATACCAATTGAAAGTTCGATTTTACACAAAGTTCTGACCCTATGCGGAAATAATCACAATTAATTGAGACAAGTCCTAATTAATGTGTCTATGGAAAATCAACTACCAACCACCATATCCAACAACAATAAATTCCACAATATTAATTTAATACGAAATGTAAATTGCGGAAAGGTAAATCAATCACACAAAATCAACACAATAATTTTGGTGACGAAGTGGAAAACTCTTCCGAGTAAAAAACCACTCCGGGTATAGGCTACCACCCGAATCCACTATATCGAGAAATAACTTACAGCGCGATGGTCAAGACCTATGGTGGCAATTCCACCGACTCAAGTACCTCTATACTGCAAGAACTCAAGGAACTCCTCAAGCCCGTGACCCACGGTTTTCTTCAGAACCTCTGAAGTCTCTGAGTAGATTATATCACCAATTGACGCCGGAACTCCGACTACCAAACTTCCTCCTAAAGAACTCTAAAGGATTAGGGAATTTGGGTTAAGTTGTGTTGAAGGTTTATCAAAGAATGGATTTCACCATTAATAAAGAAGACATGAGATTCAAAGAGTCTTCAAGGTGAAATCAAATAGAGTTGAAGGCTTTGAGAGTATTTGGCTCAAGAGAAATATACTTCAACTGCTGAGAATGGCGGCTAAGGGTTATATTTATAGGTAGGGTGAAAACCTAGGGTTATGCAGGCCAAAAACGCGTCCAGATCGCATTCGCGTTCGAACGGTTACTAGAACGAAACACGAACGCGCCCTTTCTGTGAAGACTCGTTCGAACGCCACTCGAACGCACAACGAACGGATGCTCTCTGGAATGATCTCGTTCGAACCCCACAAGAACGTGCTTCGAACGTTTGCTCTCTGGAATGCTCTCGTTCGAACCCAATAGAGAACGTGACACTAACGCCACACGTTCGAACCCAATTACGAACGCAGCACCAACGCCGATCGTTCGAACACTGAAACGAACGCACCACGAACGCATGTCTGATGCACAGCAGCAACCAAAACAGTCCAATTGCACAAAGATCTTCACGACATATTACAACTCAATTGAACTTATTTTGTCACGGACACATGCCAATAAAAATGGAACTCACAATGATATTTTATCATTTTGTAATTAATTACTTGAATAGTATAAATGATAAAAGTCCTTTGATTAGTTTTACGGATTGAGATGATATAACAGTATCAATCACGAAAGTTTATAATTAAATATCTATAGTCGTAGTATTATCGAGACTGGACAATCGATAATGCGGAATAGACTAGTATCGCACTTGTTCGCGTTATGGAAGCATAACAACATAGTTCTCTTATATTTAAGTATTGGACACTTATGCAAGTGTGATAGGAGGTTGTGTTTACTGATGGTACGGAAACAACTTCGTTATGGATAAACCCCTCGGAATCTCATTGGTAGTATGTCTATGTGTCTATGGGAATTCGAATTAGGGTAGGTGTATTTGGTCTTAACCTGAGACTTGCATCGCTAATACTTGCGGCAATCAATACGCATTTAGTTTTGGTCGTCCGGGGCTTTAACATGTTCTGTGTACGCCTCTTATGGGTTTATTGAGAATCGTAGTGTATTGGGTGTGATGTCAAGATGAAAGTATCACTTCAGTCATATGGAGATGATGATCACGCAGTGATACATAATTAGTACTCTATTATGTTGCAACTATTGGGATAATATGATAAGGTCATGATTATCTGATTAAAGAGACTAGTTGCTAGTAATCTGATATATGCTTCGTACGTGGCAGACACTATTCCAGCCCCAAGCCTTGCATGTGACATCCGATACTGGATCGCAATATGCAATATTACGTATACTACGCCTGACAAATATTATATATTCCTTAAAGAATATTTCCTGAAAAATTGGGTAGGCACGACGCTTTGCTAGAAGCCAACCATGTTTTGTAAATCGGTAAAAATGTGGTACCTGGTACGCACGTATTCGGATAGTCCGACGACCAGATTTACTGCCAACATATCCAGGGATCTCATGGGTCGCTTCCCGAATATTCACCGGTGACGTTTGACTCGAACAGAAAATTAATTTAGGATTAATTACGTCAAAAATTTATCTGAGATAAAATTCAACTAGAAGAGAGATAACGATTAATTAGGAATTAATCGATTAAAATAATATATTCGATATATTAAATGAAATTAGATTTCATAACGGAATTAAAATTGGATTTTAATTCGGGCGAACAAATTAATTTAGAATTAATTCGTGAACGACTTTAATAGTAATTTTGCTAGGCATAATTATTTAATTAAATTTGATTTAATTAAGTCGTAATAAAAAATTTATTTATTCGGAATTAACGAACCCGAGCCCAAAATGTGTTTGCGAGCCCACTCGGATTTTGAATTAAAGTGGGGCTCACAACAAGTCACATCATTAGTCAAATACTTAGCTTTTATTTGATGGAAGTTAGTAGAGATTTTTGAGATAACTTGTTAGACACATTATCTTGAAAAATGAAAGACATTTACCAAACTTTGATGTTTTGGTATATGTTTTGATTTTTTGAAAATCATTAACACTTTTCACAAAACAAAAAAAAATCACTCCCTCTCTCTCTTCTCCTCTCATTGCCGTGAACTACATAGGACTAAGGGAAGAATTTTCTTTGCAATTTTATTCCTAAGCTAGCACTTAAAGAATCATACAAATGTGATAGAGAAACATCCATTGAGTTTGGAATTCAAAAGATCAAGCTTGGAGCTCAACATTCTTCAAAGAGGAGCTTGGAGCAACTTCAAATGAGGTAAATTTTTGTTGTTTACACATACATCCAACCGATTAATTTAAGTATTTCCGCTACTTCTTTGCGTATTCACACATATCTTATGCTTAAATGATCTTGGGGTTGATCTTAGAAACCCAACAGGTAGGAGAGGTGAGAGATTTTAATGAAATATATGTTTGATTCAAATGAGGGGAGTAAATGATTTTTAATTAGATATATGTTTGGTTCAAGAAGGGAGGGGAGAGATTTTAAAACTAATTTACTATTTTATCCTTGTAGCCTTTTATAAATAAAATTAAAACAATATAAACTTATATTATCTTTGAATTAAACAAAGAATAAAATTAAAATTAAAAGATCTATATAATACGTGTTGTTAAAAATAAAATTAAAACAAATATAAGAGAAGAGAATAAGAAGAATTGAATGTGTGAAACAAATAAAGAGAGATTTGTAATTATGACAATTTTGGATTTTAATGTATAAGTAGAGATAATTTAATCAATGTATTTAAAATTTTAATTACTCACTTTCTCTCCCCTCCAAAACCCACCACTTTTGGAGGGGAGCTAAAATTGATTTAGGAGGGATTTTACTCTCCTCCCCTCTAGGGGTGTGCATCGGTCGGTTCGGTCGGTTAATCCTTGATTTTTTAACCGTAACCGAAATTTTCGGTTAAATAAAAGTGTGACCGATTTAACCAATTTATGACAAATAACCATTAACCAATTAACCATTATATTTCGGTCAGTTATGGTTAATTCGGTTATTAACCAATCCAATAAATTAAAATTTAATATTTTTTTATAATTTCTAATTAGTAAAATTATATAATAGTAGGTCGGTTTTACCGATTTTTTCGGAACGTTTCAACCGTTCGAACCACTGACGCATTAAATTTTTTGGATCACTAATTCGATCACATATCCGATTCTAAAAATACAAATTCTAACTAACTTTTGATTAAATATATTTTTATTTAATTACATGCGAGATAAATATTTTTTAAACCCTCGATGATTGTCACAGTCTCAGATTTCCTTCCAAACCTGCTATGTTATAAATTTTAAGGGTCACGAATCCACCACGATGCAAAATCTACACATTTGAAATTTTATGTATTTTTACCTTTAAATTCTTGAAAGAAATTAAAAAGAGTCAAAACTAAGCTGTTAATGCAGCTTGTCATTTGAATTTTATCAATTTTATTTTCAGGTAGTATTATCAAATCAATATAACTACAACAAATTGAGAGTTTACATGAAAACTATCTTAACTCTAAAAAATTAAAGGATTCGCACGCGCTAATATATATATATATATATATATATATATATGGTTTAATTTCGGTTAATTGGTCGGTTCGGTTATACGAATCTCATAACCGTAACCGAACCGAATAACCGAAAAAGTTAAAAATTTTAACCACAATAACCGATTTAACCGAACCGTAAAAAAAATGGGTCGGAACGGTTCGGTTATCGGTTATTAAAACCGATTAATGCACACCCCTACTCTCCTCCCTTTAAAAAAATTGAACCAAACAAATATAATTTAAAATAATTCATCCCCTCCCCTCCAAAACCCCCCAACCAAACACAATCTTATTGTTAGTTTACGATGGAATGAGGCGGGAGTGCATTTTAACTAAAAAAATTTAACGGCTGGAATCTGCATAAAATTGATAAAAATTAGGGACCCATTTGTTATTAACCATTATTTATTATTATCATTTTTTTTTTTTTTTTTTTTTGTGAAGGAAGTATCTTTGCATGTTCAATTTTCTTTAATTCTGTCGAGTTTGTTTGGCATATTTTGCTTTCATCATATATATATATATATATTTTTTTTATGCAAAGCAAAAAAAGTCGTTAACGCGTTTAATTACTTTTCTCTATTTATTTATTTATATATTTATTTATTTTTAATTTTTTCCTTTGGTTTCATGTTAACTGAAGATTAATAATCTTTACGGGTGGCAAAGCAAATTGACTAATAGAATTTATATCGAATCTCAAATGAATCGCATTAAAATGTAATGAATTCGTATTCGATTAGTTTATTAAACGAATCATAATATCATGATTTGTATAGTTATAATATTATTTAATAATATAAATTACCATATTTATTTACATTAATTCTTCATAAATATATACATATGAAATACATACTTAATTTATTTACAAAAAATAACTCACCAAATATCAATAATATTAGTTTTTCTATTGTAATTAATCATAATTTATCAAATCTTAAATGAAAAAATAACAATAATCAGTAAAAGAAAATAATAAAACGAATTATAAACGAATCAATGAGTTTAAATTTGTATTCGACGAATCGAATTGACTCATTTATTAAACGAATCTATTTTTTCAAACCCGTATTTATTTTAAAACGAATCGAAACGAATGAATAAACGAATTATAACTCAAATTGTCACCCCAATAATCTTTGTATTTTTTTCAGTCAACAATAGACTCGGATATCACTTTACTCGTTTTTTATGTGGCTCTCGAAATATATATATATATATATATATATATATATATATATATATATATAAAGAAATTTGACATTGAAAAGAAAAAAGAGAGAATCCAAATAACAGGCATAAGCGCGTCTATAGCTAATATATATTATATGTATTTAGATAATATAAAAAAATAAATCGAAATTGATCAATAAATAAACTAACTTGTATATATTGAGACTAGTATATAATATTATGTCTTATGGTAGAAATTCGCTCATACTCTTGTATTTGTAGTTCGTTGGACGTCTGCCACCAGGATTCAACAATCTGCAAGTCAAAATTTTGCAATGAATGTTTCAAACCCTAGCGAATTTACTAGATGTTTCGTTTTTCGTTTTCAAAGATAAGTAAAAATTCTATATATAGAGAAAAAAAATTGAGAAACAGTTATTAATTAAATTAATTAATTAATCCTAATGTTAAACCAACACCTAACCACACACATTTAAGTCCAAGCCCAAATCTAAGTCTTGTTTTTTCCAATTAAATAAAAATATATATTGTGTACTTATAAATTTTTTATTTCTCATTTCATTTTCTCATATACGATTACTCCCTCTATTTAATATACAAAACTCTTACTGTTAGAATCTCTCAAAATAGCCAATCTCTTTTTGATTTCTTTAATGATCCAAAAGATCTCAATCTAGATGTGTTCTCCCTGTTAGTCAATCTCTGTCCGTTCAATCTTACATTAAAAAATAAAAAATAAAAAATAAAATAAAAATTAAGAGAGCCTATAATGCAATTTTCATTAAAAAGGAAGAAATGAAATTGTGTGAGTTTCTCCAATTGAAAATTCACTTTTTTTAAAGGGATATTATTATTTTTATACATAAAGATTGATTTATGTATAAAAAAATCTAAAAATTTAAATAAGATTGTAAGGAACCAAGAACATCATATATCTCCACATTAGTATGATATTGTCCACTGTGGACCTAAGCCATCGTGGATTTGCTATTGGGTTATACCCAAAATGCCTCATACCAATGGAGATATCATCCTCACTTCTAGCCAATATGAGACTTTGTTTGAACACCCCAACAATCATCCCCTCGAACAAAGGACCACCGAACCTCCCCTCAAACGATCATCCATCCGTCCACTCTAGCCCAGGCTAACTTCTCTTCATCGTGTTGGGATTAGGACAAGTCCATGAAGACCGAGAACACCGCCTATCTAACCGAGCACATTCACGGATCACGATCGGGGCTCACCACATTTTGTTCTGCATTCCGAGGATTCATCCACATGGCTAACTTAGCGCATGCCTCTGATACCACTTGTAAGGAACCTAGGACATCACATATCTCCACATTAGTATGATATTGTCTACTTTGGGCCTAAGCCCTCATGGATTTGCTCTTGAGCTATACCCAAAAGGTCTCACACCAACGAGGATATTGTCTATACTTATAAACCCACGATCCTCATCACTTCTAGCCAATGTGGGACTTTGTTTGAACAAAGATCAATTTTATATTCAAAATTTAAGTTAATGTATTAATTTATATATTTTTTTAAAAATAAATTAATACATTAACTTAAAACTTTTAGATGTAAACTTTAGGTCATTATAAGAAAATATGGAATTACCAACCTAAAATATTCGGTCGGTAAATTTTGGTATTTACCGAATGAATACCGACCAAAAAAATAAAAAAATAATTTCTGACCAATTACCGACCAAAGTATTACTGATCGAATATTTAGTCGGTAAATACAACGTTAAAGATTAATTTGGCGCCAACAACTAATGATCGATTATTCGGTCAATAATTATTAATAAATAACGACCGAATATAATTCAGTCGCTAAAATAATATTAATTATTAAAAAATAAACAAAATAAAAATAAATTAGATATTTTATCAATCGAATTAAATTTCGGTCTGTAATTTGTACATTTTACCGATCGAATTGAACTTAAAAAGTTTAAATTGATACAGTGATAAACTTTATGTGTAAATTTAAATTTATTCAAGACTTTAGAATTTTTTATATATAAACCAATTTTCCCAGGAAATAAAAGAATAGAACAAATTCTATAAGCGAAATTTAAAAGTAGGTCTCAATAATAATAATAATAATAATAAAAATCAGTGCAAAATGTTAGTGTTGACGGCTGATTTTGGTCTCAGGGCAATATGAGAATATTACCTCAGGCCAATCCTCCCTCAATAGTGAATTTGTTTGGTTATGGGGGACCAAAAATAAATTTAGCAAAAGACAGATAAATGCACCAATCAACAATGAGATTTAACGTGGTTCGGCGGATCTTGGTCCGACCTACGTCCACGGGCGCAAAAAGAATGATACTTTTATTACTCAAACACGCTTCTTAGCTCTTAGTTCCGCCGATGCCACTTGATTATTCGGCTCGGGGTCGGGTTACGTCCCACCGAGTCATACACATTGGTTTGGGGACGGGACATTCCCCCAAAGCCAAGTACCTCTTTTAGCTCGGGGTCGGGTTACGTCCCACCGAGTCATACACATTGGTCTGGGGACGAGACATTCCCCCAGAGCCAAGTACCTCTCTCAAGCTCGGGGTCCTCAGAATATTCAGGGACATATTCGATGTATATGATCCGTGAGAAGCATAGCACGGGGAGGGATGATACCCCCGTAGCGATTGCTTGCTCCAGTGTTACCGAACATAATGAGGAATATGCCCTTAATGTGTCGAACACTCTCTAATCCTCACTTACCCGATGTAATGGATCCGTGAGAAAGCATAGCACGAGGAATGATGATGCCCCGTGACGATTGCTAGCTCCAGTGATATCGGACCTAAGGAGAAATGTGCCCTTAGTATCCCAGACACTCTTTGATCCATTCATCATTTGGATCCAAGAGAGGCGCAGCACGGAGAGGCGTTGTGCCCCTGTGGCGTGTGCCTGCTCCAGCGCGGTAAGGAGGAGCCCTCGCACAAATACACAGGCTCCACAGTGACCCGACGTATAGAGGATGTGCCCTTACCATTTTAAACGCTCTCTGATCCAAATCCTGGTTCGCCGGGACACTAAATTGAAAGATTCAGAATTGTGTTTTGGAGGCCTCGGACAAGACGATGTTTTGAGGCATCCATGTTGTTGTTTATGCTTGTGAAACGTTTTGTTTTGGGATAAGTGCTAAGTCACCCCCGCCTTTTGATTTTATTTTCCATAGTTTTGTTTTTGTTTTTCGCTGGTATGGCAAAGGGACGCCCGTGCCAGATTCGGTGGGGCTTCAAAGGTTGATTCACTTCCCTTCTGAATAAGTCCCAATGATTAATCGGCTCAAGGCTGGATTCGTTCCGCCGAGGCCACTTGGTTAATCGGCTCGGGACTGGATTCGTTCCGCCGAGGCCACTTGGTTAATCGGCTCGGCTCGGGGCTGGATTCGTTCCGCCGAGGCCACTTGGTTAATCGGCTCGGGGCTGGATTCGTTTCGCCGAGGCCACTTGGTTAATCGGCTCGGGGCTGGATTCGTTCCGCCGATGCCTCTTGGTTAATCGGCTCGGGTTTGCTCTTGTACCGCCGAGTCCGTTTTGTTGATATATGATTTACGGCTCGGGTCTGCTCTTGTACCGCCGAGACCGATGTTTCTATCCGGCTCAGGTCTGCTCTTGTACCGCCGAGACCGATATTTCTTTCCGGCTCGGGTCTGCTCTTGTACCCCCGAGATCGATGTTTGTTTCAGCTCGGG
Organism: Zanthoxylum bungeanum; assembly: GCA_019454045.1. Classification (NCBI taxonomy): domain Eukaryota; kingdom Viridiplantae; phylum Streptophyta; class Magnoliopsida; order Sapindales; family Rutaceae; genus Zanthoxylum; species Zanthoxylum bungeanum. The sequence goes on along the minus strand of SKCR01032766.1, from coordinate 180,252 downwards.
GTCGGGTTACGTCCCACCGAGTTGGCTTCTTTGGACTGGGGATGTAACATTCCCCCAGAGCCAAGTCTTTTTTTCAGCTTAGGGTCGGGTTACGTCCCACCGAGTAGGCCTCTTTGGACTGTGGTTGTAACATTCCCCCAGAGCCAAGTCTTTCTTTTAGCTCGGGGTCGGGTTACATCCCACCGAGTCAGCTTCTTTGGACCGGAGATGTAATATCCCCCCAGAGCCAAATGTTTTTCTCATCTCGGGGTCGGGTTACGTCCCACCGAGTCGATCGTCATCAGCATAAGGGCAAAGCATTTTTTCAACGGGTAGATATCGGGATCCTCATTGACTGAGCACATGAGGGTGGCAGGAAGGACCAAATTTGCAGCCAAGGCATTTTTCTCTGCGGTTCCTGGAGTGACCACCGACGGATTCATCGGCACACCATTTTTTTTTATAGTTCCCGGCATCAACTCACAAACTCGTTGTTACCGATAACTAGGGGACAGATGTTGATGGTGTTTTCAGGACCTATGTTATTTAAGGAGTATGACATGAGTAAAAAGGGTAATTTCCTTCTCGGTCGAAATCATTAATGCCGACCCGACCACTAAAGAGCCAAACAGTAAGTGACCGAGCACTTGATGATAGGTGACCGACCACTTAAGATCGGATGACCGAGCATTATCAAATCGACAGCAGCATTTTCAGTTCAAATGACTATCATGACCGACCCCATGAAGACCGACCAGATAGCGATATATGTTCCAGAGATAAGTTATCATATTCATATGGGGTAAGGAGATAAATTATCCTATTCTAATAGGGTATGTGAAGTAAATGTAGTTTTGATTATGAATCCTTATGGGAAAAAGGAAATTGTTTCAACTAGGAAATTCTTATAGGAGAAGGAATCTGATTTCTACACTATTATAAATAGAAGGGTAGAGCATAGGTCAATGGAGGATCGATATCAGAATCATTAAGATCAGACTTGTAAAAACAAGAAGCAGAGCTAAGAAGCGTGTTTGAGTAATAAAAGTATCATCCTTTTTGCGCCCGTGGACATAGGTCGGACCAAGATCCGCCGAACCACGTTAAATCTCCTTGTTGATTGGTGCATTTATCTGTCTTTTGCTAAATTTGTTTTTGGTCCCCCATAACCAAACAAATTCACTATTGAGGGAGGATTGGCCTGGAGGTAATATTCCCATATTGCCCTGAGACCAAAATCAGCCGTCAACAGTTAGTACTTAAAAAAATGCATATGTAAAATGTATTTTGAATATAATTTAAATAAAAGTATAATAATTGATGCATATATTCAATAAATATAAATGGTAGACAAGAGGCATGATTTGGTGGCGTATGACTTAAGATCTTATTTAAGATTTTGAGTTTGAATCCGATGAGTACGTTTCTTGTAAGAGCCTGAAACAATCGGTGGTTTTACTTACTCCACTTAAGTCCGAAATGAATGATTTGATGGCGTTATTTCTAGCAACTCCAAAAAGAAAAAGAAAAAAAGACATGCAAGTGGTGTAAGCACAAAAATAGCCACATGTGTCATGTGAAAGCTTATTATTTTTAAAAGGTTTTGGTATTTTAATAAGAAATTTTATTAGGACAAACCTACCCTTAGCCATATTTGTAAATAAATGTTAGGGCTTAGTGGTTCCAGAGTCTGAGTTGAAATTTCCTTGCCATGATTTTTTTATTTTTTATTTTTAAACTTCAGTTGATTTTGACTTTGAAAATATTAGGCTGCAGAGAGTTTCCACGCAACTCATAAATACCATTATTTGACCTCATATAGAAGAACTTTCAACGAAGTTGAAACAAGACCAAGAAAATAAAATATATATATATATATATATATATATATATATATATATATATATATATATACGGTCGACCGGACCGTGCGGTCACATGTTCTCTACAATAAAATAATATTTTATGAGTCAGAGAATAAAACTACGTTATTTTATTGTAAAAAACACATGTGTAACTTCCAAATATTAGGAACATATATATATATATATATATATATGGTATGGTATATTAAACCGTAGAATCGACCATTGAAATGCGTTACGAAATTGACTCGTAGAAATGGTTATGGAACCCACATATAGAACTGATATTGGAATCGAACCTTAACGAAAACGAACCCAACCTGCCTCTCTCTCACTCTACTAGCTCTCACTCTCGCAAACCAAAACCTAGGAGGCTAGGACTATGGATGGCAGCAGGTATGGTTGATGCGAGTTTGCCTTTACCAAACCCGCACCCGCATATATAAATAAATTACTAAACCTACATCATACTCGTTGTGGGTTTTAATTTTCATTACTAAACTCGCACCTACATATATAAATAATTTATCAAACTCGCATTGGTACCCGAATGATTTTTTGCTGGTTTTTAAAATAACATATAAAAATAAATTTTCCGTGATAGAATATTCTCCATCTATAATATGAAAATCAAATTAAACATCATATTAAACCATTTATAATTTCTTAACATGTTAGCGGAGTTTGATTTGAAGTCAATATGAAGTAGTAAATATTAAACAAAATACTAGATCAAAAGTAATTCAAAAAAAATGATAAAATTGACAAAAAAAAATTAACTACAGATTAAAAAGACCAGAACTAATTTAAATAAATAATAAACTTAACTATAAAATGTGAGTCATTTTATATGAGTGGATATTCATTACCCTAAAAAAAATATAAAACAAAAAATTTAAGTTTGCGGGTAGTGAATACCCACAAGTTTTGCTCAAGTACCAAACCTGTATATGGTCTTGTTTTAATTTACCAAATCCGCTTAAATATTTACCAAATCTGACCCATTACGGGCGTATTTTTACGAGTTTGCGGGTTTATGGGCGAAATTGCCATCTCTACCTAAGACCTAGCAAAAACAATTCAACTACTAACTCTTACAATATGAAATTTCATCTTTGTTCAATAATGAATGTGTTGTTGGAGTTGGTACTCGACCACCAATCCATATTGTAATTATAATACAGATTATAATTATGGATAATGATATTTTCCATGACATTATTTATTTTATGGTACCACCCCTTGTCTTTTACGTACATAATTAATTCAAATTGTTTAGATTAATTCTAAATTTGTTTAGAGAAAGACCCTAAAATATTTATTATAGTGAATTAGTTACAATTAGTTATAATTGATATTGAGAAATGTCACTATATAATATATTCTTAAATATATTCCTGGTTGATGATTCAATGACATGGGTCGGTTGTTAAATATGTTGAAACTAATGCATTTCATATATTGGGATACCATCTTGATGGTTTATCTCAATTAGCCATGACCTTTGGAAGCTCGTTCAAACATATAAGTATTCATTGTGGATGTATATGGAATGATTCACGGAAGATTCTTAATAGATGACTTACATAACTGCCAATCAGAGGCCTTTTCGAGTCAATCGGTATACGTGGTCATTTGACTTGAGATGCCATTATGATTTTATGTGTCATCCTCCACACTTTGATGCCATACATATCAGAAACCTTTTATTGTCTTACCTTTGGATGTTCGTTTGATGTGGACCGATGCACATATTAACCTATGCATATCAGATAGGATTTGTCATCCTTTATAAGAGGGATATATATCTGAATCTTCGAGATTGTATTCTTAAAGTCTTTGGCCAGAGTTAACTTTGGAAATATATTTTTGTTGGTTATGATGATATTAGATAATGGTTCTCTAGTGATTATCTACGAATGTGAATTTATTGATATGAATGAGTTGGGCATATAAGATACTTGATGTTTTTATTTATGTCTCGTCGCTCCGACGGAATGATTATATGGTATACGGTGACCTCAACTTGCATGGATTGGCGAGGTCATTTATGGTCATAGATCTAGAGAGTCCCGCAATATGAAGTATACTCGTACGTCATTTCGATAGCAAATAATCAATTGTTGATTATTGGATTGAATAATTAATTGTTATAAGATAATATTGATTATTCGGGAAGCCGTTCCGGATTAAATCGTTTAATCCAATATATTTAATTGTTAAAAAAAAATATTTTTCACATAAAGATAAAATTAGAATCCATAACTCTAGCCCTATCTCACATGTTTAGAACATGTGCAAATTGTTGTTGTTGTTGAAAGGTATGGCCATGATGATCAAATGCTTTGGTTTTAGTTTGGATTCAATGAAATGGTATGGAAACTAAGTTCCTTAAATTAAGGTAAATTTGGAGGAAGAGTGTTGGACACTCTTCGGCTTATTTAAGCAAGCCAAAGCCATTCTCACCGAAGTTTTTATTATTCCTTTATCATTCACACACCACACAAGAACCAACACACACTCACTTTCTCAATAACAAGTTTCGGCCATGGCAAGGATCGGTGAAAAGAAATGGTTTATTGAATATTTAAGCTTAATTGGCATGTTTATTAACCTTTCCTTATAATTAGATTCAATTTGGGTCTATTAACCTTTCCTTGTAATTAGATTCAATGAGATTGATAATTGAAGCTAGTTTATACATATTGATACATGTTATCGTCTCTTGACTTGATGGTGTAGGGCTATGGATCTCACCTTGAAGTCTTGGATTCGAATCCAGGGAGTGCGTTTCTTATAAGAGCCTGGGACAGCCGAAAGTTTTATCTGCTCCGATTAAGCCTGGAGGGGTGGTTTGACGGTGGAATTTCCTAACGATTTCAATATATATATATATATATATTGATGCATGTCCGTGGTCTAATTATCTAAATGTTAGATTCAATTAAATGTTAATTGATGTGTTTTGTATAAATAAAATATAATGGTTGTACGTTTGTAATCAGGCTTCCTAACTAGTATATCTAAATGTTTGATTATGTTAGGTTAATGATTAATCATTAGGGCTACTAATCTACAATAACTTAATAACTTAACCACATTTGGATGACCTAAACATATATTATGCATATTAATATTAAGTTCAAATGTTAAATTAATTGTTGGTTAAATTATTTAATCTTGTTAATTAGTTATAGGATCCTATTGGAGTGTTAAACTTTGTGAGAAATGTCCCCAAAGTGTCGTGGTTAAATTATAATAAATTAATAGGTATACTAATAGGTTAAAACCGAATCGAAACTGAGCGAGTAAGAAATACCTGGTAGTAGATGGTAAGTTCCGATTTCAAATTTTAGGAACTGAAACTATATCGGGTAGATTCCGATCCCACCTCAAAACCGGTCATAACCTACCCATTCCTCTTGAAGAATAGAATGTCAACCTGGGATCTGCCATCTTCAGAGCAAATATTTCTGTGCCTCTCAGATTTAAGGAAATATGTACAAGTATAGATAGAAAGCAGATTATTTTGAATCCTGAACCATGGTTAGTCTTCAATCAGAACAGCTTGTCTATTTAATTTCGCGAGTCACGAGTCATTTTTGTCTAATGTACAAACAACTGAAATACATCCGCAATGATCACTCAGTTTTCACCTGATGCCATTGCATTCACTTCTTCATATGCACCAGTCTCCTCGTTGAATGAGTACCTATATGATGAATTACTTTCTTATTATAAGGGAGTACTAGATGTCATAAGCCAAATTATAAATCTTAATCCAACTACAATAAGAGATTCGATGCATTTTAAATTTACTGCCTAAAACAGGATCCCGCATGCTACTAATGGCTAAATTTTTTTTAAGATTTCTATCTCTACACGGTCTTAAAAATGCTTCAGAAGATATTTATTTTTGCAGTTTCTAGATCAAGTAGTGTGGATTTAGACCTCAGCAAGGGAAAAAAAGGGCAAAAATTCATTAAAAGATAATATGCAGTCATACCATTGACCTGAAGCAGCCGAGCAATATAGTCCAGTAGATGCGTCATAGTAATAGCCCAAACTGCTGCTGTAATAGTACCTGAAGCCAGAATTCAAGTTTTAACATTAGTATGAATCGATCTGCAAAGTAATGAGCGTTGTAAAATTTTAATCCATCTATGTCGATAATAATTGCGAAGCAAAGCCTCCAGAGTGGTCAATCAACATTGAAAAAATGGTAACAGGTTGATCAAGCTGAGAAAAATTGCGCAAATATGAACTCAGACTCTCAGAGCAACAATCATGATGTTACCCCCAAGGCTCCAGTCAAAACAAACCCCACATAACACTCAAGAAGTGTATTATCTAACTATAAGCAAATTGTATTTGGCACCACTGTCGTAGCCAATAGTTCTCTTAATTTAAGAACAATCATGTTTTCCCATAAGGAAGTGTGTAAACAATCATAACCGAAATAAAAGGTTATTCAACTGAGCCGGGAAAGGTATAGGCATGTTGCACAATTTAACAGCAACGAAACACAACCCAAGTAGGTCCATAAGAGATGTATTCACCAGCACAACATTTGTAATTAAGGAAATTATCCATTGTCCACCTGATGTTTATGGAAAGTTCAATTTTCCACCAAAACTTTAAAATAGTTCATTTTTCCACCTGGTTCATGTTTCCACTTTTATAAGTGGAAAGTTTACAAATTTTCCCTTTAATTTTAAGGAAAATTATCTGTTTTCCACCTTCCAAAAGTGGGAAAATGAACACTTTTGTAATATCAGGTGGAAAAGGGATGATTTTCGAAGTTTTGGTGGAAAAATGATCTTTCGATAAACATCAGGTAGACAATTGAACAATTGATAATTTCCCTAGTAATTATGCAATGACTTAGGAGGAAAACCTAATATCATCATGTCAACCAGAAGTATTAAATTGAACTACCAGATGAAAGAAGCAAACAAGTGGTGATCACCAAAACTTTCAAAAAGTGCACACTGCATTTTCATTTTACAGAAGTTAACTAGAGAGAGAGAGTACCCAGAAGACTCGTCATAAACATAGTCATTTTGCAAAGATCCACCTGTAGAAAAGGCTAAATCATAAGGACATGAAAAATATTTTGGAACTGAGTATCCAAAAAACTTTTAATATTACCAATCAATGTTAAGACTTAGGACTCACTCTCAGAAGCAGTGTTCAGAGCATCTGATGCTGATTGATTGACTGCATTTGAATCAGGACCCGAAACTGTATTAAGCTCACCAGATGCTGGTTTCACAGTAGCATCTTCATCATCATCCGCAAACATATCATACCCATCATCTGCTTCACGTGCAGTATCTGTAGCAGTTACATTTGCACTTGGATTTCCTCTTGTAGAACCAGAAGGAAGTGAAGAAGCAGATCCAGGTTCAGTGACACCAGAAAACAAATAGCTATCCTGTCCGACACCAAGAGATGTGCCCTTTCCCTTTGACTGAGATAACGTCTCATATCCTTCTGTAGAAGGGAAAAATACAAAATCAATAAGCACTCATATGATGTCTATCCACCTCAGCCCAAACTTACACACAAATGTGAACAATGAAAAAAGTTTGCAACAACATCTTTTCTTCAGAAAAAAAATCCTTCAAACAGAATCATCAAATGTATCACAAGAACTTTTTTGAAAAAAAAAAACGAAAAGAAAAGAAAATCATTCATCTAAGATTTCAGTGCCCAATCCAACTAATTGGAACATATTGGTATAATCTATTAATAAAAATAATCTGCAGAACAACAGTTAAACCGAGTTCAAATTTTTCATAGTGCAAATATCAATACATTTTAGAACCAAGGTTGAAAAGAAATATTATTAAACTAGATATTTATAGAAAAACATGTGATCGGAACAATTTCATGCAATAGGCATCAAGTACAAAAGCTGGCTGTGTTGTGCTTTAACTAAGATTTGTATGGCACTTCCATGTGCTTTGACATGTTAAGAATTTTGTGCTTAGACTCTAGCACACTTGAGAACATGTAGACTTGTTTCCATCTGCTTCAAAATTTTCATAATGAAACATTCACATATTTGCAACCTTAAGAATTGATTTTCTATATATGATTATCCAACAAGCAAAAAACACATAAGATTGCGATTATGAACATGATACTATAAATGAACAAACAAAAACATATCAGTATCTGTGTTTGCCTAAATTTCTAAGATTTGTCAAGTGAAATGCACCGTCCTACCAGAACATAACACTCATTATATATATTTAAAAAGAACTTGTTAGGAGTTGACGAATCCTAATTCCTACAAGATCACCTCAACAAGCACCCAATGATACAAACAGGTTAGCCAATGATTATGCCCAGCACAACACAAACATCCATAGATATTTCTAATAGAACATAAAGCTGTTGGAAAATGAATATTAGGACAGAGACACATGGTAAAGATAGTTTAATCATGGCACTAACCTGCCTCCCGCTCAAAAGCCTCTCGGTTCTCATTATACACATCTGTACAACAAAAATTCAAAGTAACATGTAAGCAACATAACCAAAGAGAGAGTGAACAAAAATTAATTCTAAGTTATTAGCTCATTTTTCTAAAAAGAAAGAACATTTCTTTCTCCATAAAAGACAAGAAACCTGGTCGCTGACAGCTGTATATACAATCTATGCTAAAATCGTAAAGTAACTCTTCACCCGGGTGCAATTCCCTTGTGTTTGTCTTGTTTTCTCCACTACATATCTTCTCTAACAACTCATACAAGTTTCATCATTTGACTATCAGGAAGATAAATATCATTCTTCATATGCCAACTGTTCTCATAAACCCAGCCATATTTCTTATTTTTTCACAACACTACGTACATATGTATTCATAATTCATATCCAGCAGAATCTAAAGAGCTTATTAAAACTGAATTTATAAACATCCCCCCAGGGCATAGTTGTTAAAGGCATGCCTAGGCGTGCGCTTAGGCATGCATCTCATTGAGGCGCTGCTGCAACGCCTCACTAAGACTATTTGGCGAGGCGCTTTGGTGATGCGCCTCATTGAATCTTTTTTTTTTTTTTTAATTTAAAAAACTAAACGTGAAATAATAAAGACCCATGTGATGATTGTTATTTTACTTACTAAGTTGAAATTTATAAGATAAATTTATTAAATACAATTTATATGAATCATTCCAATTAAGAAATTAATATAAAAGCTAAAAAAATTACGAGGTGCGCCATGCACCTCACTTCGATCAGGCGCGCCTCATCTTGCGCCTTGCGCCTAGGCCCCGGGAGGACCTTGGCGCCTCGGTGCGCCTTTCGCCTTTAACAACTATGCCCCAAGGCCCAGCCTAGATTCATTTTGAAAATGTTAAAAAGTGATTCTACAAAGAATTGCTATTTCTTGAAGAAAACAAGGAGAGTAGGTGGCTATTCTTCTGCTGCCAAACGATTGCTATGAGAAAGAAAGATTATTCCATTACAGGTATATAGATGAACAAGCATAGCACGTGCACGTGCAAAGAGACTAGTATGAAACTGAATAAGTATATTTCAAAGATAAAAATAACAATACCCCACAATATAACACACTTACTAAATTCTCCATTCTCCTCCATCAGCTTCATGGCATCCTCAGTTAATTGGTCGAATATGCGCTTTGTCTCAACCGACATCTTTTCCTTCTTGTTAGAAGTTCCCTTCAATCTTCTCAGAGCTTGTGTAACCTGTCAGAAAACGTGAAAAACATAGTTCAAATTTCCAAGTAAACATAGGCATGTCAGCAGACTGCATGGACTGATGTATGTATGAGTTTATGAAATATAAAAAAATTATGACCACTAAATGAATCAGGTCATCGGCATGATAACTATTAAATTATGAACAAGTCAAATATCATCCTTTAACAAGACCAACAATGCATAACACATCTTGTTAAAACTTTATGCATGTGATTCAACTTGCTAATGCTAGAACATACATATATTGAACTGGTTTCCAGTCTATAACCAATACAACTAAACCACCTTCAAGCAGTTTTCTAAAAGATGGTCCAGGCGATGTCTGACCATCTCGGTTAACCCTTAATCGGTGTGCTAGGCAATTGTCCATAGGAAAACTGTAGATCTACGACAAACGGTGGCTTGGATCGGCTCGTGAACAGTGAAAATGGGTTGGCCGACATTGTCTGTTCATGGAGGGGTGGTTCATGCATCAAACGACATCAACACGTGTAGTTCATGCACCAGCAGAGGTGACGCGTGAACTAAATGTGCTGGTGGTCGTCGTCAGAGCTGCTGTCGACGGCGGCCAAAGCCCCAAATTCCCCAAATTTTCAAATTCTAACTCTAATTGACCTCAATTTGCCCAACTCTAACCCTAATTAATATCAAATTACCATGCCCTAAGGCCCCTAAACCCAAATTTCCAAACTCTAATTAAAATTTATTGAATAAAAAATAACATTGCCTAGCGTCGCCTAGCCCTTCTATCTGAGCACCGCCTAGAAGGCCTAGACGCTAGGCACTCTCCCACTGTACGCACAATGGCTAATGTTTTTTAGAACCATGGCTTCAAGAAGAATGTAAATAAGTTGGGAGCTCCAACTAATGTAAGGAAAATGATAACATTGACTTCAAATCAAGGATACAACCTTTTTTGCATATTACCTTGAAATGTATGATGCATATAAAATACAGGCAGACATCAAAATGCAACCTAAATAAGAATTTATGACGTAGGTTTTGTATCAACATTACAAGAAATTATCACTACACGGTAATTTATCAATCAGAAATACATATAACCAATAATCTTCAATTTCACAAACCAAAATACACCTTAAAAAGCCTAGAACACCAAATAAGAAATTTCATAACTTCACAAAGCACGCAAATTGCTTCCATATATACACAACACTAAATAAAAGAAGACACAAAAGACTTTTAATGCCATTGTTGAAACAACCTGGTTGAAAGCAATTAAAAAGTTTTCATAATCAATATCTCTAGAGATGCTTTCAAAAGAACCATGAAACCCAAATGAAACATTAAAAGTAAACTCATAAACTATGTGACATCATGTTACCGTTTCTCCTGGCTCAAGAATGTCAGCAATACGCCTCTTTATCACTGCAAGTTCTTCAGATGAAAGGTCATGATTATCATCTTCATCTTCCTGCACTTCAACATCCTTATTGTGTGCTATTGCAGTACCAACATATCTTTGATCAACTTCAAGACTATCAAGCCATGCATCCTACAAAAATACATGTTAAAGATAAGAACAAGTTTAATTTATATCTACCAATAACATCTAAAACATTATTATTTTACCTTGATTTCATTATCATTGATGTATTCAACAAAATTTCCATCTGCATCAAAATAACCTTCTTCTCTCTCCTTGTCCAGGTTAAAGGGTTCGATGTGAATCCCATCATCAACAAAGTTCTCGTCAGCCTAACCAAAAAAACTCCAATCATTTTCTGTCCTTTCCCTTGAACCCATAATTGGTGTATCTAGCAATCATCCTGACCGTAAAGAATTGCTTCTCTAAGCGAAGAAGCTTTCCAAACTATGACACACTCAATGAGCAAGAATCACATGGCACCTTGGGTGACCATGAAATTTATCGACTTAAGAACCAGCAAAAATATATCTCAAAGAGAGGAACTGGCGGAAAAATACTACTCGATTTACAACACTCAACGTACGTGAAGTGGATTTAGGCTGCTTGGTCATCCGAATAAAATGACCAAATAATTAGAAGCACAGAGAAGTGAAATCAGAAACTCCTTATAAATGCTGATTGATGAGAAAGTAAACAAACTTCAATTTTTAGGCTATCTGAGATGAGAAACCACACAATAGTAGTTCCGTTCCAGCATTTAGAAAATGGTGAAAAGTGCAGCAAAAACATGAAAAAATAGAAAAGGAATAACTAAACTACATATGCTAGTATCCTGGTTAGCATATGTCAATAACTCAGAATCTCATAAGTCAAAATGACCTAAAATACAAACGAACTAGTAAAATAAAAAGAGCTAAAGCTATGCCATATATAATGGCTACTGTGAATACAAAATGTGTATCCTAACATCGTGCGAATATCCTATGCCAATAATTCAGTATGTACAGCGATTATGACATTTCAAAGAAAAAGAATATGTAATGGAAAAACAAACCTCATAAGTCACTTCTGCTACCGAGATATCATTAACAATGCCTCTACTTTCTTCGCTGCAGAGCTCGAAAGTCATTTGGCTCCGGCGATTTGCACGCTCTGTGGCAGCAAGACGGGGATTCTTCAAATCAGTTGGGCCAACAACATTATCATCTTTAACTATATCCACCACTTCATTCCCAGGCTTCATCTTCTTACCCTTTGGAAACCTAACCCTTTTCTGCCTGTAAAATTAATACCCAAATACCATCACTAACTAAACAGAAACTCAACAAGCACAAGTAAACAAAATCATCTTTGCAGTTCCAAAAAAAATAAATAAATAAAAAATAAACGCTATCATTCTAAAATTGAACAGCTTGACTTGCAAAGATGAGGAAAAATTTCCAAAAATTCAAACTATAATTATAATAACTTTTTTAAATTTAAAAAAATAAAAAAGAGGTGAGATTAGGGTTTTACGTGGGTTGTTTGTCGGAATCTTCGTCGTCCAAAAACTGGCGCTTACGAGAAGATTTCTGCTCCATTTTGAAAAGAACCTTAATATTAATTAATTGTAACAATTACACAATAAAATCAATCAATTAATTGAAAATATGTAGAAGCTTTGTTTGTAATGCGAGTGATGGTCTCGAATCGAAAAGAGCAGTCTCTGCGTCTCGCATACTCGTTCTCGTCATGTAAACTTGCCCGAATGATTTATCCGACCCGAATAATATGGGCCGAACACTGAAACAAGACCCGTTATTTTCGGCCCAAATATTGCATGCTTAAGTGGGACTATAGTTTGCTATCCCTTCTCTGAGCAAACCAAACTAAGTTTTTTACTCAAGTGATTGGTTACATAAATCTTTTAATATCATTATACTTCATTCCTAATCATTATTTCATTATGTTTTTTTATGATTTCTGTTATGCAATATGAATTTTCTTTAACGTGGTTTGGGTTCGAATCCAATAAGTGCGTTTCTTGTAAAAATTTGGGATAGTCGGAGATTTTATCTGCTTCGCTTAAACCCGAAATTAATGATTTGGCGGTGAGATTTTCAATAATTTAAAAAAAAATGAATTTTCTCGTAACAACATTATTTACTTTTCTTATTTCATGCTTTAGTTTTTAAGTTTAACACAACAAGTGTTTAAAAGTAATTTTAATTTTAATTTTTTTCTTTGAATATATTGAAATCAATAGATAGATATTACTATATAAAGTATATCGGGAGTGTAATACATATATTTGTATCGCATTCTCAAAGATTTACCGAAATTAAACTCGGAAATATATTTCCACATATATCCGACAAAAATCTACCTCGAATTCATATTATATGAGATAAAATAAGATAATTAAATTCACATTGTTGCTGCGGATACTCGAACTAATGTGTCTGAATGAGGGACACGAGTTACCAATGGACTATCATTGGTTAGAGTTTTAATTACTAGATGAGAAGTTTTAGTTCTAATTCTGATAGAAAATAGTTCTAACATTTTCCAACTCCTCGAGCATATCAATTATTTAATACCTCTGTGTTACAAAACTCTTATGGGTTCATCAAGCTCTTGGTTTGACCACATCCCATATTCTGCTGCGGCGGCTCCGCCACCATCTCCGATCCCGACTCAAAAAACACCATCATCCCCATCAAGAAATGAGCTTCAATATGGCAATGAAAGAGCCAAATTCCAGGATTATCAGCTCGAAACCTCAATGCAGTCCAGCCATAAGGATGAAGTGGCACTGTATTTTTCATTATCGGATTAACCAAATTATACTTCCTCACGTCACTTGACAAATTAAATTTGCCATCTCCATATGCAAGTACCCAAAAATCATGTCCATGAAGATGCCACGGATGTGTCTCGCTGTTACCAACAGTCAATGTATTAGCATTTTGCAAAATAACATCCACCGTTGAATTAAATTTCAGCCTGTAAATTGATGTGCTAGCAGTAGCATTTGTGTTACTAGCAACACTAAAAATATCATAGCTTTGATCATAAGTCTCCGGCGCCGGCGTCTGATCAAAAGCATCAGTCCAGTTTTGTTTCTGGGCAATGAGATAAGGTGTTTCAGGAAGGGAATGTGACACATTATTCAAAGACCAAACAGTTTGACCCTGGATTTTGTTCTGTGTGTTGAGAAGCAAAAGCACTTTGTCAGAAGTACTTGGAGGTGTCTGGATGAAGCCCTGGAGAGCTTTGATGGAAGAACTTTGGTACTTTCTTGATTCTGTGTTGTTCCAGAGAGGCCCTGGTGGGGGATTTGTTTTGGGTTCTTGGTGTTTAGGATTCGGAGAGTAATTTAAAATGGCTAAACCAATTGGGGTTGCTGGTTTTCGGGCAACAACATTTGTTGTGATCCAATAATTTCTTGAAGAATTTTGATTGGCTGTTACTAATACTGAATATGTTTCTCCTGAGTAAATGTAGAGATTTTCAGTCACAAATGGCTGCACATAGTTCCCATCAGCTTCCACAACTGTCATGTTATGGCCCTGTAAAAGAACAAAATTTTCACAAGTAACTTATGTAAGTGGATTTGGAATCTAAGTCATTTTATAAGGGGAGAGTGTTTTATAGGTCTCTAATCTTTATCGGGTTTCGGAATCTCATCCCAAATGATATGGATTTGGTATGAAAAATCGTCATGAATGAAAATTTCAACTACAATTTAGGAAGATTTTTCGTTATGATTGAAAATATTCAGTTGAAATTCGAGATATTTTTCATCTATGATCATAATAGGGACAGACTAGACATTCAAATAGTTATTCTATTATTGTTCTAGAAGTAACAGTAATAATCATTTATTGTTAGAATAATAGGGACCTGATGTATAATTATAAAAAAAAATCAAGGAACTAAAATGAAAACATTAGTGATTCAGAGGACATTTGGGATCAAGAAAAAAGAAAATTCTTGTCCTTTAAAACTCCCCTGCACGTCAAATCTCAATTGGGTTTTTTTTAATAATTATCTATTAGGTCTATACGGTTTAGGATTGATAAAAAAAATCTCAAATCTCAATTGGGTTTCGGAATCTCATCCCAAATGATATGAGTTTTAGTATGAAAAATCGTCATGAATAAAAATTTCAACTACAATTTAGGAAGATTTTTCGTTATGATTCAAAACATTCAGTTGAAATTCGAGATATTTTTCATCTAGGATCATAAAAGGGATCAACTAGACGTTCAAATTGCCATTCTACTATTGTTCTAAAAGTAACAGTACCAATCTTTTATTGTTAGAATAATAGGAACTTGATGTATAAAATTAGTGATTGAGAGGACATTTGGGTTTAATTTGATGAGAAGTTCAAATCAACAAAAATAAATAAATTAAAACTCCCCTGCACGTCAAGAAAGGACACAAAGTTAACATAATCACTCATTAAACTTGAGATTATGAAAAAAGAAAATTAATTACCTCTATTTGGAAACTAAGAGATGCCAAAGAAGTCAAGCTACCAATTCTTAATCTGTAAGTTTTTCCAGGTTTTACAGTAAGCGAATCAGGGTGACATTCAGGATTTTTTGCATTACACTCACTGGCGTCCAACTTCGAACAATTAAATCGTCCTCTTCCATTTATCAGAAGTGACTGAAATACAACACAAAAATAAACATAGTTAGTTTTTTCGGAATCAGGATTCTCTCGTGATCTGAGTTAACATAGTTAAATTTATCGGAATCAGGATTCTCTCGTGATCTGAGTTAAGCACCTGAGGCTCTCCGATCCAGACAAAGGGTTTTGAAGTCAAGTCAGTGGCTTGTTCATAAGAGCTTGAATGGTACCAATCACTCAGGACAATGTCGTGATCGTGATCGTAGGTGAATGGTTCATCTTTTTTTCCGTCAGGATAATGTACTTTGATCAATCCGTATAGCCCGGATTCTCTTTGCATTCCGTAATGAGCATGATACATAAACGTTCCTACCTGTAAATAGCGGCATAACCAAAACATTAATTTAGCGAGGATAAAATTTGATTTTGTTATATATAAAAAAAAAATTAGATACTCTTCATTTTAGTAATCTTATTAATAAATTAGATTTTTCATTTATTTATTAGATATATTTTAAACAAATTTTTGGATTAATGAAGGTGAGCGAATGCCATCAATCATCTCTATGTGCATCTGCATGGCCCGTAAGTGGAAGGATTAGGATCATTATTCTCTCGTGATCTCATACAATAGAGCTTTGATTTGTTTTAAAAGAATGTGTATTTAATTGTGCTATTTTGAAAATCAAACTGGACCGATTGATTGGACCAGGAGCAGATTACGAGTCCGATCCGATTGTACTTTCAAAATTGGAGATTAAAATCGATAATAGGTCAACCCAATTTTTAGCCCCCAAAAAAACTAATTTTTAAAATTCCTAAATCCTAAATGTTAAATAAAAAAATAGAAATAAATAATTTTTCATAATTTTTAGTTATTTTAAATTATTTATAATATTTTAACGATGACATCCGATTCTATCAATTTAATTAAAACGATACAATCAATTATATTAATAACTGATTGAATCTTTTAGATAAACGATTCAGTCGGATTTTTAAAAGAATCCATAATTACCTTATCAACGACAAATGTGTACGTGATGGTGTCGCCAGGCGCAGTTGCACATTGAGAGACCCCATCGGTCCCATCGCTCCATGGGGTTCCAAGCTGCCATCAATCTCAAATTCGTAAATGATAAATGAATAATATAAGGAAAAATTTTATTTGTATAAAAAGAGTGATTAAATAGTTTTAGATGTTAATAAAAAAATTGAAAAATATTAATTAAAATAATTTAATTTTAGAGATTATTTTATCATCCTTTTATCATTATTTTATAAAAATTCCTTGGCTCATCAAACAAACTTCCCATTAATAAAATCTGACAAAAAAGTTGAAGCTTTCAACTCCAAGCTATCAAAATCTCTGGTATTGCTTCAGTGAAAAATGTTTGAATCATATATTTTAAAACTCGTCAAAAATTCATCGTCGTTAAAAAAAATTATGTTAATTAACTCGGTATTGGATTCAAATTCAGAATTGAATTATGTGGAAGCTTAAGCTATTAGTATCATATTAATGATTAGTCTTAACAGAAACAAATAATCATGAAATTTGACAAGTTGATTGCAAATTAATCTCATAAAACAAAACTGGAAAGGGTTTCTATCACTGTAACAGTAGCTTTATTAACTTTAAGGAGAAGAAAAAAAGAAAACTTAATTAATAAAATAATATTTATTTTAATTAAATTTGATTCTACCTGTCGGATTCCATGCCAATGAATTGCAACATTTTCCATAACCAAATTGTTGGTGACATTGATGGTAATTGTGTCACCTTCAGTTGCAGAAATTACAGGCCCTGGAGTCTTTCCATTAATGGCAATAGCCAGTTTCTTATAGCAGTCAAGTTCTTTGTAAGTATATGAAATTTCCCATGTTAAGTTGTGAACTTTAGTCTCAGCCGAAAAGATGGCGGCAAGGCAAAAAGCTAGCACCATGGCTAGATATTTTGAGAATTGCAGAAGCTTAGGCATGGCTGAAGTTTTTGGTTTTGGGTTTTTGGGAATGCTTGGATGAGAATTTTGAATGCAATGGATTGGCTTTTATATAGAATTTTGATGAGACTTGTACATGAGTCAAATATAGGGATGACAAATATCTCCGCGAAGAGAAGTTTGCGGCATCCGATAAATTGGACAGATCAAGTATAAATATTAAAATTCATGTATTAATAAAGATTAAAAATTTTCGTGTGAACTAATATTAAATGAGGCTGTACATTAAGGTCAGATACTAATACAAATTTCATATCCGTTAATTGAACGAATCAGATATAAATATTATAATCCCATACTATAGCCGGCCAATTATTGTCCGTCAAAAATAATTACGCAGCTGGTATAAAATGTACACTTAAAATATTCCAAATTAAATAAAGATAATGTAACGTTATATGCAACATATAATATGCCTAGAGTGCATGAAATGTATATGAATAAATAATAATATTTTAAAAGGATAATGACAAATTCATCTCTTAAAGCAATTGCTTTCACTATTTGTGTAGCTTATAAAATTTTATCATCCAAATGTAAATGTGACATTTTGATATAAAGATTGATTAGTTTTAGTTCATTGACAGGTAATCTATTTGTCAATGACATATTATTATCCATTTGGGTAGCTTATAAACGTTTATGGACTATATATATATATATATTTTTTGCCTTAATATTAAATTAGAAACACAAATACTGATAATTAAATACAATCAAACTATACATTTATATATGAAGAAAATTTACAATACAACGGAGATACAACATTAGTGCTTCTGTTGCATTAAAAAATTACTCGTCTAACTTAATAATTAACTGTTATAAATTCTCTAAATATGTAGTATGAGTGTAGAAGGGTTATGTCCCTTAAGTAGTGGATTATGGGAAAAACACAAACATATAAGGACATGTCCTCTAAATTGAAAGGATGAGTCTTTAGGCTTCAAAGGACATAAGAGAAGCGGTCTAACCCTTAGGAGGGTTACACCCCAAGCCAAATGGTGTCCTCAAAGACATCGTTCAATATCTATATAATGAGGCATTGGGTTCATTCTTAGGATGAAGTAAATTCTAACATATATTAAGAATTATAGTCTTCATTTTCTTTGTTCAAGTTTTCGTGAAATGAGTGTCCCTTCTACAAGAAGTATCCAAGTAATCATGGGAGAAAACGTTAGCCACAAGACATCCGTAGAGCACCAATGTGGATCTAATAAGTTCTTAAGGACAAAGGCAACTCGACTTGGATTTCAGTTTAATCATTATCTTCAACATTTTCCAGGTTTTTCTAAGTTTTTTTTTTTTTTTTGGCATGTTAGTGAGTAATTTAGATAATTGATGTATGTTAATTTCATTTAATGACACATTTTTCCAACAATCTTAAGAACTTATTAGTTTACATATGTTGTTAAATGAAATTTAGTATGTGTTAATAGTCATTTTCTGGAAAATGTGTTATGTGCATGAAAAATACTCATGGAAGTTCGAACGCCCAACAAATGCGTAGGCAAAAATTCTGGTTTTCGCAGTTACATTTGAACGTGTCTTCAAACACAACTCGAACGCCTTTGTAAAATAACGTTTGAACGTGTTTGCGAACGCACCACGAATGTGAACTATCTGAAAAACTTCGTTTGAACTTGTTTACGAACGCTACACGAACGCAAAGTCACTGGAAAGTTTCGTTCTAACGGATTAACGAACGTGACACTAACGAAATTAATCTTGAAATTATTTTAGATTTAAAAATAATAACATAGACTTAGATTAAATAATAACATAGAATTAGATATTAAAAAAAAAGCTTATTAACTTATATATTTTAGATTATAAATATTTAATTTTTTTTTTCAAAAACATTTTAATTAAAAGGATATTTTACCATTTATTCATGAAATAACCATAAAATGGGGCATATTGATATTTTCAATTCAGCTGAATCAATTGATATATGTCATAATACTATGAGATAAAATGCATAATATGTACCCAACTTCTTATTCAAAAGCTGGAGTTTTTTTTTTTTAATCATCTCATTATTATTATTATTATTGGAATAGTTGGAAACCCCGCCGCCAAACCACCCCTTCCAGGCTTAAGCGGAGCAGGTAAATCTTCGGATGTCCCAGACTCTTACAAGAAACGTACTCCATAAATCCGAGCCCAGGACCTCAAGATGAATTCATGAACCCTACACTACCAAACCACACCCGTCGGGATCTCATTATGTTTATGCTATGCTTAACAATGTATAACAGACAATACAATCTAATCTACAATTTGTTAATTGTCAAGTTGATTAAACCATAAAATGGTCTTCAAATACCAATCCATTTAATAAAGAATTTGCATAAGTTTGTATATGCATGCGTAAAACGTTCTTGTATAAAAATATTAATAACTTTATTTGTATAAAAATATTAATAACTTTATATGTAACTTTTTCCCAAAAGGAAGGCCATGATTAATATTAATTACACTTGAAATGGCCCATGTTCTTTGCAGCCACGTTTTTAATGCATTTATAGATTTTAAGGGTGACACCATAATATGATTCATGTATTAGACATGGTGCTAGAGTGTCATTTTACTTTTGTATAAATATAATTTTTTTTTTCTTTTTTTTTTTAACGATGGAAACCCCGCCACCAAACCATCAATCTGGGCCGCGGCGCAGGTAAAACCACCGGCTGTCTCAGGCTCTTACAAGAAGTGCACCCCCTGGATTCGAACCCAGAACCTCAAGGTGAGATTCTGAACCCTACACCACCAAGCCACACTCCTTGGGGACTTATAAATATAATATACATTTCCTTAAATCATTTATTTGATATCTAACTTTTTTTTTTTTTTTTTTACATAAACTTTAGATTTAAAATATTTTCATCGATACTAATTATTAGTACATTGAATAAATTACAACAAAGACCCGAAAGTATCTATATTAGTAGCATAGTTGACATGAGTTGCAATTGAGATTTTACCTGTTTAAGCTCGGAATGAGTGGTTTGCAGGTAGGGTTTCTAACGATTTCAAAAAAAGAGTAAAAGTCTGAGATAGTAAGAAATTTTATCTGCTTCGCTTAAATCGGAAATGTATGTTTTGACGATGTGATTTCCAATTATTTCGTATAGGATTATCCTGCTGAGTTGAATAGTATTCGTGGTCCTTACCCAATAGACATTCCATGGAACATAGATTTGGATTTATTAACTGTGAATCATGATCCCATCCCATGCACGTTTAAATTTTACTAAAATATTAGCTTTCTCACATTCCATTTGAGACCAAAACATCATCATTGGATTTGATGTAACCCCTGCAAGAAATGGTCATGATCCCATCCCATGGTCGTGACGTAATCGTTAGAAATTTTATTGTCAAATCATCCCTTTCGGATTTAAACGGAACAAGTGTAATCCCTAATGGTCTCAGATTTTTACAAAAAATATACTCCATAAATTCAAATCCAGAACCTCAAGATAAGATCATGAATCATACATCATCAAATTACGAGATGCTTTAACACCTAAAAGGCTAAAACGCCTTCATTATCATCGAAAATTATATTATGTGCCGGATGTATATGCCTTCTCTCTCACAGCAAACGGGCCCCACAACTGTATGGGTCCCACCTGCTGTGAGAGAGATGACATATACACCCGACACATGATATACCATCTCCATTATCATACATTGTTGAAGTGAAAGTGTGTGAATCTTTTGGCGTAAAGAAGAGCATTCATTGAATTTTCTTTTCTTCAACTATTTAATTAATAACATGCGCTTGTTTTTATTTTCCATTTCCATGGTTGAAATTTATTGGTTTCAATATCATTAGATAAGAAATTTTTTATTTTCATTTTTATTTTTATTTTGAAAAACGACATTCATTGATTAATCAAGATATAATTTAACTTCATCTGAAATATCCGTAATCCAGACGTTATAGTTCTGATTGCTAACTGCAAGTTTAGCTAATTGTGAGCTTTTTCTATTACAAATTCTAAGAGCAAATACAATTTTGCATTTGCCGATTTCTCTACCTAATATTTGAATGTCTGAAATCACTCATGGGAAATGCTAACGAGTGTTCTTAGGGTATTTGTTAAGGATCTATTTTTAGGAAAATTTTTATGGGAAAAAAGAAAAAATAATTAATGTTTTGACAAATTTTTATATTCCTCATAAAAATGATATGAAAACTGTTGACGGCTGATTTCAGTCTCAGGGGCAATAAAAGTTTTTTACTCCCGAGACAATCATCCTCCAACTGTGAATTTGTTTTGTTTATGGGAAACCAAAAGTAAATTTGGCAAAAGATAGATAAATATACCAATCAACAAAGAGATTTAACGTGGTCCGGCGGATCAGATCCAACCTACATCCACGAGCACATAACAGACGATGTTTTATTACCGAAATATGTTTCTCTGATCTGTTTTGTGTTTACAAGTCTGATGATAATGATATTGATCCTCTTACTTACACTTTCCCATTCTATTTATAATAGTGAAGAAATCAGATACATTTTCCTATAAGGATTCCTAGTTGAAAACTACATTCTCTTTTCATATCCTATTAGGACACTGACTCATTCACTTCCCATATCCTATTAGGACACTGATAATGCCCGACCATCCGGTCTAGAGTGGTCGGTTACCGATCATAAAGTGCTCGGCACCTCACTAATGCGGTCGGGTCGGTATTAATGATCCTGACCAAGAAGTGAATTACCTTTTTACACCTGCCGTACTGCTTAAATATCATAGGACCTGAAAATACCATCAACATCTGTCCCCTAGTTCTCGGTTCCAACGAGTTATACAAGTTGGTGCCGGGAACTATATAAAAGGAACAGTACTCCTGACGAACTGATGGCTGACCTTTTTTTTTTTTTTTTTTTACATGTTTATATTCCACTTTTTATCTTTCATAATCTGCTCCTAATAATCTCCTGTAAACGATCTCTCGAGGCCCGGTCATGAGGGGACAACCCGAGCCGGAAATTAGATCATGCGGTGGGACATAACCCGACCCCGAACTGGGAGAAACACTTGGCTCCGGGGGAATGTTACGTCCCCAGTCCAAGGAGACAGACTCGGTGGGATGTAACTCGACCCCGAGCTGAGAGAAACACTTGGCTCTGGGGGAAATGTTACGTCCCCAGTCCAAAAGATAGACTCGGCGGGACGTAACCCGACCCCGAGCTGAGAGAAACACTTGGCTCTGGGGGAATGTTACGTCCCCAGTCCAAAGAGACAGACTCGGTGGGACGTAACCCGACCCCGAGCTGAGATAAACATTTGGCACTTGGGGAAATGTTATGTCCCCAGTCCAAAAGACAGGCTCGGTGGGACGTAACCCGACCCCGAGCTGAGAGAAACACTTGGCTCATGGGGAATGTTACGTCCCCAGTCCGAAAAGACAGACTCGGTGGGACGTAACCCGACCCCGAGCTGAGAGAAACACTTGGCTCTGGGGGAATGTTACTTCCCCAGTCCAAAGAGACAGACTCGGTGGGACGTAACCCGACCCCGAGCTGAGAGAAACGCTTGGCTCTGGGGGAATGTTACGTCTCCAGTCCAAAGAGACAGACTCGGTGGGACGTAACCCTACCCCGAGCTGAGAGAGGCACTTGGACCTGGGGGAATGATGCATCCCCAGTCCAAAAGAGCTGACTCGGTGGGACGTAACCCGACCCCGAGCTGGGAAAGACACTTGGACCTGGGGGAATGATGCATCCCCAGTCCAAAGGAGCTGACTCGGTGGGACGTAACCTGACCCCGAGCTGGGAAATACACTTGGACCTGGGGGAATGATGCATCCCCAGTCCAAAGGAGCTGACTCGGTGAGACGTAACTTGACCCCGAGCTGGGAAAGACACTTGGACCTGGGGGAATGATGCATCCCCAGTCTAAAAGAGCTGACTCGGTGGGACGTAACCCGACCCCGAGCTGGTGGCACACAGAGGCATCAGCGAAACAAATCCAGCTCCGAGCCTACACCACGAAACCTCGGCGGAACGAATCTGGCCCGGACCCGGTGGCACACAGAGGCTTCGGCGGAACAAATCTAGCCCCGAG
Source organism: Zanthoxylum bungeanum (assembly GCA_019454045.1). Classification (NCBI taxonomy): domain Eukaryota; kingdom Viridiplantae; phylum Streptophyta; class Magnoliopsida; order Sapindales; family Rutaceae; genus Zanthoxylum; species Zanthoxylum bungeanum. The sequence goes on along the minus strand of SKCR01032766.1, from coordinate 156,567 downwards.
CCTACACCACGAAACCTCGACGGAACGAATCCGGCACTGAGCCGGTGGCACACAAAGGCCTCGGCGGGACAAACCCAGCCCCGAGCCTACACCATGAAACCTCGACGGAACGAATCCAGCCCCGAGCCGGTGGCACACAAAGGCCTCAGCGGGACAAACTCATCCCTGAGCCTACACCACGAAACCTCGGCGGAACGAATCCAGCCCCGAGCCGGTGGCACACAAAGGCCTCAGCGGGACAAACTCATCCCTGAGCCTACACCACGAAACCTCGGCAGAACGAATCCAGCCCCGAGCCGGTGGCATACAGAGGCCTCGGCGGGACAAACCCAGCCCCGAGCCTAGACCACGAAACCTCGGCGGAACGAATCCAACCCCAAGCCGATGGCACACAGAGGCCTCGGCGGGACAAACCCAGCCCCGAGCCTAGCATAGATGCAAGTCATGGGGTAGTTACGTTCCAGCTTCGGGAGTTTGATCCTACCACGAAGGGTTCACGCGCTCCCTCATGCACTTGAGGTTTCCCGTCCGGTTTCACCATGCTTCTTATCTACCCTTCTGGTGTCGCGGGGGCTATCATAGGAAGAATCTGGCGACTGTCGCCCCTCTTCTTCTTCCCGAATATCCTCTGCTTGTAAATCCTTTTTCCACCACTATAGACCTTATCCCGTAGGGACCCTTCCTACTGGGTTCATCGTCTTCACTCATATCCCCAACCCTTTTTCCTTCCGCTTTTTCGCCTCTCCTCCGACTGGTTCCGGATTCAAGTCTCGCATTATTCGTTTCTTCCATCCTCTTCAGTCTGTTCATCATGGATTTCAAAATGATTCGATTTTCCTCCCTATCTTTCCTCATATTTTCATTCATCTTCTCCATCCATTCCGCTGTTGAACTCCCCGATGACTGGTGATTTCCACCTTCTGCCATCGTCTTAATACGCGAGCCGCTTTTTGTTGGATTCCCCACAGACGGCGCCAACTGTTGACGGCTGATTTCGGTCTCAGGGGCAATAATGGTTTCTTACTCCCGAGATAATCCTCCTCAAACTGTGAATTTGTTTTGTTTATGGGAAACCAAAAGCAAATTTGGCAAAAGATAGATAAATAACCAATTAACAAATAGATTTAACGTGGTTCGGCGGATCAGATCCAACCTACAACCACGGGCACAGAACGAACGATGTTTTATTACCGAAATATGTTTCTCTGATCTGTTTTGTGTTTACAAGTCTGATGATAATGATATTGATCCCCTTACTTACACTTTCCCCTTTTATTTATAATAGTGAAGAAATCAGATACATTTTCCCATAAGGATTCCTAATTGAAAACTACATTTTCTTCCCATATCCTATTAGGACACTGACTCATTCACTTCCCATATTCTATTAGGACACTGATAATGCCCGACCATCCGGTCTAGAGTGGTCGGTTACCGATCATAAAGTGCTCGGCCCCTCACTCATGTGGTCGGGTGGGTATTAATGATCCTGACCAAGAAGGGAATTACCTTTTTACCCCTGCAGTACTGCTTAAATATCATATGACCTGAAAATATCATCAACAAAATTTTTCCTAAAATAGATTCTTAATTAGTGTCCTAAGACACCCGTTAGCATAACCTTTTTTTTTATTACTGCTAATGAGTCCTGAAATTAAAAGGCCACCCATTAGATAGAGCTATATGTTTGGGTCAATTCTCTTCCATTATTAGTAATATTAAGATTCTAATGTCCAAACCTAGATTTTTTTTTTAAATCGTTGGAAACTAGTCATTGACCGGCATACACACACACGTATAACGCAAGCGCACGTATCGTTCAAGTAGTATAAAAATATCGATCCCACGAGGACTTAATTCCTACTGTTGTTATTGATTGTTGAATCTATTTATTTACAAATATCTAATTAAATGGAGAAAAGAATGATTGTTTGATTGATTGGTTGATTGTGGCGTTGCTAAATAAATAATAAATAAAAAGACAAAAGAAATACTAAAGAAAATACAAAAGACACAAAAATCTAGGGTTGTGAATCATTCTAATATCATTTAAAAGATGAAGTAGTTAAACCATAGTTAGGTAAATTATTGAATTATTAATCTGGAACACTAAATTATGTAAAAGCCTCTTCCGAATGATCATTTACAAATACCTAGTATAATCCAATTGAACCATATGTCTATGTCAATTAAATTACCTAGATTCATTAAGATTGAGTTCCAATTATGACTACCCCCGCCCGACAGGTATATTCCTATCATGTAAGGAAATCTATTAAGGGTTATCTATCCTTAAGGAAGATCGTGGGTTGTTGAGTCTAAGGTTTTAAACTTAAAATCCCTATGTCTAGTTCATTTTAAGTTTACCTAATCAATTTTATTAATGGCCAATTAATAAAAAGCATTAAGATTAAGACTCAATAAATAAATCTTTATAATACCCAAACTATAATCTAACCCTTATAAACCGGTGATAGTGAAATTCATCACAACCCCAGATAACTATTTAGTTACAGCACATAACTAGGACTAATAACTGAAAAATAAAAGACATAAAGTAAAAGTACTGAAAAGTAAAAGACATAAAGTAAAACTGAAAAGTAAAATAAAAATAAAATGCTAAGGTAAAAGGAATTACTTTTACTACTACTAATTTAGATATCTCCCATAAAATAATATATAAACTTGTTATAATATTACCAACCGACCAATCTGGCGGTATCCTGATTAAGTCAAATTAAATCCAACCAGCCATATAGGCGGTACCATAATTAAATTACCAACCGACCAATATAGCGGTATCCTTTTTAAGTCAGGTTTAAACCAGATTAAAATAAATTGCCAACCGACCAATATAGCGGTATCCTTTATTAATCAGTATTTTAATTAGTAAATATATTATTTTTAAGGGAGATTAATCTAAATAGTAACAGTAAAAGAATTACCTTTCACCCTAGCTGGGAAATTACTTTCTCATGAATAGTAAAAACTGTAAAAAGTAAAAAGTAAAAAACTAAATTACTATTATTACAAATGGTAATTAAAATAAATTACAAACTAAAAAAATAAAAATAAAAATTAAAATATTTTTAGAGAGAGAAACTCTCTCTTCATCAAAGAGATGAGAGAGAGAAAGGCACACTGAAATCTGAAATTTCGCGCTCTATTTATAGGAAAAATTTTCACTGTTCGCGCGTCGCGACGCCAAGGACCTCAGCGTCGCGACGCTGGATTTTGTCGACGTGGCACGATGAGGAGGCGACACGTAGCAATTCGGATAAAAGGATAAGGTTGACACGTGTAATGGCGGCTGGAACTCAATTATGAAGCTGACGTCATTGATGACATGGCACTGTTCATGACGTCATTGCTTGCGTCACGATGATGTGGCGTGCACACGTTAGCGGATCTTCTGTGGTGGTGACACGTGGCACGGCGCATGTTAGCAAAGTCAAACTTCTCAAATTCTGACCAGTTGACCAGGCGCATGTTAGCAGATTCGGCGCATGCTGGGCGTCGCGACGCTGGAAATTACCAAAATGCCATTTTTCGCCAATTTTCACTGTTTTACTCCAAATCACCTCCAGAATGTCCTGAAACTTTATTTATCTACAAAATAACACAAAACACATCAAAACATTCACAAAACTCAAGAAACTATACCAAATATTAGATTAAATGAGTGAGAAATAGTGATATAAATATCACTCATCAGTCATCAAATCAATTTTTCCGGATTTAAATGGAATAGGTAAAATTTTCGACTGTCTCAGATTCTTATAAGAAACACACTCCCTAAATTCGAACTCATGACTTCAAAATAAGACCATGACATTTATACTACAAAACCACACCTCTTAATAAGGACATCCTAGTTGTTTTCACTTTGTTTCAGTTATTCATTTTGTCCATCAAATTCACATTAATAAGTAGGGGTGGGCTCGGTTTGGTTTGGTTCGATTTTTGCTAAAAACCGAACCAACCATATTTTACGGTTCAGATTTTTTACCTCTCAAACCAAACATTAAATAACGGATTTGTTCGGATTGTAAATTTTTTAAACCAGCGGTTTACGAATTGGTTTGGTTCGGTTTACAGATTATTATATTTAAAACAAATTTTCATCCACTTAAGTGAAGGCAAAAAAAAAAAAACTAGTCTATCAAACAAATAGTATGAAGTGTTAGGTGTAAGCTGTGACTCTAGGGAACACATGCACTCCGGAAATGATTGAAAAATGAGGCACGATTAATTATTGTATTTTTTAAAAATTACCTCGAATAATGATGTTACAATCATTCTAATTAAGAGACAAATCCAACATCTTACTTTCAAGAATAATGATGCTACCATAAAACAAAAAAAAATTAAGAATAAAAGTATTAAAAAATAATTGAATAATAAAAGTATTAACAAATAAATATATTAACAAAAATTTAAGAATAAAAGTATTAACATACTAATAAAAAGAAAACATAGAATAAATTTAAAAGAAAAATACAAATACAATTTTTTTTATAAAAATATATAATTTTTTTAATTATAACGGTTCGGTTCGGTTCGGTTTAACAGGTGCGGTTCGGATTAGCTCCTGAACCGAACCGTAAACCGTTTGGGGGTGAGCCAATCCGAACCGCAAACCGAACCGTTAGAAAAAAAACCATAAATTCGGTTCGGTTTGGTTCGGTTTATGGTTTGGTTCGGTCGGTTTTTTTACCCACCCCTATAAATAATAAGTATTCCTTCGTGGTGTCACATCATCGCTTCATCAGCATTATCCGATTTATTCTTCATCCTCTATTTCTTTTTAATTATTTTTTGTCCCAAAATCTCCGTCGGAATCTTGTTAGAAAATTGAGTAATCTTATTGCATTAATGTTCAAACTTACAAAGTTACATAATCAAACATAAACTAAATAAAATTAACAAAAACTGAAATATGTAACAAAGAAATAATATATAATATAAATTTGAGTACTATACTTGAATGGATTAACTTGTTCGATATAGGAGTTTGATTCATTAACTTTAAGCAAAATTAACCTCACATTGGTGTAATTCGATTTCGGTTGTCATCTCCTAGAATAATGATCACATCTTATTAATAAGTATACTTCTAATTTACAAGATTAATGAATTTTTTTAGTTAAAACTCTCTTTACACTAATGTTACAAATAACTTTTTATAGAAACTTTTCTTTAAAAAAAAAAAGAAAGAAAGAAGGAAAAAAATAAAAAATAAAAAATGAATGAGCGAATGAGTGAATAATCTCAATACATTAAGTCTATTTATAAACATTAAATGATACTATTGAAGAGACAATAAGTGTCGATGGTTGCAAATTTTCATTTAAATTTACCTTATTTGATCTAAAAATTGTGTTATTACATTTCATATAATTTCTAGAATTCGGAAATGAATTATTCTTTTATAATGTATAAAAACCTAAAAAAAATATATTAAAAAAACAACAATTTAGACCCAGTTGCTTAAATAAAATCATTAAGCTGCTTAAAATTATGTCTGAAAAGTTGAAAGTGGATTGAACAAAAGAAAAATAATAGTGGGGGTCGTCATCTTCTACTTTTTATGATTTTGGAATTGCGCATGCAAAATAAAGCTATTAGCTTTTTGCATTCTCGTTGTCTTTGAGCTATTTGGATTTATTCCATTTCATTGAGGTGCTTCCAAATTGACTTCATTGATTTAATCGGGTTTAAATTCTCAAAATTGATTGATTGTTTTAAACAAAGTTAATGTGCAAGTCTCCTACTAGAAATATAATTTGAATGAGCGGTCAATATGTTTATATTTATCACTCATCTATTTTAATGTTATGTGTATTATCTAGAGCATTTCAATGTGTTTTTGAGTTTATTTTACAGGTCAAAATCATATCAAAACTTAATCGAACTCAACGAAACAGTAAAATGACAAAATTCGAAGAACATGTAAAGTAAGACAAGAACGAAGTTCTTAATTGGTGCTAGAGATTGAAGACTGCAAACAATAGTTCTTTCTTCTCTTTTCTCTCTAGCAACTTATTTTTATTAAATATCATGAGAAGTTAAATCATTAATCTATGGTTGTAATGGATCTTAAACACTGTGTTTAATTAAGTTGCATCTTTTTTTTTTTTTTTTGGGTTTGTTATTGAATTATTTATTGTTTTAATTTGCATGTTTTATTTTCTGGCCAATAATAGAATAGTCGTGGTAAATCCTTGGGAACTCGACAGAGGAAATTTAGGTTAGCCTTAAAAATAATAGCACGTGATCTCATTCTTCTGAATAGATTTTTTGTATGATAGACATATACATGCAGGCATGCGTAACCAATATTAAAAATCTGACTTAATGAATTTGACTTAAACTAATTAGCATAAACATATAATTAATTGGCTTAATCTGAATATTTATACTTGACCATCGAAAGAGACTTGTAGATAGTTTAGTATTTTAGGTTAATGATTCATAACTACAAACCAATTGAATGAATTGTTCTTGAACTCATTGTTTGTGTACTTAGGTGAAATTACAATCCCAGGTTCTTCTATCATATAAGATTCCCCAAAGTTAATTATTTACTCTCTCTTGCAATCAACTGTTTAGTTTTAGTTAAATAGATTTATTTTAATATTAATAAGATAATTAATAAGTCCATGTAAATACGATATCCGATATTTTATCACTATATTACTTGAACGATACGTGTTCTTATGTGCGGTAATAAAATCTTAATTACTCATCCGATATTTTTTTAAGTTTGTGTACATTATAAAAATAAAAATTCATATCCAAATTCTAGAAATTATATGAAACAAAACCGTTCTCCATTTCTGGAACCCAACTAAAGAGCCAAAACGGGACCGTTTTGCCGTCTTGTCACAAAACCCAAAAACCAATAATTCTTCAAGTTAATTTTGGTCCAAAGGAAATATCTCACTAGACTTCAAAAAATAACAAACTTCACACCTAACAAAGGCAATAAATTAACATGCACAAAATAAAGATGGACTGTAAAGGAAAATAAAACACACACAAACAAAGAAGAGAATATAAAATTATATTCTGAGAAAAAAAAATGCATTAGTGGATAGACAAATAAATTGATAATTTAACACTACTTATAGTGTAAGAATTGTACGGATACGACAGATATACATTACTTCCAATGACATGATGTGAGTGTGTAGGTACTTAACTAAACCATGAATTGCAAATAATTTCTATTAATTGTACTAAGAACTTAAATTTTTTATATATTAAAAAACATTTTACATAAAAGTGGAAAAAATTTACATGATATTAGTGACTTTCTTCTGTGGCCGCATTGCTCTCTTGAGTTGGGATTACAATAGATTTTTTTTTTTTTTAGAATCTTTGGAAATTCCGCGTCAAATCATCCTTTCCGGATTTAAGCGAAATAGATAAAACATCTGGTTGTCCCAAACTCTTATGAGAAACACACTTCCTGGAATTGAACTCAGGACCTCAAGATGAGATATTGAACCCTACATTATCAAGTCACGTCTCTTGGGGACGGGATTACAATAGACGGTTGAGAAGATAATAGATCTTTTAATTGTGAGCCCCGAAAAGATTAAGAGACATTTAAAACATGTATAAAATTTATTGCAATCACTTTAATTAAGAAAAAATACATTTTCACTTTTACTAAACGAAACCCCAGGGGTTTATACACACTACAAGAAAATTGTGAATTAGAGACGAAAAAATCTATCGCTAATGGACAGTTAGCGATGGAATAGAGACGAACAAATTTCGTCTTTATTCTATTAGTCGCAAAAAAATAGCGACGAAAATATATTAACGACGAAATTTTATTCCGTCTCTATAAAGCGACGGAATAATTTCCGTCGCTAATTAGCGACATAACATATGTCTTTAAATAGAAACAGAATTTCCCGTCTCCGTCTCTAATTAGCGACAGAAAATTCCGTCTCTAATTTCCGTTTCTAATTTCTTAGGAATAATTGTTGGTTGCCAGCCTTTCCACCGAAAGTAGAGTGCTAGCTGTGTGTGCAAGTTGGGCTGCAAGCTGGAAAGAGAAAAAGGAAAACGTGTGTAGCTGTCAAGTGAACAGTGCACACGTTTTCTAACCCTATAAAATGAGCCACTCACCCATTATAGATATATCCCAAGTGTGAGAGTAGAAAGATTAGAGAGAAGTGTGAGGTTTTTTGTGAGTTTTCTTGTTTGTAAAACTTGTGTATTATTCTTGATAGTAATAATATGAATTTGTTTTTCCTCAAACACTTCCAAGAGTGATCCTTATTTCACAACAAGTGGTATCAGAGCTTTGGTTCTTCATTGGGATCGAAAAACCGAAGAACGGAGCTTGGTTCGGAAAATTCGAGTTCCGGCAAAGTTGTCAAAAATTCTTTTTGAGGGTACCATCAGCTAGATCACGTCGAGACGAGCACGGTGGTATTTTTCGGCGACCGAACCGACGTCCCAGAAGGCCGCACGCGCCGTCCAGAAGCCAGCCCACGCGCTCCACTCGCTCAACGCGCCACACGTGCATTTCAGAGGTTGAAGACGCTGACGTGTCATCCACGTCAGCGACACGTGTCCGACACGTCAGCTCCAGGGTCCCACCTTGCCACGTCAGTCTGCCACGTCAGCATGCCACGTCATCTTACCGCGTCAGCTGCCACGTCAGCCACCACGTCAGCCAAGCGGGTCCCACCTGCCACGTCAGCAGCCTGGTAAATTTCATTTAGCCCCCTGAAGTTTTGAAATTTACAGTTTTGCCCCAGAACTTTCAGGAATTTACAAATCAGCCCCTGTGTCGGATTTAGACCAAAGAAGTGTCTATTCCACCATTTTCGACCGTTCCGGACGCAACGGTGACCTCGGATTTGTGAAATTCAGACCCTATTTTAGTGTATTTTCATTTTAAACTTTAAACACTTAAAATGGAAATGGAGGATTCTCATTCTGGTGCAATGATTAAGTTGGCTGCCACTTATTACTCCCTATGGAGACCTAGGATGATAGATTTTTTACATTGTAAAGATCTGTTTGATGTCATCGAGTTTAAGGGAGAGAAACCAGAGTCTGTTAAGGAGTATGACTGGAACAAACTCAACAGCAAAACTTTGGGTCAGATTAGGCAGTGGATTGGTCATAGTGTCTTTCACCACGTAGCACAGGACACAGATGCTTATGAAATGTGGAGGAAATTGGAAGACATGTTCCAGGCCAAAACAGCTCGGAATAAGGCCTTAATCATGAGGCGTTTGGTGAACCTGAAGCTACGGAGTGGAACTTCCGTTGCAGAACACACCAACGAGTTCCAGAGCCTGGTGAATCAGTTGTCTGCAGTAGACATGCAACTGGCAGACGAAGTTCAAGCCCTCTTGTTACTCAGTTCTCTACCTGATAGCTGGGAGACTCTGGTGGTTACTCTCAGTAACTCAGCTCCAGGAGGCAAACTTACCATGCCTATGGTAAATGATGCCTTGTCAAATGAAGAAGCCAGAAGGAAAGATGTTGGCTCAGATCAAACAGAAGCCCTTATCTAGGAGCAGCGAGGAAGACAACAAGAGAAATATCAAGGTGGGAGAAGAGGCAGAAGCAAAAGCAGGGGCAGGTCCAAGGACGGGAAAAAAGACATACAAGTGCTTCTACTGTGGCATTGAAGGCCACTTGAAGAAAGAATGCCGAAAAACTGACGAGAGCAGGGACAAGGCAATAAGCCAGCCGAAGAAGAATGATGCGGAGACACTAGTAGTTACTACAGTGGATGTAGCTATATGCTCCGGCCAGGAAGAAGCATGCCTTCACACCGCAACTCAGGATGTTGAATGGGTGGTAGATACTGCAGCATCCTACCACGTCACTCCTCACAGGGATTTCTTCACAACATACAAAGCAGGAGACTTTGGAGCAGTGAAGATGGGGAATACCAGTTCTTCTCAGATAGTGGGAATTGGTGAAATACAGTTGCGGACAAATGCAGGGTATACAGTAACCCTGAAGGAGGTCAGACATGTTCCAGAACTTCGGCTCAACTTACTCTCGGGGGTAGCCCTTGAAAAACAGGGCTATGCTAGCCATTTCAGCAACGGCACCTGGAGGATGATAAAAGGTGCCATGGTTATCGCCCGAGGACACATCTGTGGAACCTTGTACAAGACTCATGTGAAGATATGTGCAGAAAGCCTCAATGTAGCTGAACGAGAGGCTTCTCAGAATCTGTGGCACCAGAGACTCGGTCACATGAGTGAAAGAGGTTTGTCTACCTTGACAAAGAAGGATCTAATCACCGTCTCCAAGAATGATACTCTGGATCCTTGCAATCACTGTTTATTTGGTAAGCAACACAGAGTCTCTTTTAATTTCACTTCTACAAAGAAATCAGAGTTACTCAGTCTGGTGTACTCTGACGTATGTGGTCCATTGGAGGTAAACTCACTAGGCGTAATAAATTTTTTCTGACTTTCATTGATGATGCTTCTCGGAAAGTGTGGGTATATTTTCTGAAAACAAAGGATCAGGTCCTGGATTATTTCAAGCTGTTCCATGCCATGGTCGAGCGTGAAACATGGAAGAAACTGAAGTGCCTTCGTACAGACAATGGAGGCGAATACACTTCCAGGGAGTTCGATGCCTACTGCGGAAGTCACGGCATTCGACATGAGAGGACTGTTCCACGCACCCCACAACACAATGGTGTCGCTGAAAGGATGAACCGCACCATTATGGAGAAGGTCAGAAGCATGATCAGTATGGCTAAGCTGCCAAAGCCATTATGGGGAGAAGCTGTTCGTGCCGCCTGCTACCTGATCAACAGATCACCATCTGTACCGTTGAACTTCGAGATTCCGGAGAAAATGTGGTCTGGTAAGAATCCTTCATATTCTCACCTCAGAATATTCGGATGCTTAGCATTTGCACATGCATCCAAGGAGCTCAGACAGAAGCTCGATGCAAGGACTACTCCATGCATCTTCATAGGCTATGGAGACGAAGAATTTGGATACAGGTTATGGGACCCGAAGGAAAGAAGGTCATCAGAAGCAGAGATGTAGTGTTTCTTGAAGACCAGCAATAGAAGACATTGAAAAGCCCAAGATGCCTTCTAAAATTAGTGCCGATAATACCGATGCAAATCCAGACACAACCCCAGCACCAGCACCAGCACCAGTGGCCACAGAAGATGATGGGGTACCAGAAGCAGAACCAGAGGAGGAGGGAGGTATTGATCAGGGGGAGCTTCAGCCTGCTCCATCAGAGGCTTCGAGTTCATCCACATATCCGGATGATAACAGACAGCCAGAACCTCCAGTTCGAAGATCCGAGAAAGGCCGGATTCCTTCAGCCAGATACTCAGGATCAGAATACATTCTGCTTACTGATGAGGGGGAGCCAGAAACCTTCAATGAAGCTGTATCTCATAAGGACAAAGAAAAATGGCTGCACGCAATGCATGATTGAAATGGAATCTCTGCAGAAGAACAACACTTATGAGATAGTCAAGCTCCCACATGGAATGAAAGCACTGAAGAATAAATGGGTATTCAAGCTCAAGAAAGATGGCAGCGGGAAAGTGGTGAAACACAAAGCTCGGCTAGTGGTCAAAGGATTCCTACAGAAAAAAGAGATCGACTTTGATGAGATTTTTTCACCAGTGGTAAAGATGGCTTCAATCCGAGTTATCCTAGGATTGGTAGCCAGGTTGAACTTGGAGCTTGAACATATGGATGTCAAAACAGCATTTGTTCATGGTGATCTGAATGAAGAAATCTACATGGAGCAGCCAGAAGGATTCAAGGTTTCAGGTAAAGAAAACCTTGTTTGCAAGCTGAAAAAGAGCTTGTACGGGCTCAAGCAAGCACCGAGGCAGTGGTACAAGAAGTTCGACTCATTCATGGTGGGTCAAAGCTACAAAAGAACTGCAGCAGATCAGTGTGTATACATTTAGAGGTTTCCAGATGGAAATTTCGTTGCTCTTCTACTGTATGTAGATGACATGTTGATTGTTGGACAAGAAGCAGCGAAGATCAGCCAGCTGAAGAAGGAACTCTCCAAGGCTTTCGACATGAAAGACTTGGGACCAGCTCAACAGATTTTGGGAATGGAGATTGTTCGTGACAGACAGAACAAGAAGTTGTGGCTTTCACATGAGAGGTATATTGAACGGGTAATCAGGAGGTTTGATATACAGAAAGCCAAACCAGTCAGCGTTCCGCTAGCGCACCATTTCAAACTGAGCAAGAGTTCGTGCCCCTCATTCAAGAAAGAGATAGAGGAAATGTCAGCAATACCGTATTCTTCAGCTGTTGGAAGCCTAATGTATGCAATGGTATGTACCAGGCCAGATATTGCACACACAGTTGGTGTAGTAAGCCGTTTTCTCTCTAATCCTGGAAAACAACACTGGGAAGCAGTCAAATGGATTCTCAGGTACTTGAAGGGTACAGCGAAGTTTCGTCTATGTTATGGGGGAACTGATCCGATCTTGGAAGGCTATACAGATTCAGATATGGTGGGAGATCTTGATGGTAGGAAATCTACATCAGGATTCATTTACACATTTGCAGGGGGAGCTGTGTCATGGCAGTCAAGATTGCAGAGGTGTATAGCATTATCCACACAGAAGCTGAGTACATTGCCATAGCTGCTGAGCAGGAAAGGAAATGTTGTGGCTAAAGCGGTTTCTCCAAGAGTTAGGGATCAAGCAGACAGAATACAAGATACATTGTGACAGTCAGAGTGCTCTGAACTTGAGCAAGAACTCAATGTATCATTCCCGGACGAAACACATTGACATTCGCTATCACTGGATACGCGAGGTGATGGATCAACAACTGCTGAGACTAGTGAAGATTCATACAGATGAGAATCCAGCCGACATGTTAACAAAGGTGGTTTCCCGAGACAAGCTAGAGTTGTGCACAGACGCAACCGGGATAGTTTATAGATGATGTTTTTCAGATACCTAGAACTACGATTGGCTTGATCCCGATTCAGGGTACGTAGGCAGTCATTCAGATGCAGCCAGGGAAGGATCATTTGGAGGATCCGATTTGGGTGATTGATGGTCGGCTCAGATTTATGTGAAATCTTCACCGAGGGGGAGATTTGTTGGTTGCCAGCCTTTCCACCGAAAGTAGAGTGCTAGCTGTGTGTGCAAGTTGGGCTGTAAGCTGGAAAGAGAAAAAGGAAAACGTGTGTAGCTGTCAAGTGAACAGTGCACACGTTTTCTAGCCCTATAAAATGAGCCACTCACCCATTATAGATATATCCCAAGTGTGAGAGTAGAAAGATTAGAGAGAAGTGTGAGGTTTTTTGTGAGTTTTCTTGTTTGTAAAACTTGTGTATTATTCTTGATAGTAATAATACGAATTTGGTTTTTCCTCAAACACTTCCAAGAGTGATCCTTATTTCACAACAATAATTATGTACAGATGCTAAGTTGGGGATATAGAAAGGGCGAAGATGTCATTTAATAGACTGGAGACAATGTTAAAGGAGGGGAAATTTGTTGATGGGTTGTTGAGCGAAGTTGAGTTTAGGAATCTTGTGAGTAGAAATAAGGCGTTGGTTTATTTGTTAATTGGATTGCAAGGGTTGCTCCTGATGATTTTGATTTTTCGTGTACGAGGATTTGAATGTAATTTGATGTTTGTAGCTGAAATTGAGGTTGAACTTTTAGTTTGTGAAAACAATTGCTTGTTTAGCTCAATTCAAGAGAATCAAGTCTTTCTTTTGTTGTGTTAAATTGACAGCTATTGTGATTGTTTCTGGCTAAGTTGCACTTCTCATATCTTGTTTCTCATGTCAGTGTTGTCACAATGGAATAATGGATACTGTTCTAAAAAGCGCCCCCTAGGCGGCACGTTTAGGCACGGCGGTCTATGATCTTTGGAGCCAGGCGCTCGCCGGAATTGGCAGCATTTTCTGCCCATTTCGGCAAATTTTGACCGCGAAATTCATCCGTCAACGACCATTCACCGCCGTTGACCGACTCAAAATTCGAAATTAAAGATGTTTTCCGGTCGGATTTTACACCATAATCATAACCCTAACCTTAATTTTACAAAATTAACTCTCTAACTCATCAATTTTAAAAATCCCCAATTTGATGCATAAATCCTAATTTTAAAAAATTCTAATTTCTTCAATTTTTGTTAGTTTCTCATCAAATTGACCCTCTATAAATATTACTCATTGGCCATTGCTCAAATAACATTTCCATATGATTAATTTGTCAAAATCACACCAAATCTTAAACCTAATTATGAAAATTCCCCGCACCGCATAGGCGCCCTAGGCGCTATGCGCTGGGTCGCCCCCGACTAACGCCTAGCGCGTTTTAGAACACCGATAATGGATGAGATGTTATTTTAAGGTATAGGATGAGTTTGCACAATATTTCACATAATGCATAGCAGCATATGATTGAGTCCACATGGATTGCGAGTTTATTGTGCTCAGCTTCTGCCGTTTTATATTTGCATCTCATCGACAACCCACCTACATATACATTTGTTTATTGATAGTCATTTTATAAGATGGTTGATTGCTTTTATTTTCTTGACCTTGTGTTGTATTTGGTGAATCCATTTTCTTTTGCTTTAGCCTTTAGCAAATGTAGGACACTGATTTAGCTGCTGCTTCTTTCCACATTCCTATGATCTTTTCATGCTCTCATACTACAATTTAATCTCTCCACGAAATATCTGTGCAGTTCAAAAATGAATTTGTTTTTGCCACATTTTGAATAAGTTTGACGATTGCTAATTTTCTAATTCACCATATTTTTTTCTATCCATTTATTTTGGATAGTGTTGTTAAAGGCACAAGACGCACTAAGGCGCAAAGAGACCTAGGGCCTAGGCGTACGCCTCAAGGCGCAAAGCGCACCCCTGATGAAGGTGAGGCGCAAATTGAAAAAATATTTAAGTATCCAGTCACCTAAAATAAAGAGAAATCATTGAAAATATATATAAAACAATTACAATAATATAAATATTGATAATCTAAATTAATGTATTTGTTGAAATTTAAAACTCACCCCAAAACTTATTTAAGTTTATTAAAACAAATGTTATACAACGTGATTTCAGATTAAGTGGGTTACCTAGGCGCATCCCAAATGCGAGCACCTTTTGAAGGTCACCTAACCTGACTCTTCATGAGGTGCAGTGGTCTAAGTCTAAACTGAGGCGCGCTTTTGATAACTGTGATTTGGGATGGTTAAATAGTTGATTGTTTCACTGTAGATTAATATTCGGATTTGCATTTCCTATAGATGAACATATATATTGCAATGCAGCATACTAACATATATATTACCAATCCTTTACCCAATTATGTCGATCTTTATTTGTGAGTTATCTCTTGTGAAAATTAATTCCATTATCAACCTTACATCATATCAGAATATATTCTAGCCATATGTGTTGATAATTTTTTATTCCCCATTATATGTGGCCACCTCAAATGTCAATGCATTTAAGTCTTGTAGATGTAGTGTGGTTCTGCTTGACTTGTTAAGAGATTTATGAGTCAGTCACATCATGTTTTCAAATGTAGCTTATACCAAACAGTTAGCTTGTAGCAAAATCCTAGCTGGCCTGGCTACGGTATCTCTCGATATTGATATCGCGAGAATAATAAAATTGAAACAAGGACAATTGAATTTGAATAAATGTAAACCTTTGAGATTCTTCTCTAATGATCGACCACCAGTTTTGTCCAATAATAATATTGAACAAAGGCAGGCCAAGGACGAGATAAGTGTAAACCTTTGAGATTCTTCTCCAATGATCGACCACCAGTTTTGTCAGAAGAACCATTTTTTTTCGTGTATAGTTCCCGGCACCAACTCGTACACTTATTGGAACCGAGAACTAGATGATAGATGTTGGAGGTATTTTCAAACACCAAGGCATTTGAACAGTGTGACATGGGTAAAAAGGGTAACTCCCTTATTTGATTAAGATCCTTAGTGCCGACCCGACCATAAGGATGATGCAAGACATGTGACATATTCCGACAGAAAAGGCCGAACAGTTAGTAACAATAACCAACCACTTCAGCAAGGTTAGTCAGATACCATTAGATCGGCAACAGTTTCTCTCATATCGGGGATCGTCTGGGCCGACCTCATGAATACCGGGCAGACAGTAAGATATTTTCCACCGCCTCATCCTTACTGGATAAGGTGATAAGACACGATCCTTATTGGATAAGATGATGAGACATGTGATGATGAAAATAAGATATTTTCGGCCAGGTGGCCTTGGGGGGAAGGAAGTCCATTAATGGATCCACATGGGTGACATCATCTAGAAGGAGCATATAACTGTCTCTCTTTAGTATAAATAGGAGGGGGAAACAAATTTGTAGGGGTTGTTGAGTTGATTAGAAAATAATTTACTAAAAAGCTAGAGAAAACTATATTGTAAACACCACAGCTCAGTTTTCACATTGACCGACCATAAAACAGGTCGGCCGAGCCTGATTTAATACTAAAACATCATCTGTTTTGTGCCCGTGGACGTAGGTTGGATTCAATCCACCGAACCGCGTTAATACTTTGTGTCGATTTGTGTGTTCATTCCTTTGTGTCGAAGTTTGCTTTTGGTTCTCTACAACCAAACAAATTCACTGCTGAAGGAATGTTGAATCCCGGGAACAATAATTCTCTTATTGTCTCTGAGGCGAAAACCAGCCGTCAACAGTTGGCGCCGTTTGTGAGGATTTCGACAAAAGCAATCTACGTAACATGACGATGGCAGAAGGTGGAAACCACCGATCGTCAGAAAGTTCAACAACAGAATGGATGGGGAAAATGGAGGAAAGACTGAGGAAAGACAGGGAGGAAAATCAAACTCTTTTGAAATCCATGATGGATAAGCTGGAAAAGATGGAGATGACGAATAACGAAAGACTTGAAATGGGGACCAGTCCGAGAAAAAGCGAAATAGCGGAAGGAAAGAGAGCTGTAGATATGAGGGAAGATCATGAACCTAGGAGGAAGGACCCCGGCGGGATGAGATCTCTGGTAATGGAGAGGGATTTTCAGGTGAGAGATATGTGGGAGGAAGAAGATGAGAGGCAATCACCAAGTTCTTCCTACGATAGTCCACACGGCGTCAGAAGGGAAGATAGAAGATGTGGCGGAGTTGAACAGGAAATATCCAGTCGTGGCATGCGTCGCACTCGGAGTGATAGGTACGAGGAAGGTCGCAGGGGGCAGCAAGACAACATTGATGACAGTATAAAAGCTTGGTTAAGGAAAGAGATGACCAAGTGGGAACAAAGTTTCAAAGCTGATGTAGGGGATGCTCGGGACGATGAGGTTGAATCTCCATTTTAAGAGGAAATAAGGTCAGTAAAATTTCCAAGACGATTCATTATGCTAACCATGACACTTTATAAAGGCCATACCGATCCGAAATCGCATGTTGAAGGTTTCATTTTGCTGATGGAGGTCCAAGAAATGGTGGGGGATGCTATTTGCAAAGTGTTCCCGTTAACCTTGGGCGAGCCGGCAGTATTATGGTTCAGAAGTTTAACCCCAGGGAGCATCGACAACTTCTCACAGCTGAAGAAGTCATTTGTTCGACACTTCAAGGGAGCATGTGTCCCAAAAAAGATAATTGGGGAGTTACGACTTGTAAAACAGGGGGATGATGAGCCTCTGGAAATATTTATCAAACGATATCACAACTTGGTGCTCGAGGTTGGGGGATATGAGTCGTTGGAGGCCTTGGAAAGTTTGAAAGGGGCTTTAAAGGTCGAGAGACTTTGGACCCACCTAAGAGTCCAAGACACACCGGATTATGCCACTGCGTTAGAGATAGCGCGGAGGTTCGCTTTGCTAGAAGAAGAGGAGAAAATATTTAGAGGCGCAGCAACAAAAGAAAGGGCAGCAAGATCAGAAGCTCCTCAGAGACAAGACAAGGAGATCAGAAAACTGCCCCCAAGACAGAGGGAATTCAAGCCGATGCCTTCGAGTAATCAAGAAAGAAGGATTCCGACTCAAGTAAATCAGGTCGCCCGGGAAGAGGTGTACGTCCCTTTGAATAAACCATTGAGGCAAATCATTATGGAGATTCAGGGCAGTGGGCTCTTGGCGGAACCTGATTTCATGAGATACCTGCCGGATAAGAGGAATAACGGAGCCTACTACATGCACCATAATTTGAGGGGGCATGCGACAGACGGATGCAAAGACTTGAAAGAACAAATGGAAGACTTAGCACACAATGGTTACCTGAATAGATATATCGACCATGAAATTATGGCGGCTAGGCAGAGGTCAGACCATAGGCAAGTGAATACCATTGCCGGAGGAAGAACGCTGGCCGGAAACTTTATTAAGGATATGAGGAATTACAATCGTGGCCGGAGGCCAGAGGTTTTGGCAATGGAACAGACATTGGGAGCTCATGTTGGTCGGTCAGTGCCAATAATGTTCACAGATGAGGATGCTCGAGGGGTGAATTTCCCCCACGATGATGTTTTGGTGATTGAGGTAGTAATCGGTGATTTCGAGGTGGATAGAATCCTAGTAGATCCCGGAAGCGCGGTGGATGTAATTTCCAAAGAAGCCTTGGATGGTCTCGAAGTGGAATGTGCAACCCTAACCGATGATGAGACTCCGATATATGGCTTCAGAGGTTCAACCATAGTTCCGTTGGGAAGAATACAGTTGGCAATGACAGTTGGGATCCTCCCCCAGACCCGAACGATTATGACATATTTCACATTAGTAGACTGCATGAGCAGTTATCAGGTCATCGTTGGTCGGCCATTCATGATGAAGTTAAAAGCTGCAATATTCTGCTACTACCTGAAATTGAAATTTCCTACTCGGGATGGGATTGGAATCGTGTGCGGTAGCCAGAAAGCCTCCCGGAGTTGCTTTGCTACTCTTTCAAGGGAGACTCTTTGTATTGAAAATAATGGCCAGAAAAGAAGGGGAGATAAAGACGGGGAAAGGACAAGTAAAATACCAGGTCATCAGCCAAAGAAAGTTTCTCGGTTAGGGGCGATTGAAGAATTGGAGTCCGTAGAGCTGTTCGGGTCGGGAAAAAATATGAAGATAGAGACAGATTTGGATGAAGCCCCGAAACAAGACTTGCTGAAATTCTTAAAACAATATCCAGATGTATTTGCATGGAGGCACAATGATATGCCCGGTATAGACCCGAAATTTTTTAATCATCGTCTGGCGGTGGATCCGGCTCACATGCCGGTTAAACAGAAAAAAATGATCTTCAATCAGGAGCAGTGCGAAGCAATAGCAGAAGAGGTAGAAAATTTATTAAAAGCTGGATTCATCAGAGAGGCGAGGTACCCAGACTGGGTGTCAAACGTGGTCATAGTAAAGAAGCTCACTGGAAAGTGGAGGATGTGTGTAGATTTTACCGATCTCAACAAAGCTTGTCCAAAAGACAGTTTCCCATTGCCAAAGGTGGACCAATTGGTAGATTCAGCGGCTTGCCATGGGCTGCTCAGCTTTATGGATACATTCTCGGGGTACAACCAAGTCAAGATGTATCCTGGAGACGAGGAAAAGACAACCTTCATCACCGATCAGGGACTATACTGTTACAAAGTAATTCCTTTTGGTCTAAAAAACACTGGAGTAACGTTTCAAAGATTGGTAAATAAGATCTTCAAGCCACTTATTGGTACGTCCATGCTGGTGTACGTCGATGATATGATAACCATGTCCATGGAACAATCTTGTCATGTGGCTGACCTAAAGAAGACTTTTGAGTTACTATGGATGTATGACCTGAGGTTGAATCCAGAAAAATGTGCTTTCGGAGTAGCCTTGGGAAAGTTTTTGGGTTATATGGTGAGCTCCAGAGGTATATAGGCAAATCCTCGGAAGATCCAGGCTATTTTGGATCTGAAGTCTCCGGGGACAGTCAAGGAAGTATAAAGCCCAACAGGTCGAGTGGCCGCACTGAATCATTTTATTTCCCGAGAAACTGACAAATACCATCATTTTTCAGAGTTATCAAGAAGGCAAAAAGAGAGGTCAACTGGACAACGAAATGCGAGGAGGCCTTCCAGAAGTTGAAGCAGTACTTGACACAGCCCCCGCTTTTAGCAAAACCAATCCCGGGTGAGACCTTATTTTTGTATTTAGCTGTTTCCGAGCATGCTGTAAGTTCAATATTAATACAAGAGGCCGATAAAGTTCAAAGGCCCATATATTATGTTAGTAAAGCTCTGTTAGATGCTGAAACTAGATATTCAACGCATGAACTGATCGCCTTATCGTTAGTTACTGCAGCCCGGAAATTACGACCTTATTTCTAGGCCCATCCCAATGGATTTTACACTAGTTGACCATTAAGGCAGATCTTAATTTCCTTCCTACCAAAGGCAGCAATAAAGGGTCAGGCTTTGGTGGATTTTGTAGCAGAATTTACGACATCCTAGGTTCTAGCAGTTATGGAAGGCAGATGGGAGTTTTCGGTAGATGGCACCGTCAGCTCACAAGGTGGTGGAGCCGGGATTGTGTTGAAAAGAGGCGAAAGAGAGGAAACCGTATACGCCTTAAGATTTGCCTTCGAGGTCACTAACAACGAGGCAGAGTATGAAGCAATTTTGGCTGGCTTAAGATTATACGCAGTAAGGGGCATTCGTGATGTAACTATAAAGAGTGACTCCTAATGAGCCGTCCAACAACTGAAGGGAGAATTCCAGGCCAGAGAGTCAAATATGATAGCCTACTTGGCGGCGGTAAAAAGATTGGTCGGGAGAATGGGGAAAGTAGAATTCGAGCAGATCGGTCAGAAGGATAATCATCAAGCGGATTCTTTAGCACGGCTCGCTTCATCAATTAGATCGGAAAAGCCCAGAACAATCCCTTTGATTTGTCTCCAAGTAAAAAGTGTGGGGGAACCCGAAGTAATATAGCTTGATCTGGAGGACGGATCTCATTAGATGCAACTGATTAGAGAGTATTTGGAAACAGATGAGATGCCAGAGGAAAAGAAAGAGGCCAGAAGATTAAAATATAAAAGCAACAGGTTTTCTTTGATTGAATGAGTGCTATACCGGAGGGGTTATACGGTGCCACTCTTAAGGTGTCTAGCAGAGGAGGAAACTGATTATGTGCTCCGAGAGATTCATGAGGGGATTTGTGGAAGCCATGATGGGGGACAATCAATTATCTTTAAAACTTTGAGGCAATGTTTTTACTGGCCAACTATGCATCAGGACGGGATGAAAATAGCCCGGAAATGCGACGGATGTCAAAAAAATGCTAACATCCACCACCTTCCAGCAGAACAGTTAACTTCCTTATCCAGTCTGTGGTCTTTCTCTCAGTGGGGCCTAGACATTATTGGGCCAATGTCGAAAGGGCGAGGGCAAGCCAAGTATACTATAGTGGCCATAGATTATTTTACCAAATGGGTAGAAGCTGAGCCTTTGTCCACAATCACAGAGAAGAAAGCAATTCAGATTTTGAAGAAGAATATTATCTGTAGGTTTGGAATTCCCCGAGCCGTCATCACTGATAACGGGAAGGAGTTTGACAACAAAGGCTTTAAAAAGCTTTGTGAAGATCTCCAGATTGCTTTAAGGTTTGCTTCACCGGCTTATCCCAAGTCTAACGAGCAGGTCGAGGCTGCTAACAAAGTTATTAAAGCAAATCTTAAAGCTCGACTCGGAGTTTGCAAGGGGTTATGGGTCGAAGAACTACCGGATGTATTGTAAATCGGACAACCTGCAAAAACTCCACAGGAGAAACCCCATTTTCTTTATCTTATAAGTTTGAGGCAGTCATTCCGGCAGTAATTGGGATAACTACTCACAGGGTTCGGTATTTCGAAGATGAGCAGAACGAGGAGCTCTCAGAAATCATATTGAAGAAAAATGGGAGAGGACTGCTATAAATACTGCGATCTATCAACAAAGAATGGCTCGGTTCTACAACAAGAAAGTCCGGATTCGGTCTTTCCTTCCAGGCGACCTAGTTCTGAGAAGGGTTACTCTGAATACCCGAAGACCATATGAAGGTTCGTTGGGTGCCAAGTGGGAATGGCCGTATAAGGATGCGGAAATTGTGAGGCCATGTGCCTATCTTCTAAAAAGCCTTGGAACGCTGAAATGCTGAGAAAGTACTTTAAAAAAGTTTGCAAAACGGAAAATCCCGATGATCGATTCAATCAGTGATGAAAACTCAATTATAGAGCCTCTCTTAAAATGACCCGCATAGAGTTTAAGAAGGGCGGTATGCCCTGTGAATATGAATAAAACTTTCACCCTTAAATTAAGAAGCTTGCTCATTTTTTGCCTATTTTTTTAATTAAATGTGAAAGCCATATTGATATTCTGGGGACATCCTCGATGCGAAGGTAATGATTTGAGGACAGAAAATGCACCAAACCCATGGCATGCCAAACACTGGTGTCACTATCAAACCCCCGGGTGAAGTGTTTCGATCTGGTCCTTATCGTTTTAAGTGGGTTTGAGTTACTTCAAGGGATGAAGTGCATGAGGGAGCGCGTGAACCCCTCGTGGTAGTATCAAACTCCCGAGGCCGGAACGTAACTACCTCATGACTTGAATTTTTGAGGAACACCTCGGAATGGCAACCGCGAGGAGGGAGTGCCCCTGTTAGGCAATTTGCCCAACTGAGTCAGTGGTATCACCCCGGGATGGCGACTACGGTGAGGGAATTCCCCCGTGAATGAATCTGCCTAACCGGTTTAGGGAAGACGACTGCGGGAAGCGTGTTCCCGTAGGTTTAGTTTGACCGCTTGGATCAAAGAGAAGTACAGCATGAGGAGGTTTTTGCCCTTGTTGCGTGTGCAAGCTCCAGAGCCGCTCAAGCATAAGGAGGTATTTTTTCCCTTATGATCTCGGCCGCTCACTGATCCATATCTCGGCTCGTCGGGACACCGAATTGTGAGATTCAGAATTATGTTTTGGAGACTTCGGGCAGGACGCTGTCTGAAGGCATCCGAGTTGTTATTTACCATTGTGAAATTATTTCATTTGGTGTATGTGCTAAGTCACCCCCACCTTTTGCCTATTCTAAATTCTCATTTTTTGTTTTTCGCTGGTCTAGCAGGGGGACGCCCGTGCCAGAGTTAGCAAAGCCTCGAAGGTTGATTTATTTCCTTTCCATGTAAGGCTTCATGGTCTATCAGGGGGACGCCCGTGCCAGAGTTAGCAAAAAATTGAATGAGTGAACAATAGAGAGAACAAATTTTTTCCCTTTAATACTAGTGTTGACCGACTTTAGCAATAGGAAATGGGGTATTTTTATCATTTTCAATTTTTTTAATCAAATAAAAAAGCATTAAACTTTATTATATCCAATCAAATTTAGACATATATAAAACATAATCAATTCATGCCATGTTTTCCAATCAAAATTCACCAAGTATTATTCAATTAATAATAAATGGATAAATATTGAAAAATTAATTATTTAATTATTTAACTATTAAATAATTAAACAATTAATTTATACAAATATATGTATTTTATTTACATTAAATAATAAATACATATATTTATGGCATGTGTCAAAATCTCATTTGACGAAAAATTAATGTGTATCTAATCGTATTATGTATAAAATACAAATACACAATAATTATTATCGGACAAAAATCCCATAAAGCATGTGTTATCGTTTAACGATTAAACGATCCAAATTAACTCATTTAATCCAGTGAAGTATTATGAATAATCTGTATTATTCATATCGCGTTGCCCAAGTGCTCAACGAGTACACTTCATATTGTAGGACTCTCTAAGTTTAGGTTTATCTGTCATGAAATCCAATTTCGTGTCCATAATCCACTCATTCATGGATTATGACGACCACAGATAATCTCGCTAAACTATACAAGTCGAGGTCATAGCATACGTATAATCCTTCTGTCACGGGCTATCCGTATTATACCTGGGATATAGATCAGAACGTCAAATCCGTTCGGTATAATACAATCGACTTTTAATTTACGATCTCTAAATAACACTCGGAACTGGTTTCCAAAGTTATACCACGACCATGGATTTATTGGATCGTAAACACGTGAGGATGCCTATGCCCCGTACACAGGACTGACAGATCCTATCTTGATACACACAGGATATCATTAGCATCAGTCCACACCCAACGAACAGGCGGAGGTCTGATCATGATTAAATCGTGGACGTGACTGCCATCAAAGTGTAGAGGATAACTCATATATCCACAGTGGTATCTCAAGTCGAAGGACCACTATGCTCGCTCAACTCGAGAAGGTTCCTATTGACGTTGGTGTACCATCTATTAGGAAACCTTCAGTGAGTCGTTCAGTGTCTTATCAAATAAACACCTACATGTCTATACGAGTCTCCCAAGACTCATGGTTCACTGGGATAAACCATCGGACCAAGTCACGATATACGACATGTACTGGTCTCAGCGGATTTTACTAACCGACCCGTGTTAGTAAATCTTGACCAGGAACTTTATTTAAGGATATACAACTAATAGTGTGATTCCCAATGTCGATTACAAACTACGTTGTAACTGCGCACTATACTGTAAATCTCAGGGTCTTTGTCTAATATACACGTATCACTGAACCATATTCAGTTTCGATATAATCATAATCAGATTAGATCGAATAAATGTATAAAAGACAAGAGTGCTACCAGTAAAAATTAATAATATTATGGAAAATTGAACCGCTCGTATTAATGAATCGGACATAAATACGATCCGGATTGGCATTCGGAGCATCAACCCTAACAGTTGGATGACTCAGCGTAGGCAGAGAGATAGTACCAGCCGTGATGAGTCCGGTGGTTGGCTTTCAGTATGTACAACCTTTTAACCTCCTCAAGGGTCGGCTCACCAAGCCCCGCCCAGTGCCAGATTACATAAAGACCAGCCAAAATCCTCCAACTGTTCAAACTTAATTGACAAGGGGCAATCTCCATCTCAGCTAATAGCCATCCAAAATATGGTTGAATTAGCAACCGTAGACCACATTCAAAGAAGGCCGAAAGAAGAGCCACTGATCCTTTATCAGGCTGGCTAGCACGATCGTGCGGTCGAGGAACTTCAAGAACGATGTCTGTTGGAATATCATAACGTTTTCGAAGCAATTCCAGATCGTCATTCGTTATCTTGGAAGGCCGATTCATATCAAGTGCCGAGTGGTTGAGATCACCAGGCTTCCAATCCTTCTGAGGAATCCTAATGTGATAAGTGTCGTTCTCAATTTCAGAGGGAGTAGGGGTGGTGTCAGCATCTTCCATTTTAGATGCTTCTGAACTCAAAGAAGGCTCGTTTTGAAATTTTGAAGGTCCCTCTGAGGAGTTTTCACTATCAGACATTCCTAAGTTGACGAAGTGGGTGAAAAGGTTAGCCAATAACTACTGTAATGCACACAAGGCTCACATGATTGCCCTAAAAGGCCAACAGATTAGACCTACAGTCTCTACACGCCCTATCAAAATCTACATAACATGAAGTCTTTCCCTAGCTATATCAAGCCAAACAAAAACCCAAAAATAAATTCGGAGTTACTCTAACCTATTACTAATCGCCCTACCAAACACATATACACTACAAAGATCCTAAAATCGTCATATATAAAGAATACAACGCAAATAGAAAGAAAGAGAAAGATGAAGAAGAAGAAACAACAAAGTGTTCAATAGTTGAAAGGTAAAAACAGGGAAATTATTCTGGAAACTTACTTGCGTCTTGTGAAAAGGTTGAAGATTGATTGAAGCGGTATGGTCGTCCTTTAAATTTAACCAGTCGCTATTAAGAGAGGAGCTCAGGATATTCGTAAAAAGAAGACAACAATGTCCATTCCTTTTTCTTATAATTTAACTCGGTGCTTTAATGGCCATCGGATTAAGCATACAACGCCGGATGTGCGCCACATGTCACTTTAAGGAATAACCCTTCAAAGAGTTAGATGGACGGTTGAGATTGGGCGTCCTTTGGTTTGGCAATGGTGGACGGATCGTTTGCCTTTTGGAGGGAGAAGAACGGATGGTTGATAAGTGGCAAACTCCTGTTAAAACTAGGGGTGAGCAAAACCGGTTTCGGTTCCGGTTCCGCATAGA
This sequence comes from Zanthoxylum bungeanum, assembly GCA_019454045.1. Classification (NCBI taxonomy): domain Eukaryota; kingdom Viridiplantae; phylum Streptophyta; class Magnoliopsida; order Sapindales; family Rutaceae; genus Zanthoxylum; species Zanthoxylum bungeanum. The sequence goes on along the minus strand of SKCR01032766.1, from coordinate 130,464 downwards.
ACCGGAACCTACCCGGAAAAAATTGGTTCCTAATTAAGTGGAACCGGAACCTACCCAATTAAATAGGGTACCCTATTATTCGGTTCCAATTCGGTTCCGGTCCGGTTCTGGTCCGGTTCCGAATTCCCCTAACTTCAGCAGCTGCATGCTCAAAATTACTGATTGAGAAGTGAAAGCAGAGCAAAATAAGCAAAGTGAACAGAGAGTTAAGCAAAGAATCTGAAATATGAGTGCAAGTTTAGCAGTAACAGCCATTTTTTGTAGTATGGGCACTACCATGCAAGATTATGACATCCAATATGTGAAGGAAAGTGAATTTGACAGAAAGCAAAGTGTTTGCCATTTTTTTGTAGTATGAACACTACTCATCTTTTATTGCCTGATGCCAATATTGATACTGTAATGCTTCTTTCACAGTATCTGGTTCCTTGCTGATTTAAGGCAGCAGTAATGGAGATCAATCAATTACCCTTTATAAAATTGGGTATCGAATTCGGTTCTAAATTCGGTTCCGGTTCCGGTTCTATGGTCCGGTTCCGGTTCCGTTTATTTTGGAACCGGAACCGGACCGGTTAAAAATCGGTTCCATCTATTTGGAACCGGAACCGGACCGGTTACAACCGGTTCCGGTTCCAAACCGGGATTTCCGGTCCGGTTCCAACCGGTTCCGGGTCTACCCGGAACCGGTGCTCACCCCTAGTTAAAACCTAGCAGTGATCTGATGGGCATTTAAGAGGATGTGACAGTTGCGCGTCTCGAGGGATAATCTAAAGAAAGGGCAATAAAGAAATTTCACTTCAGTTGGAACAAAGGCAGGCCAAGGACGAGATAAGTGTAAAACTTTGAGATTCTTCTCCAATGATCGACCATCGGTTTTGTCAGAAGAACCATTCTTTTTGTGTATAATTCCCGGCACCAACTCGTACACTTGTTGGAACCGAGAACTAAGGGATAGATGTTGGAGGTATTTTCAAACACCAAGGCATTTGAACAGTGTGACAGGGGTAAAAATGGTAACTCCCTTATTTGATTAAGATCCTTAGTGCCGACCTGACCATAAAGATGATGCAGGACATGTGACATATTTCGACAGAAAAGGCCGAACAGTTAGTAACAATAATCGACCACTTCAGCAAGGTTAGTCAGATACCATCAGATCGGCAACAGTTTCTCTCATATCGGGGATTGGCTGGGCCGACCTCATGAAGACCGGGCAAACATTAAGATATTTTCCATCGCCTCATCCTTACTGGATAAGGTAATAAGACACTATCCTTATTAGATAAGATGATGAGACATGTGATGATGAAAATAAGATATTTTCGGCCGGATGGCCTTGGGGGAAGGGAGCCCATTAATGGATTCACATGGGTGACATCATCTAGAATGAGCATATAACCGCCTCTCTTTAGTATAAATAGGAGAGGGAAACACATTTGTAGGGGTTGGTGAGTTGATTAGAAAACAATTTACTAAAAAGTTAGAAAAAACTATCATGTAAACACCACAGCTCGGTTTTCACATTGACCGACCATAAAACAGGTCGGCCGAGCATGATTTAATACTAAAACATCATTTGTTTTGTGCCCGTGGACGTAGGTTGGATTCAATCCACCGAACCACGTTAATATTTTGTGTCGATCTGTGTGTTCATTCCCTTGTGTCGAAGTTTGCTTTTGGTTCTCTACAACCAAACAAATTCACTGCTGAATGAATGTTGAATCCCGAGAATAATAATCCACTTATTGTCCCTGAGACGAAAACCAGCCGTCAACAAAAATCATATTTAAAAATATTTTTTTAAAATTAAAAATATTTGAAATCTCTTAATAATATGTTCAAAAATACTAGTCTGAGTAATATTGATAAATCAACCCTTATTTTCTATTTGTGATGTTGAATTTCATTTGGGTTTAAGGTTTGTGGATGCCTTGATTCACTTGTTGTCACATTATCCGAATGCTAACATCAGCTACCTCAAATGTCAATGCATTTAAGTCTTGTAGATGTAGTGTGGTTCTGCCTGACTTGTTAAGAGATTTATGAGTCAGTCACATCATGTTTTCAACTGTAGCTTTTATCAAACACTTTATATATATCAACACCTTTTAAAAAAGGAAAAATAATTTAATAATTGATTCAAGGTTTTTATTAAAGCTCAATCTCTATTTGTAATTAGAGAAAGTCTAGGAAAATACCTTGTCAATACACGACGGTCTGCCTAATAAAATTATGTAACATGTTTTAAAATTTACTTCTATGTGGTAAAATTTTAATAGTTGATTATGTGACAACATTGTTTCATCTACAATCCTTATGGTTAATAATATATATATATATATTTTGAAAGATAATAACAGATATATTTGTTAAACATAAATGGGTTGGTGAAGACCCTAAAATTATATATGGGTTTTTGTTTTTCTTTCATTGAATAATATTTTTTCAATGGTTGGTAGGGTAGGTAAGTTTCCATTTGCATCTCTTTAAACTTAGTGAAATGTTTGAGCGAATTATTAAGTAATGAAACTTTGTAGTTGTTGAAAAGGAAGGAGTTCTTTAACTTATCTCTCTTAATCAAAAGTTCATTGGATGAAAACGCCTTAATTTAAATATATTCTACCTTTCATTAGAATAAAACAATCTAGGGACTGAATTTCTCGAATTGATCTCATCATTTTTTGTTTATTTTGCAAGTCTATGAACATATCAACATACCACATTTTGCAGTGTCGGTTGAACATTATAATACTGATATTAATTCTTGTGCCACACGATTGCAATCAAGACGTATAATGTTAGTTTTGATATTATTTCTTACAAAATCATGGGTAGAATTCATTATTAGAAATCGGTTTGTAAGAAGAGAGAGTCCATGAGCTTATAAAACACCGATCAATCTCATATATATCTTCGCAACTTAAAAGTGATATTATTTTGTGATAAATATAAAGAGTCGTCTAAGTGTTATAATCTCGTGCCACATGATTGCAATCGAGAGACGTATAATGTTAGTTCTGATACCACTTCTTACAAAATCATGGGTATAATTCATTATTAGAAATCGATTTATAAGAGGAGAGAGTCCATGAGCTTATAAAATACCGAATTTTGTGATAAATATAAAGAGTCGTCTAAGTGCTATAATCTTTCACTTTTATTTGTTAATGGTAATTTTTGATCAAAATAAACCCTCATCTCCAAGTTAAATCAGAGCCGTCAATCTTTAAATCAAGTGGACCCCACCACCAACCATCACATGCCAGTTGCCACTTTCCATTCCCACCAACCCCCCAGCGCCCGCCTTCAGATTCCTTTATAACGAACTAAAAATAATTGCAAATAATTTTTTTATCGACAAATTATTCAATAAAATATCAAATCAACCCAAAAAAGTTTGCGAAACAATCTCGTATAGATTCTCCAATGGCTAATTCACTTCATTCAACAACTAGCTTGATGCCCAATCGGGTCGGTTTCCGACACAGCAAAATACCCGCCCAAATTCCCGGATCCGTTTTTCTCCCTCCTCAGCATCTTCACAGTTTGATTCTCAGCAAGTAAGTTCCTCTTCATTTTCAATTTTTAAGCAATAGAAATGTGAGAATGCAACTGGGTTTTTGCTTTTTTCTTTTTTTAGTTGTGATTGCTAATCGGTTCAACTGATAAAATCTTTGAGGTGGTTGAGTTTTTGGATTGAAATATCTACTGAGATTTTGTTAGCAACCGGTTTAGTTTTAGCTTTATATTATTTTTTTGTTTTATTTTTATATTCTTATGCAATTCGTTCAATTACTGAATTATTTTGGGATAGTAAAAGAGGTGTGAGGTTTAAACGCCGCTATAAGGTTTAAATTCTGGTCAAATTGGGACTGGGGAGGGGTTTAGTTTATATTGATGGGTAATTAAGAAGATATGAATTTTGAAATTGGGTTTTTGTTTTTAGGAGTGATAAAAGAGTGCTGAGTGTGAAGGCGTGTAGTGGGATGGAAGAAATGCATGTTGATATCTCTCTGAGTCCGAGAGTTAATTCTGTGAAGCCGTCGAAGACTGTGGCCATTACTGACCAGGCGACCGCATTGGTTCAGGCTGGTGTGCCTGTTATTCGGTTGGCTGCTGGCGAGCCAGATTTTGATACTCCGGCAGTTATTGCAGAGGTAAAGTTCATTTCTTTGTATAATTTTTGGGAAAATTTTGCTAAATTTATGATATACACGTGTTTGTAACTAGTGTGCTTTAACTTAATTTTGAAGCCAATGTAGCTGATGTCTTTGTTAAACACCTCTTTTTGCTTGAGACTTAATGTTTACCAACTACCAGTCTACCCATACTTCACAATTCACATTTAGTTATTTCCTTTATAGTAGTGAATTTAAATTGGCCCTACATGTTTTTTTTTTTTTGATAAATTGAAGAGAGGGTTTTAAACTGATTTTGAAAACTTTGGAGTTATTTTGGAAGAATCTTAGGACTATATGGGTTTGCTTGTATTTAAATAGAAGGGTAAAGAGGTACTAAGATTTTATCCGCTGGTAGCTTATAATATTTTTTGATTTATAGGCCGGCATAAATGCAATCCGTGAAGGTTACACAAGATACACTCCAAATGCGGGTACTTCGGAGCTTCGTTCAGCAATTTGTCATAAGCTTAAAGGTTGGTTTGGTATAAGACTGTACCGTACCTGATCTATATTTCTGAGATTACATTTTAAATTCCCTTTTCCTGTTTTTCAATCGTGACAGAGGAGAATGGGTTATCATATACACCTGATCAGATTTTGGTGAGCAATGGAGCCAAGCAGAGCATTCTTCAAGCGGTTCTTGCTGTTTGTTCTCCTGGAGATGAGGTGAAATTGTGAACATTGTATCTGGTTCTTATTTGGTTGTTCGGTATGCTTTCTCTGATTAGGCTAAGCTTGCAATTTGTGGAACTATTGATTGTTATTGTTATTTCTATTATTTTTCAAATTGTTTGGAAACACTTTTGCTTGAATCAAATATAATAGTCTTCCAATTGAGCATAAGTAGAAAACTGTTGCTTAGGCTCTGTTTAGGAGTGTGGTGTGGTAGCTTAAAATCTACAACTGCTGTGAAATCAAGCCTTAGCTGTTAAATTTGAATACAAATACTAATTTTGAAAAAATCATAGAAATATTAAAGTTAATATAGGTTGCAAGTGTTTACCAATCACTTTAGATTTGTAGCTTAAAGCCACATATTCTCAACATCAAATGCCAAATGGAGCCTTAGTGTCAGTTACCAGATTCCGGCAGAGATTTGAATTGACTTTCAGAAAAATTATGCACCTAAGTTTTCACTGAATCATGCATCATTTCTGCATTTGACCTCTGTAGTCTGCACTGGAGCAACATCTAGGGAATCATCGCTGCATGATGACATCTTCCCAGCCAATTATCAGGAAAATAAACATGCGAGCAATTAATCTTTGGGCTTTATCCCTGTATTTAACTTTTGGATAGAATAACATTGTTCAGTTTATAAGTACTCAGAGAACTGGCAGGTTCTAGATCGAACATTTTAATTGTTCATGTCAAAAGTAAAATCATGGAATGATATGGTTAAGCATGTAGTAGTCCATGAGATTCACAACCACATTATCTTTCATGACTATTACAGACCGAATAGCCCTCTCTTGTTGCAAGAATGAAATGGAAGTTAGATTATATAGATATTTCCTTTGTGTTTCCAACATGTTCTTATTATTTAGAGGATCAGGTCAGATTCATGCTCACCTTGCTTGGTTCATGACTGCTGGTCATTCAAATGTTAAATGATTTTACTTTTAGAGATTGATCACATTTACCAACAATCATTTTCCTTCTCCAGGTTATAATTCCAGCGCCCTTTTGGGTTAGTTACCCAGAAATGGCCAGGATTGCTGATGCAAGACCTGTGATTCTTCCAACACGCATTTCTGAAAACTTTCTCTTGGATCCAAAGATTCTTGAATCCAAACTCACTGAGAAGTCAAGGCTGCTGATTCTTTGTTCTCCATCTAACCCAACAGGATCTGTTTACCCCAAGGAACTGCTTGAAGAGATTGCAAAGATTGTAGCAAAGCATCCCAGGCTGCTGGTAAATCTCATTGAACCTGAAGTTTCTAGTCATACAATTTGCCAACGATTGAATCCTGAACCTTCTTTGGCTGGTTTTTTCAGGTGCTGTCTGATGAAATATATGAACACATAATTTATGCACCCGCAACTCATACAAGCTTTGCATCTTTGCCGGGTATGTGGGAAAGGACTTTGACAGTAAATGGGTTCTCAAAGGTACTTCAATTTTTACATTTGTGCTAAAACATACCAAGAATATTGGTTGCCCTTGCTGAGGATTGACTTGTGATTATGGCATTCTAGGCCTTTGCAATGACTGGTTGGCGGCTTGGATATATTGCAGGCCCTAAGCACTTTGTTGCAGCATGTAATAAGCTCCAGAGTCAGGTATTTTGGATTCCTCTCAAGTCTCATCCACATCTTTAAATGTTAAAACTCACCTGCCTTGCATTACATGATATTTTGGTTTCTGCGTTTTCTTTCTTTGAATGTTAATCCTTTATACAACGAAAGATCACTCTTTGTGAGTGGCTTCAAGAAGAATGATTTTGATATGTACTTGAATTATACCAGTTCCATGATAATTGATCAAAGAGGGAAATGTTTGTCCTTTCTGAACTTCGAGCTTTTGAGTAATTATGTCAATGTTAGGTCTTTTTTGATTGACCCTTCCAAAGAGTTTTCATACAATTTTTACGCAAGGTCATAAGTTTCTTTTCTTTTTCCTCTGTCAATATTCATGAAAAGGGAAATACTTGTGGAGCTTGAAATCTTTGGGCACAATAAAGGAAATGTGTTAGACTGTATTGGGCTAAATGCTGAGGCATATGTAGATGATTTATGAAGTAGCATATGAACAAGATAATTCATACTTTTCTGTTTTTATATAATGCGATAACAAGTTTTTCGGACAATTTATCTCAATCTAGAGGTCATTTGACATGTGAACTAACATAAGTAAACTTAAAAGCGGGATACTACTTAATACAGCAACTAACTCAGGGAGAAGGGAGAGAAAAGCAGGGAGGATGTGGGCTGGGTTAAAGAGTTATGTGATTGTTGGATTTTCTTGATATATTAGGAATAAGATAAGCTGGAGAAAACACTGTTCTGATCACATCTAGTAACAGAATGAACAAAGTTTGATTGACATAATTTTGTACTTTTTTATTTTCTTATAAGAAATAATGTAACTTGAATTTGAGAAAGAAAGCTAATGATACTAGTGGTTGGTACATGTAAAATTTGATTTTTTTAAAAAGATTATTTAAAGCACAAAGCAGATATGCTATGTGTGTTTCCAAAACTTACACACTCAATTTATTGACGATTTTTGTGGAGAAATTTTTCAAGCGATAAAGAATTAAATGTTGTACATAAATTTCTATTGTATTTCTATGTACTCATATGTATATTTTGCTGAAAGATTATATATCGACATACCAATTTATTTTCATAGAATATTTGTACCTTGTTCTTTGTAATTGCAGCTTATTGCTGTTTTATATTGTTCCAGTTCACTTCAGGTGCCAGTAGTATATCTCAAAAAGCTGGTGTTGCTGCATTAGGTTTAGGCTATGCTGGCGGGGAGGCAGTCTCCACAATGGTGAAAGCTTTCAGGGAACGGCGAGATTTCTTGGTTACAAGCTTAGGAGAATTGGAGGGCGTTAAAATGTCAGAACCTCAGGTACTGGCCTCAGTTACATTTTCATTTTTTGGTTTGTGATTGCTCTTGCATATGCCTTCATTGTTTCTTCTTCTTCACGTGCTATGTTAATCTTCCTGTTTTTACTTCTTGCTTGCAGGGAGCTTTCTATCTCTTCATTGATTTCAGCTCTTACTATGGATCAGAGGCTGAAGGCTTTGGGAAAATTGAGAATTCAGAGTCTCTTTGTCGATACTTGTTGGAAAAGGCTCAGGTATTGTGTGGCCGCTTCATGATTTCCTTTCTATGTATCCAAGTTTAATTTCAATTCAGAATTTTTTGTCGTAATTAGGAAGAAGATTATTATTTTAAAAATCTCAAGAAAAGGTCTTATAATCACCGATTCTAGTTTGTTATCTTTAGGTTTACTAAACATTACATGAAGTTTTGCCTTCGATTATTATAGGTCGCATTAGTTCCTGGAGATGCATTCGGGGATGACACTTGCATCCGTATCTCCTATGCGGCATCCCTCTCCACCATACAGGCTGCCGCGGAGAACATCAAGAAAGCTCTTCTCCCACTCAAATCTGCCATCCCGGTTTGATTCAGTTCAGATGAACTAATGTAACTGTTGCTGTTATTTCTTTTCCCGGGATTCAAAATGTGTATTATTGTAATGCTTTGTTTGAGACAAAAGCAGGTTGGTCATCAAGGTTCATTCTTCTCTGTTAGTGATACTCTTATGTACTTTTTAGTTTTTCTTTTTGTATGGAGGTGAACATCAGAACATTATTCAAAATTTCTAATAATTTATTTATGCAAATAAAAATTAAAATGATTCTATTAGAACAAGACTCGGGGTGGATAGAAAAATAGTTTTTTAATTTTTTGTTTTGTTTTATTTGTTTGTTTGTTTTTTCATGTATTGGTTTTGAAATTTTAAAGGATGAGACTTGGTGTAAGTTATTCTATTGTGACATGGAGATTATTAATCGCGGAATCCGTCTTTAAAAGAAAAAAAGAAGAAGATAAAGTTGCGTATATATTGAATTCTTCTTAAAATTCAGTGTGGAAAATCTCATACGTTGGATTATCTTTATTGATTTTGAAATTTATCACAAATTTCTCCTAAATGTTTAATTAACATATTATTCGAATTCTCTCTTGTAATTCACAAGGGAAAATGAAATGGATTCAGATCAGATGGCAAGATTTTCTACAAGTCTCTCATTGCCCTTGCATTCTAGTGGATTATCTTTCAAGCAACAAAAATATTCACCCAATATTATAAGCTGTTAACATTTCCAGGACCTGAATATTAAAATATTCCAAGGTATCTTTCCTTAGAAGGAAAAAAAAAATCAAAATTATGTAAAGGTATCAGGGAATCAATTCAAATCCAGTTCAGGAAAAGTTTTCTTCATAATATTCCTACACATTCATCAAATTAAACATCAATTGCCTGGTGGGTAATGAAAGGTCTAGCCGAAAGGTTTCTTAATTCAATTTCTTGCCCTTGTTTCCTTTCCTGGAATAATATTCCTGCCTCCCTGGAATTGCATTTCTTTACTTTGCATAACACAATGCCTAAACTATTGACTTGAACCACAAGCAAATCAACCTCATATTCAAAGAATTTCTCTTGTATAAAAATCCCAAAAACCTGACGCTAAAAAAACAGGTGAAAATGGAGAGTTTTGTTCCAAGCCAAGCAGAGATTGTGTTTTTTGACTTGGAAACAACCGTGCCCAGAAAAGCAGGGCAACGGTTCTGGGTTCTAGAATTTGGAGCAATCGTTGTCTGTCCGCGAAAGCTCGTGGAGCTCGAGAGCTTCAGTACCCTGATAAAGCCAAAGGACTTGTCTGCTGTTGCATTAAAGTCAAGTAGATGTGATGGGATTACAAGGGAAGCTGTTGAAAATGCGCCAGAGTTTGAAGAAGTTGCTGATAAAATCTTTAGCATTTTGAATGGTAGAGTTTGGGCAGGGCATAATATTCAGAGATTTGATTGTCCCCGTATCAAAGAGGCCTTCGCTGAAATTGGGAAGCCGGCACCTCTGCCTGTTGGAATGATTGATTCTTTAGGAGTCTTGACTGAGAAATTTGGCAGAAGAGCTGGTAACATGAAGGTATGTAGTAAATTTGAAACATTTGCTAAATTTTTCTGACTCTTAGGGGTGATCACGGTTTCGTGTAAAACCGCAACCCGACCCGAACCGCACCGCGCGGTTTGAAAAAAATTAAAAATAATTTCGGGTTAAAAAAATTAGATATTATTTTATATTTTTCTGCTTTTTTAACCATGAAATTTAAGATATTTAATGATCATATGACAACATGCAATGTATAAATGAAAATTAGGTATTTTTTCTCTTCAATTATTATGTGAAAACACACAAAATTTCCTTAAAAAAATTTATAATCTAAACCGCCGACCCGAACCGCCCAAACCGCTAAACCGCCAACCCGAACTGCCGCGGTTTTCCTTATCAAATTTGCGATTTCGGTTTTTAATTTCCCAAACCGCCAACCCGCGCGGTTTGAAGTGAAAAATGAAAAAACCGATCCGAACCGCACCGCGAACACCCCTAACTAACATAGTATTAGAGCCCAAGGCGGCTCTCTAGGTTGTCCTGATTCATATTATACACTTAAAAATTGAAATTTATATCAACCATTGTTTTAAAAACCGAACCAGCGATTTAAAAGGTTTAATGTGTTATTGATTTTTAGATCACCGATTCGACTGGTGTGGACTGGACTATCTCTTTTAGAGCCAAAGTTTCGTACTTGATTCCTCTTAATCAATTTCCTAGATCTTAAATACTGATGCTAACATTGTTTGCATGTGTTTAGATGGCTACATTGGCATCATATTTTGGGTTAGGGCAGCAAAAGCACAGAAGCCTTGATGATGTTCGGATGAATTTGGAGGTCATGAAGCATTGTGCAACTGTACTATTCCTGGTATTTTCTTAAACATATAATATTATTAAATATCCTCGGAATTTTTTCAGTAGATAGCGGAACCACATACATATAAGTATTGAAAATGAAATTTTGTCCCCGCTACAATCAAGTTTTGGCTTCGCCACTACTCACACTAGGGGTGGGCATCGGATCGGATCGGATCCGATTAGCAAATCCGATCGAATCGAGTTGGTCCGGTTCGATGGATTTCGGATCGGATCCGATCCGATCGATTTTTTTTTTTATTTAATATGCAAAACGACGTCGTTACATATTAAATAAAAAAAAATTGAATTATTTCGGATCAGATTTTATCCGATCCGATCCGATCCGCTCGATTTTTTTGACTCAAACCCACCGAATTCGGATCGGATCGGACCAATCCGATCCGAAATAGGATGATTTCGGATCGATTCGATCCGATTCGAATTCGGATCGAACCAATCCGATCCGATAATTATCGGATCGGATCGGATCGAGTTCGATAAGATGATCCGATCCGAACGAATCAAACAGCCCTGGGCATTTCGGATCGGATCGAATTCGGATTCGGTGCGATACGATCCGAATCCGATAATGCCCACCCCGGATACAAAGCTTGTTAGATCTCACAAGATTTTTCTAGCTAGCTGCTAGATTCTTAAAATAATGAGTCATTTTTGTAACATGTTAAAATTTAGCAGGAATCAAGCCTACCAAATATATTGAAGAGCAAGTTGCATAGCTCTCTCACAGTTACAACTCGAAGTAGAAGCAATGGAAAATTGCCATGCAGAGAAGAAGCAAACAGAAAATCTACTCCAACTTCTCTTGGTTATCAAAGAACTGTTCCCTACTCAAGAGGAAGTTTGAGAAAGGTTCAAAATCTAATAAAATTTCATCGACAAAGTATTAGTATTTTATGTGCATCCGGACGATAAATTATCTACATACACTTAACCTGAGCTTGACTCTAAATATATATAAAGAAAAAAAAAGGGAATCCAATGAGATTAAAAAAATACATTTTTCAATGCAAATTATATATATAGTTCTTCTCTAGCGTAAACATGTACACTTTCAAATACAATTTTTAAACGACGGAAATTATTACATCCACCCAAAATTAAGCTAAATTTTGAAAATACCCATCGTTTTTTAAAATTATCATATGTCCACTATAAATTATGAAAAATTAACATTTTACATCCAAATTACTGTTTTTTGAATTGTAAAATGTCATTTTCATAACTAATTTTTAGGTGTAAAATGTTCGCAATTAATAATTTTTAGTGTAAAATATCTATTTTGCATAACTTGAGGGGTAGATAATATTTTTAAAAAACAAATTTTTTTTTTTTTTTGAGCAGATGGACGATAATTTCCCTTCAAACAATATGATGTTGATTTGCTTGTAAAAAATTAAAAATTCTCTCCTTTATATATAGAAAATATATGCATGTTTTTTTAGATGATAACTTTATCTACAAAGAAGTGAATAAAACTTTTTATTTAAACATTTTTTTTTTATACAGAGAATTATCCGTAATTATTTTTAAAAATGTGGACAGCATCTAATAATTTCTTAAAAATAAAAATTTACAATTTCATATTTATCAGGCTAACAATTATGGAAATTAAATTATGTGGAAAAACAGGTGACAGAAAGTATGAAGAATCTACTGTGTAAATCTCAAGGAAACAAGCCTCTTAATACTTTTCTGAAGCACTCTCATTCACTGCTTCGATGAGAACGAACAGGAACATAACTTTCAAATGCTTCCATGGAGGTGGATGACAATTACAAGTTTACCAGTGGGGGCAGTTTGGTAAAATGCTCTTCGAATGGTTTATTCAATTTGCAGACTGGTTTTTATGTCATAATTAAAATTCTTTTGTTGATTCTTTTTTATTGGTTTTTTTAATTCATGGAGGCCAATATGTATATATGAAAAATAATATGGTTTGCCACAACTCGATTTCAAGAATGAAGTTGTTAGGAATTTAGGTTAAAAGTAATAAATAGAAAACAAAAGAAAAATCACACAATGATATACGATTTATTTGGTTCGTTTCAAATTGAATTATATTTAAGGATCGTTGTTGCGTTTTCACTATATTAAAAGAGAGGTTAGATAAAATTACATTATATAAAAAAAAAAAAAAAAGAGGAATACACACTTATATATATCATCTATCCGAACAATTATCATAATTTAAATTTCATAAAATATCTCATAATATTTTCCAACGGACCACCAAATAAAATGGGTCAGATAATTTTCTACGCTAAAATCTTTTCTCGACCAGTTTTTAGCATCAATTTTCTGCGTCGTTTTATTTCGGTGTTAAAAAATTTAATATATATATATATATATATATATATATATTAAAAAGTCATCTTTACTTCACAAAATAAGTTAATGTTTATCCATCAATAACAAATTCTAAAACGTACCCAAGGGGTGTGGCTTGGTGGTGTAGGGTCCAGGATCTCACCTTGAGGTTCTGGGTTCGAATCCAGGGGGTGCACTTCTTGTAAGAGCCTGGGACAGCCGGTGGTTTTACCTGCGCCGCGGCCCAGAATGGGTGGTTTGGTGGCGTGTTTCCATCGTTTCCAAAAAAAAAAAAAAAAAAATTCTAAAACAATATAGCAATTATCAAATGGCAATCCGTTAACAAATCCAACTGGGTTTTTAATTTATAATACAAACACACCAAGGACAATATTAAATTTTTCCTTAATTTTTTTCCTCTCTCTCTTTCAGGATAAGCCTAATGTTAATACAAGATATATATATATAAGAAATACATAAAGTAATTGAACTATACTTACATCAATTTTTGTCTCCTTTTGCATACTTTCAATTAAATTGAACAATTCTCACAATAGATCAACAACACACTCGATTAAATCGAATCAAAACATTGATTTTCAACAATAATAAACAAAAAAAAAATTAATAAAACGGATTAATTAATCAAACCAAGATGTCTCGGTGATGAAATGATAGACACGCGAGAATCAGAATCTCGTGCTAGAGTTGGATTGATTGGATGATGCAGCTTCTTCTTCTTGTTGTTGTTGCTGCTTCTTCTTCCATCTCTCAATCTCTTTATATAACAAGCCTTTACTTTCATCCTCTCCATTATTATTGCTTTCCTTAACAAGTACATATTTTCCCTTCTTAATTTTGTATCCTAAATTGAAACACATTGATCTCTTCTTTGCCCTAAAAAATTTGATATGAAAGAGAAGAAAGTGAATTAAGCTCTATTAAATCTCACATTAATAGTTATAAATCTAGTTTTGATATTTTCAACTTTTATATATGATTATTATTATTTTTTCATTGGTGAGTGACGGTGACTACAAGGTAATATTGATTACTTTAAGAATAAGTTAAAATGAGATATTTTTAGAATTACTTTAAGAATAAGTTAAGTCACTTGCATACAAGTTTTAGGATCAAACATTAATTCATTATTTATATGTCACCTTCACATTCTCTATTTTTCTATAAATCTTTTCCACCTTTTTAATTATGTTTCAAATTTTAATTAATTATTTATTTAGTTATGACTTTAATTTATTAGTTAATATAGTGGTAGTTTGCACTATAAAAACCTTGTAATTGTAAGGTTGGATAATTCCACATGAATATGTTTCCTTCATTACAAAAGTCAAAAACAATAAATTAACATCCTGTAATCATTCGCCGATTGTATTTCTCATAATTTAATATTGCGATATCCTCATTTTCCACCCAAAAATTAGATAAAAAAAATTATGCAAGGTAAAAAAGTCCGTGTTTAGTCCGGGATAAAAAAAAACTAAGATTGTCTTCAAAATTAGAGGTCCGGACCTGAGCCGGGCTCAACTCAAAAAGCCTGAGCTCGGCTCGAGCTTAAAAAAATAAAAATTTATAATATATATATATATATATAATTTTTTGTATTAAAAAATTGGGCCAGATAAAGTCCGGCCCGAGACTGGTCGAACCGGCCTGGTAACAGTTCGGGCCGGATTTTTTCCCGGACCTGGGCCTAAATATTGCCTATCGGGCTCGGGCTTATCAAAGCCCAGACCCGGCCTGTACCATTACCCTGCATAGTAAAAATATCAAAAAAAAAAAAAAACTTTTAAGTATATTATGTTTTACCAGAAGTTTCAAAAAGTGTGTAATTTCTTTTTTCCACTTTTTGGATATAAATACGTAAAAATTTATAAGTTTTTAGGTGGAACATGATTCATTTATAAAATTTCATATAAAAAAAATGATACACATTTAAACTTACAAGTAGAAAATGATATAAAAAAAATAAACATTTGAAATTATATATGGAAAATGATATATTTTAAAGTTTTAAGTTTTTTTTTTTTTTTCGATATTTTCAACTATAATTTCCTTTTAACAAAATTGTTTACAAGTAGCAAAAGCAAATGGTTTTGGGTTTGGGCCGAAAATCTGGGCCTGGGGTCCAAGAGAACCTTTTTTTCTTCTTCTTTTTGGAAGATTGACACATTTATGCTTAACTTTTGATAGTTTTGGTATTTTTGAGATAATATTATAAAAACTGTAAGGAAAAAAAGTAGCAAAATTCAAAAATATAGGGTAAAATATCATACACCTTTATTAAAAAATTTGAATTATGTTACGCTTTAGTTATATATATAGTTTTAATATTATATATGAAAGTACTATAGTTCTGACCCTAAGGGCAATATGTTAAAAAAAAAAAAAACTTTAGGAAATTATTAAAAAGTCAACTAAATATTCCCTTTTTGGATTATTTTATTATTTTGTCCCCCAATAATGTACACTTTCCTAAGGAGAGTGGGAGTGAAGAATACTCATTGGATCTCTAAAATTAAAATTGTTTCATTTTTTTTTCCTTGAACTTTTATTTTAAAAATTAATTATTTCTGCAAATATAAAAAAGCCACATAAAAAATTCATATTACTCTTCAACAAATAATAAGTTTTTCAATGAGAGAGTAAAAAAAGACTTTAATAATTTAACGAACATACTCACATTTTAGTGAGCATAATTATATTTTATTACGTTCAGTTATAGTCATATTTTATTGAGGCCAGTCATATTTTAATGAGCTAAATAATATTTTAGTGAGGACAGTCACATTTTAGTAAGCTTAGGTCAGCTATATTTTAGTGAGGACAATCACATTTTAGTAAGCTTAGGTCAACTATATTTTAGTGAGGACAGTCACATTTATATGAGTAAACTCACATTTTCAAACTATATATTATATGTGACGTAGCATATTTGAGGTTAATTTTGACATTGTAAAAGTCCGAATATGAAAGATATTCATTGATGAAAGTTATACATATGAATGATAAATGTATATAAAATTTTACATATAGTGAGTTGAAGTCCAAATGATTAATAAGTGTTTTGAAAATGATTAATAAATTTTTTTAATACTTTATATTTTTATAGATATTTAGTTTTTAAAATAAAATTTAGGGGAAAAAAGCAAATCACATTTAATGGAAGAGTTTGATTTAACTCTTTCATCTCTTAATCATTACACACGCCTTATGTTCAAATAAGTTCAAAATATAAATTGGAAGTATCATGCGCATGTTCTCCAAATTTACAATAATTCTCTAAAAAATCTAACTACAATATTTTTTAAAATAAGTCTAATCATATTATTTCTAAGGATAAGTTTGTACACACTTTAAGTCCAATCAAATCAAGCACAAGAGCAAAAACAAAAGTAGTAAATAAGCACGCATGAACATTAGAAATTGATTGACGAAGTGAAAAATTCTTGTAAAAAAAAATTCACTCTTGATACTTGAACTATAATAAACCTTGCCAACTCAATAACCCTAATTGTAATAGTTTAAATAAACTCTCTCAATCCACACCAAATAGCCTTCTCAAGAATTTGAAGTCATTTCACTTGTGTAATTGTCTACAAGCACACTTAAACAATAATTATACCCAAGAAAAAAGGGTGAATTGGATATGTGACAAAATAATACGGAATAAAAAATCTTTTCAATTTTAATATACTTAGTTATTAACTTTACCAATTAAGCTTAGAATATAACTTTCACAATTGATATAAGCAATGATTAAAATATCGAAAGTAATTATTAATGTCAATTTCACCAACAACAAGTTTTACTATGTGATATGTAAATATAATGTAAAACTTGCGATAAATAAAATAGTTAAGGATAGAAAAATTTGACACCGTAATTTATACTGGTTCAGCCAACTCTACGTCCACTTCTCCAAGCCACGCTTGAAGCTTTCACTAAGTTTTCAACAAACTTACAACCGAGAGGTCTTTGATGCAAGGTTCATTTTAACCTTCACTAGGGTTTTCTTCTAAAACTTCCTAACCTTTACAACAAGAGTTTTTCTTACCAGGCTTCTCTTAAACCTTTTACACATTTTACCCCTTTGAGTATTCACTCTCACACAAGGGATTTTCACACACAAGTGTTTGATAAAGAAGTTTTTACAACCATAATTTGGGTACTCACAAAATATTACAAAGATTTAAATGTGAGTATCTTAACCCAAATATATTAAAACTCACTAATATGAATATGAAGATGAAGTAGAAGCTTTTACAAATGCATAAAGTGTAAGATAAATAAGATTTTAAAAACTCTCTTTTCTATTTGGGAACTCACAAAAGATTATAAAAATTTGAATGTGAGTGTATTACCCAAATAAAAAACAAGCTCAAAAATTAACTATGAAGGTGTAAAATAATGAGCTTTATAAATTTGATTTTGGAGAGAAAATGATTTGGAGATATTTATAAACTCTCAAGAATATTTTGACATGTTTAGAGGATGAATATATGTGCAAGAGATGTATTAGAAGTGAGAAAAAATGACAAATTTATAGATTTTGCACCAAACTAGCCATTTATAGTTGTTTTCCAGTTCTGAGACCGGTATGCCGGTCTACAGGATCAGTATACCGGTCTGATAGTTCAAAAGGCTCCAAAAAAAAATTGATATTTGGAACCTCTAGGATCGGTATGCCGATTTCATGGACCAATATACTGGTGTCAGAGACTGGTATGCATGTCTCAACAATTTTATGATGACCAGTCAATCCTGACAGCACTCAATATTTTGGCCATAACTTGCTCTAAAAAATTCCAAATCAATATCCATAAATTTCTACATAAACTAGACACATAAATCTATCATCTGTAAAAAATTCAGCCTAAATAACATTAAGATGAATTTGAAATTTTTCTAATGTGGCAGGTCTGCAGAAAATACATATGTGAATATGTTGTAATGATATTGCTCTAGCAAAAGTTCTATTTATCGGAATTGTGTTCCGTTTGAACCGTAGAAAACTAGAGACACATATCTATCTAACGGTATATCATTTGAAATTTAATTCAATCGTTTGATAATTTTCAAAATCATTTTCCGATGTATTTATGCATTGAAATTCATTTTGGTGCAAATAAAGTGCAAATAACTTCTTAAGCGTTTTAAGCCATTTTAAATGCAAGTGATGCAAAATGTATGATTTCTAAGAGCTTTAAAATATTTGAATAAACTCACTTACAAATACTTTTAGCTCTTAATCATCATCTTAATCTTCATCTTGCTTAGCTTTTACTCCTTGATCTTTTTTTTTTATCATCGTTTTGGTGTTTTATCATCTTATATCTCATTTTGGCTTCGTCTTCGTCATCAACTTTGACCTCATCGAACATGATTCACTAATATGTAGATATTTCTAAACCATCGAAATCAAATCGTCGAGTCGCTATCATTGATCATCTTTGTCAAATTTCTTCATGTCCTTAAGCTTCTTATCTTTGAGCTTTTTTGCTTCATTAGCATCATCAAATTCATGGTACTAACAACTTGAACTCCACCAAGCTAACCTGTTATTCAAGTCAGAATCGCGGCGGCTAATCTACACCTAAGAAATCAGAAGATTTAGGGTTTTCTTTGGTGTAGTGTGTTGATGTTTATCTTCAAGGAAAGATTCACACAAATAAGAGGGAAATAGAGTTTTTCAAAATAATTTATGTTTGATGAAAAAAGAGGCATACCAAAATCTTAAGTAATTAGGGTTCGCAGAACGTAAGTAAAAGTCTTGAAATTGCATTAGCATTCGAACGCCATTTCTAATGCACTTAGTACATAGATCTCTTTCGAACCTTCACTCTGAGCACATTTTGAGTGTGACTGACATAACCACTTCATCAAACACTGATATCTTGATAGTTTTGATGATCCGAAAATTTCCTAATCCGTTTCAACTGAATTGGACATGATTTGTTATGAAAGTTACCAAAACTCAACCCAACAATCTACCATGGAAATATGTGTACAAGTCTAACATAATTTACTATTAATACAACCCATCAACAAAAAAATCACATAAAAGTAAACTCTCCCAACAAAATAGGGACGGGAGACCAAAACCCTCCACTTTAAAGATAAAGAGAATAGAAACCAAATCAAGGATTAGTTAACTTTTCTAATTAAAGGTTACAATTAACAATAAAATATTCAGAAAAGAAGAGTAACGATGCGTAGGTACCAAAATAATAATTCTTTAAATAACCCAACAATATAAATGAAGTAATAAATCATAATTATTCAAGTAATTGATCCACCTAGTGGAAAAATAGCTTTTGTTTGATAAGAAGGTAGTCCTCTATCTTCACATATCAAATATTTTTCTTTCCCATTCTCATACGACACCGTTGCTTCAACCCATAGAGTTGCTTCTCCCATACTGCCTTGGGAAAAACTTCATCCCTTTTCTCCATACAAACAAACCCTAATGAATCAACCAAACCAGTTTCATAATCATACAATTTTCGTGAAATCGGATCGGATAATGTCTCGTAAGCCTTCTGAATCTCTACAAATCTTCTCGTCGATTCTTCCTTAATTGAAGAATCACAAACATCAGGATGCATTTCAAGAGCCATTCTTCTGTAAGCTTTCTTGATTTCATCAAACCCTACATTTTCTGAACCAAGAGAAAGCACTTCATAAAAATTGTTTTTATGCTTCCCTTTTTGCATGGCCAGCTTGCTTGTGATTTTTAGCCTAGGGTTTGTTTTGAAAGAAATATTTGTAGCCATTTTTGCTACTTTGAGATTACTCATCATTTGCATGGCCATTATCAAATTCTGAATGAATAATGAGACTGAGAGAAAGAGAGAGATATATGAAGAGATTGAGAGAATTTAGGGTTTATTTATGTTAGTGTTTATTTTAATTAATTTGTAATTAATTTTTCTAAACCGCGTTTAGATTTTGTCTTCTTGAGAGCTTTAGAAAAAAGGAGTGTTGAATGTAGTCTTGTTATCTACGAAGTCACAGTATTTGTCCTTTTAGATATTAATTTCTTCCCACTTGTTGCTAAGCTAATTTGACGTCTATAAAAAATATTCCATGAAAAACAAAGGGGAGAAGAAAGGGAAAAAGAGAGAGAGAAATTGTACCCATAAGTACTCATTATTTTAAAGAATTAGGAATGTGAACTCGCCGGGGATAATATGAAAAATTAATATTTATATTCGATTCGTTTAATAAATAAGTATAAAAATTTTATCATTTTTCCGTCCTAATATATTAGGAGCGTCGGATCCCGTTAGGACCTCGTTCCCACGAGGATTTTTGCCACCCTAGTAAAGAAATAGAGACTTGAGTGTTAAACTACTAAACTCAAAAATTCTAGCCATAAGATAACGACTCAAAATTAATACTAAAGGAAAATATTAACATCAAAAGAATTTTAAATCATCGGCTAAGCGAATACATTCATTGGAAGACTTAATTAATTATAATTGGAGGAGTACGTTTAAGACTTAATATTGTTTGTTAGCCCTTGTGAGTTTATTTTTATTTTTAATTAAATTGAATATAAAACTATCCTCAATTTGGAAAATAAGAATTTTGAATAGGTCTTTCCGGCAAACGCCTCACCACTTTGATAATAAAACAATGGTGACAAAGCGTGTCGAAGGTATTTTCATTGTTGTATCATTTTAATTGTTTAATACGAAGATATTATGTTCCTTGGAATCTTATATACCCGGCCGGCGGTTCGGTTCCGGTTCGGAACCGAACCGAACCGGCCGGTTTCCGGTTCCACACTTAAGTGGAACCGAACCGGAACCGAACCGGTTCCGTTTAATTTTTTTTTTAATTAATTAAAATAAAAAAAATGAGAGGAATCAATTAATCAAAGCTTAAATAAAAAAAAATTTAAGATTATAAGAGAATTGTATTGAAGTAAGATTGAGAATAAGAGAATTATAGAAAATGAGAGAGTTGAGAATTTGGTGTGATGAAATTATGAAAAATGAATCCTATTTATAGAATTTTAGAATTTTTTTGATACCAAAAATGCCCCTAAATATAACCGTTTTATTACCGTTATTAGGGGTACATTAGTAATTTTTATTTTATATAATAAATTTTTTTTTAATTCTTTTATTTTTTTTTTGGCAGGGAGCCGTTTGGCAGCAGTATGCATGGCAACGGGCCGGGCTTTGCTAAGCCCGGCCCGAGCCCGGCAAAAAAAAATTTGGCCCGGGCCCGAAAAAGCCCAGCCCGGGCTGTCATCGGGCCGGGCGGGCCGGCCCGGTCGGGCTCGGGTTCGGGTCGGGCTTGGCCCGGGCCCGATTTCTTTATTATAAAAAATTATAAAAATAAAAAATTTATTATATAAATATATATATTTTATAAATAAAAATATTTATTTATTTATTTTAAGCCCGGACCCGATTTTTTTATTATAAAAAAATATAAATATAAGAAATTTATTATATAATATATATATATTTTATAATTAAAAATATTTTATTACTTATTTTATGCCCGGGGCCGGGCCGGGCCCGGGCTTTTTGGGTTGAGCCCGGCCCGGGCCCGAGCCCGAGTCGGGCCTCCATTTTGAAGCCCGGGCCGGGCCGGGCCTCGGGCTTTTTTGCCATGTATAGGCAGCAGGGAGCCAAACGGCTCCCCGCTCCCCCAACGGCTACTAGCCGTTGGGGGAAGTAGGGTTCCTGTTGGAACCCTACGGTTCCAACAGGAACCCGACGGTTCCGGTTGGAACCGTCCGAACCGGTTCCAACAGGAACCCGACGGTTCCGGTTGGAACCGTCCGAACCGGTGGAACCGTACGGTTCCACTGGTTCGGACCGGTTCGAGTTGGGGTGGAACCCCAACCGAACCGGAACCGTGGCCGGGTCTAGAACCTTATATGTGTTCAATTAGATGATTCAAAAATAATGTAAAATATATTATTTTTAAAAATTGCTCAAAAAAAATTAAGTTATTTTTTTCTAAGGAAACATCTATATAGTCATTTTCAAGGAAAATGACATATATACTCTCAAAATTATGTATAATATACAAACACACGTTCTTAGTATCGAAAAACATACATATGTACCTAAAATTTAGTAAAAAGACATATACACCTTCAATTTTTTTTGTTAAAAGACAGATACATCCCTAGAATTTCATAAAAATGTTTTTTTTGGTTAGAATTTAGAAAAGAGGGGGACAATTGTAAATATTTTAATTTGATAGCATAATTTATGTTGTTAGTTTTTTTTAGCTACTTAATGAAATTTTTAGGGTATAACTGTCATTCTTGCGAAACTTTAAGGTGCAACTATCATTCTTAAAATTTAGGGGTGAATATGTCATTTTACCAAATTTTGGGGGTACATATGTCCATTTTCAAAGTAAGGGATGTGTCACACACACACATATAGGGGTAAAAAATGAATTGACGAATCGAATTTGTATCGAATCCTAACGAATTAAATCGAATCAAAATATAGTGGATTCATATTCGATTCGTTTATTAAACGAATCCTAATATCAAGATTCATATTCGATTCATTTATTAAACAAATCGAATACGAATCTTCATTTAGTCATAATATTTTCGATAACATAAATTAACAAAATTTATTTACATTATATCTTCATAAATATATACATATGAAATACGTAATTAATATATTTACTAAAAATAGCTCACCAAACATCAATAATATGAATTTTTTTTATGATAATTAGCCATAATTTTTTGAATCTTAATCTAATTAGCCATAATAAGATTTTTTTCTATGATAATTAGCCATAATCTTATTCTGTTGCAATTGGTGCTTGGAGCACCAATCCGAATAATGTATAGTATATTAAATTTTATTATTTATTAATAAAATAACTACATTATGCATATTAGATTGATGTATAAATATACTAAGAATGACATCGATCTTAGAATAGTCATGTAGTAATACTGGACACTAGGTGGTCCGACATTGTGATAAATATTACTATTATAAACTATTCTTAAAGTGTGTGTGTGTGTGTATATATATATTCATAGTCGTTGGTTTTGGAATACAGTCGAATTCCTATAACCTAGAAGACTAGCACATGTCATATATTGGAATTGGAGTTCCAATGGTTTAACCAAATGTACCATGAGCTTCAGAAGCTCGTATAGATATGTGGGTATTGGTTGGACCGAATACTGAATGACTCACATGTGGTTCCTAATAGTTGGAAGTAAACACCACCATCAATAGGAATCTCCTTGAGTCGAGTAGCATATGTGATCATTTGACTATAGGATAACATTGATTTTGTGTGAGATCATTCACACTTTGATGTCATGTATGTCAGAAATCTTTCATGGTCTGACCTCTAGATGTTTGTTGGGTGTGGATCGATGCATTCGTTAATCAAGTGTGAATCAAGATAGGATCCATCGGTTCGTTTATGTCTCATAAGGGGTTTTGGTATCCATATGAGTAAGTCACCATTCTTAAGACTTTGGCCAAAGTCGATCACCTAGGGTGGATCGCATCAGTTGTAAAGAATCGTGGACATGTCGACATGAGATGTGCACCTCGGAAACTTGACGATGTATTTTATATTTCCTAAGAACAACTCGGATAGCCTACGACGGAGGGATTGTTAAATATATGTGATAACCTCGACTTGTATAGTTCAGAAAGGTTGTTCGTGTCCTTCGCGAACTCGGAGGTGGCCGAATTGTGTACATATTAGCTAGGCTTAAATAACGAACGTGTCTGAACTTAGAGAGTCCAAATATGAAGTATACTCGTTGAGCACTTGGGTAGCCGATTAATTTTGATAAAAGATAATATTCAATATTATAATTATCAACTAAGATAATCAAATGTTATTGGATAATATTGATTATTTTCTTTAACCTAATTGGATTAATTCAATATTTACACAAGGGCTTTTTCATAATTTCATAATTATCTATACCATTTGAGGATATTATGGTAATTGAAAGTATGTAATTATATGTGCTTTTGGCTTGATTTAATTGGATTAAATCAAAGTGGCAAACATTGAACTAATCCATTTCCTAATCTTTGTCTTGATTTAATTGGATTAAAACAAAGTGGTCGACAAATGTGATTAGTCACATCTAATGAGACATATTTAGACAAATTAGATTAAGCTCACATAAAAGTTGATTAGGACTTTTATTAATTAAAAATTGTCAAATTTTTGCTATAAATAGCAAGTTTTAGGAATGTTTAATTAAGTTAAGCAAAAGAAAAATGAGCTTGAGAATGCTAAGTTAAATACAAGTAATTCTTGGAGAAATTAGCCTAAGTTAGAGAAGTGTTTAGAGATGTTTTGGAAGATTTCTACAACATTTCATCTAGGAGAAATCAAGATTATATTTTGGAGTGAATCTTGCTTGCATTGGAATCAAGATTGGATCTTGGAATGAAGCTTGCAAAACTTTGGAAGTTCTCCAATAATTTCAATAAGGAGAAGAAGATTAGATCTTTGTATCAAGCTTACTAGGTAATATTTGATATTCTCATAAGTTATGTTTTTCACTAGGGAGTTTTCATTAGTGAGACATATAGTGATGAATTATGTATTGGATGCATAATTACATAGTTTAAATTGAAATTAAGCTAATGAATTGTGTTAGGATACTTCAGAAGTATAAACAAAATATGCTTGTAATTGGGTCAAAGATGTTCAAGTTGGACATGAAACAAATTAAATAGTGTTTGGAACTCTAGAATAAAGCTTAGAGCTATGACTACCATTCTAGAATCATTTGACCACCTTTGGGTGAATTAGAGTTGTTCATGAGACATTTCATAGTGGGATTCTAAATTGGTTTGTGTTTAGATTCAAACAAATGCATATATGTTTTTAGAATTCGTGTATGTTAGTTGTATAACATGTGTTGATGGTGGTTATGATGCTAAAATTAGATTTTAGGTGTATTTGAAGTATTAGGAGAAAATTGAAATTGGGCAGCGTCGCGACTCTGGCCTCTCAGCGTCGCGACACCGAGCATCAGACCTAGGCATGTCGCGACGCTAATCCTTCCGCGTCGCGACATCGAGACGTTCAGCCATCGTTGTTGCTCTTGCACTTTGGAGCGTCTCGACGCCCAAGCTTACGCGTCGCGACGCGCAGAGCTGATATATACTGAAAATTTATCAATCATCATTAGTTCCCGTTGATCCTTCAGCTCCAGTTCTGCTTGCATTTGCAGATGCATTGTCGAACAAGTCTTTAAATTCTTCAGGGGCATCTTCTTGTTGCCTCAGGTCAGCTCGGGTCCAATCATCCACACATGTTGTTGCTTCTAGAGTGCTTGGATGTAATGAAGACCGTCTGACTTCCAATATATTACCTCCCATACTGAAGGCTTGCTCAACCGCAACTGTGGAAACAGGTGCTGCCAATATCTCTTTAGCAATAATTGATAATACATGATATACATTTTGATGTCGGTTCCACCATTCAAGGATTTGAAAATTTTTACTAACTAAACTTTCAGTTGAAAACTCAAAATTTATAGATAAATAATTATCTAATTTCGGGTTATTAGTCGTGTTATCCCTACGTTTTTATTTCATTGTAGTAACCAACGATCATCTGCGCTAAGTCTTGATTGCATTACGGTTTCGCTACTACTAGATTGTCCTACTGATTGCAAGTTATATCTTCTAATATAATCATTAAATAACTCTATTAAATCAATTTTTATTTTAGCTATTATTCTTGTAATATCAATATCATATAATATTCCTAAATATCCATAGTAAGCTTGTAAAGCACTATTCAAACCTTCTAATTTAAATCTATGATAAAAAACAGCAGCAATAAGAAATGAATGTCTATAAAATAATGAAACAATTTTCATTTCATAACATTAATAGCTTCAAACAAAATAATATCATTATGATCACGACTATCAACATGCTCATCGAGAGTACCAACAATATTCAAACTTTCAAGAATAAATAAATATGGTGTAGGATAATAAACTCCGCTAAAAATATTTGTAGCATTATTAAAAACTTTTAAAATCTCTAAAATTTTATCACAAATTTCCCATTGACTGGGAAGAAGTGTGATATGTTGAGAAAAAAAAGCTACATAATGCATATTTGTATTGCAAAGCTTGACATAAAAGAAAATAAGTTAAATTCCAACGTGTTGGAACATCTTGTGAAAATTTTATCAGTTTAATACCATTTAATTTACAAAACTTGGCCCATTCTCTCCTAACTTGAGAATATGACCAAATACAATTAAGTGCTTTCGTAATATGATCAATGAAATGTGATAATTTTTCCAAACCATCTTGAACACATAAATTAAGGACATGACATGTGCAACGAACATGAAAAAATTGACCCCCTAAATTTGGTTCGCATATTTCTATTAAATCAGTGATTGATGCAGTATTTGCAGATGTATTATCAAATTCAATTGTTAAAATTTTACCTCATAAACCATATTCATCAAAAATTACTTTTATCATTCTATAAATATTTTGTGCAGTATGTTGTTCATCAAAAACTCTAAATGTAATAAGTCGTTTTTGCATGTTCCATGATGCATCAATCCAATGACAAGTCACACCCATGTATGAGTGTGTTCGACAATGGTCACTCCAAATATCAGAACAAATAGATAGAGAACCTTTAATATCTCTAAATGTTTCATTTAAAATAATTTTACCATCTTTGTATAATTTATAATTTTGACGTTTTGTTGTATTTCTAGTCATTCTACAAGCATTAGGATTTAAAGCATTTTAAACGTAATTAGTAAAAGTAATTTTTTCACCAAAACTTAAAGAAAGACGTGTCATACAAGTTAATTTAGCAAATTCTTCTCCATTTTTAGCATCAAAATATTTAAATAAATTTAAAGAACTCGTACTTCTACTAGATGATGCGTACTTGACCATTTGAGTTTGCGTCGTATCCACCAGTAAATTTATAAGAAACCCCAATGGTTGCATACTGCTCTTGAACCTTCATCAGTATCGATTAAATGAAAATGAATTTTGAAAACATCCGAGGAACGAGACTTAACTTCTCTTCTCCATGAACCGATACTAGGGCCGCTCTCTTGGGTTGACACATTTGACATTGTGTTCTCAGATGAGCTTGTCATTTGTTGTTTAAGAAATTTTAAAGAATTAGAGAATTGAGAATGAGAGAATTATATGAATTGAGCGAATTGAGAATTGAGAAATTTGTGTGTTGAAATAATGAAAAATGACACATATTTATACATTTTAAGAATAATTTTGTGATATCTAAAATGCTTCTAAAATTAGCCGTTTTATTACTGTTATTAGAGGTAATTTGGGAAATCCCCAATTTTTTTTGTTGGCCGTTGGGGCATGGAGCAACGGCTCCCTGCCCCCCAGCCCAACGGCTAGTAGCCTTTGGGGGGTTGGAACCCGGTTGGATTCCAACTGTTCCAACCGGTTCGGTTAGGGTAAGAACCCTAACCGAACCTGTCAAGATACGGTTTCGGTTCTGGAATCGGAATCGGTTGGAATCGGAACAGTCCGGTTCCAACTGGTTCGAAACCGAAACCGTGGCCGGGTCTAGGTTGTGGGTCTCGCGTAGAGGAAGAGAGATCTGGATTTTAGGATTTACCTCTCACTTGCACGATGTTGTTTTAAGCATTTTAGGGGCATTTTTATAATTCACTCTACTGCCCTAAAAACTGTGCGTTTAAGTATGAGCAAAATGATCTTAACCCCTATGACATCATAACGGCATATCACGCCGTTTGAATTTGGATGGGAAATTGTACATTTTCGTAATGTAAGGTGGAAGACTGAACATTTTAAAATTTTTGGTGTTAAACTGCACTTTGACAAATCATTGGATGGTAAAATGATATTATCCCTAGATTTTAATGAAATTATTTTGTATAATTTTTTCAAAATATATGGATTAATTGAATAACTCGCTTAATCTCCGAGGACTAAAAAGACTATTATAATTTTATTTTTATAGTTCTAGATTTTTGTACATATATTGTAGGGTTGGTGAATTTATAAGCTAACTTATACTCTTAATCAATACTCTCTACCAAACAGTGTAATAATATTTGTTTTATTTGTCACCGCCGGCCGATCCCACAGCATAAAATGGTCTTACCTTATGCATTTCCTCTATTGAAAATTATTATCAGCAATTTCAACAGAATCTAAACTGTGAACCGCTTTAATTATTAAAATCAACCCCATATAATCCAAATTATAGAAGATGACTAATTGGTCAACCTAAGCAATTAACACTATTTGTTTAACTCTTTCTTATCGAATATCATTAACTAAATGACAAATTATCTAGTGTTAAAGATAATATATTTGATATTTGGTGACCAATTTTTCAAGTACCTAGTTGTTTTTACAATTTGCTTAAAATTTATTTTTTCTTGTTTAATTGTAAGATGGTCAATTACCTAGAGAAATTTTGTTTTCTTGCATTGAAACATGAACTTGATCCACAGGAAAATCCAATCAACATGTGGGACTTTGAACAGTTAATAGCCGCAAGCCATTTTTTTCCTTATCATTTTTAGTTAATTTGTTGGCATTCACTTCACCTAAGAATCCAGAGCCGGCTGAGTCATTTGGGCATTTAATTCTCTTAATAATAAAATAGGAAAAATACATATTTAATGTAATATTATTTATTTTTTGATATATTGATATATGTATTTTTTTTTAATTTTTTTAATAAAATCCTTAATTAACTTAAAAAGTTAATGGTGTTCTCGTTGCAATCAGACTCTATAAAGACAAAAACAAAACAAACATACGAATATTAATATATAAGATAACTGGCTTAAGTTGATCGCTTGCATTGTCTTGGAAAAGATGCATGTCAAAAGCCCATCGTATGGATGTAGATACACTGATTGTACATGAAATTTTTCGTTTGTTATACATCACAAAATAGAAAAATTATACTAGCAACTACGTCATCCGCGTAACAATCCAGTCATATATTACCACACGTATTAAATAATAAAAAATAACTAAATAAATAGTAGGTGGTAAATATAGATATGTTTACCGCCATTATATCTTGTATTTTGTGAGTTATTTCGAGCTTTATAAACATTTTGATATGTTTTGGATATGTTTTGTAGGTTCGAATCATAATAAAATTAAGTCGGACTTATCGAACGAAAAATTGGCAAAATCAAAGCTCAAACAGGTCGTCTTCTGTGATCCAGAATGTGAGTCGCGACGCAGGTCCATGTGCGTCGCAACGTCGCACAGAAGCATCCTGCGTCGTGACACAGAACCATGCACGTCACGAAGAAGCTCCCATCAGCCCTGTAATACCCCGTCAGAAGCAGGATGCTACCGGCAGAAGAGAGAATTAACCCTCCATAAGCCTCCAAATTTACAGAAAATGGACATGATGTATACTAAAACTGGACAACCTAGAATAAAGTCCAGCATCAAAACGGAACCTGAGAAGACATCAAATATACAAAAGGACATCAGGTCCACACAAAACACATCAAACTCAAAATCAACACTTAATGGCTCCATGACCACAACATCAATCAACACTCAAGGGCTTAGCCTATACCACCCCAACCTCTATAAAGCTAAATCACATGCATTAGTCAATAACAAATTTGTTCAAATAGCGCACACATACATATGCTAATACAAATTCAAAAATCATAACCTATTCCATTGACCCTTTCTATATACTCAGATTATACAAATCTGATCATCATATACATATACGAATACGTGTACGTATGTTTATACATATACATATTCATTCATATACACATATACCATTATAAGTTCATACACTTACGTACATAAGCACGTGCATATAGATATTAAACTCATCAAACATCTTACTTCATATCATAGCAATAACAAAAATCCATACCTGCGATGATAGATTCACTTAACTAAACATAGTCTTGAACTCCGTTCTCAAACTACCTTCTAAATATCCTTGTTTTATCCTAAACATTTCAATCATCTCGATAAATATTTAAAACATGAAGAATTAAAGTACTCATCGCATGGGTTACTTACCTGGCTTCGCGAGCACTCCTGGTCCTAATCACATCTGTTAAAACAAATGGCGCAATGCTGTCAGAATCGCGAATTACGAAATTCTTGACTTAACTATGATAAAATTTTGGATCTTTCCGGGATAACCAGATCAAGTTTGATCTCAATGATTTCAGTTTCAATAATCTTAAAACATCATTACAAACTAATCCAAGCCATCAGTTAACTTAAATCCTCTGTTTACGTATTTTTGGAAAATCATCTGAAAAAACTTACGAAAATGCTACATGAAGTAATCTAAATATTATCGTATCATCATATATATCTCATATCTATCATTAGACTTAGCAAAACATCAATACACGCTAAACCCATTTCTATCGGAGACTTACATAATCTATCGGATCGATCCAGTTCATTTCGTTTTCACTCAGATTCTACCATATACACTTATTCAATATACTCATGCTCAAACAATTCAATTTATATTATTACTCTACTATATGAAGCTACCGAAAATATCCGAACATTTAGCGGCAAACTTAAATTAGCAAATTTTTACCGGAAGGTCTTATCGAGATTTCGAGGGAATATACAGACTCCAAACGATCCCACGAACGCGCTGTAATTGACGAAATTTCGATCGAAGCAACTGTTTATTCATGGGCACAGTTCATCGTCACTTCTTCTCTTGATTCACATGCAACCATGCACAGAACGGAAAAATCGCCACTTCCAACTTGTAATACTCTCCGAGAGCTTTGATTTGACGGGTGGCTCAGATAGTGAGTCGAAGCGACGATCCGGGATCAGAGAATCCATGCCCGCACGTATCTGCTTCATTTTCTCACCGTCGGCGACGCTCTGGGGCTGTCGCCGGCAACCACAAGACGGAGGGGTGGTCGCGCACCCCTCTAGGCCGTCGCACCTGCTGGCGATGGCCGGCAGGCCACCGGCGCGACCAAGGTCTTCAAAACATAATTTGGGGATGAGGGTCGGGTGAAGGGTTTGTGAAGATTTTGGTTTTTCTGCAATTTTTATAAATTTAATTGTATTTATAGAAAAGTTTTTGAAATTTATGTTTTGACCCTCGCGAAATTGCAATTAATCCCATGTCATGAGGTTTTCTCGAAAAATCATATTTTGGAAACCATTCTAATATAAATTTTAAAAAATATTCAACACGAACATTGTTCGTCTCGGACAAACGAGTCCAACGGTTTAAAATTTAACTTAATCGGAGTTTTTTTGCTCTTTTTATAGCCGAAATAATAAACTTTTATGCTATAATGATATAAACATGGATCGCGTAACCGGTTCTCGAAAGCATGCATTTTCCAACACGGCGAAGCTTCACTTTAAAACGTTCCGATCTATTTTCCAACATATAAACTCTTATTTTCGAATATTATCTCGCTTCAAAACTAATTTTAATTCGGAACCTTCTAGAACTATTCTGAAAAAATTCAGGACATTACAAGCCCTTATAAAAGAACAAGTTCATCTTAAACCCTAAATAATTGACTTTTGGAGACCACAAAACAGAGAAAATACTCAGAGTAAGGCAAGAACCGAAGATTCAACTACAACTGAAGATTAGAGAAGAAGACCTTAATATGAGTTCTTTCTATCCTTTATCTCTTTCAGTTAATCTATGAATTCTTGGCAATAATGAATTATTTTTATTTATTGAACGTCATGTGTAACTAATTCATTCGTTTAGGAATGTAATGGATCCTAAGCACATTTTTATAATTTAAATTGCATATTTTTGTTCTTTTGAGTAATGTTATAGGTTATTTATTATTCTCTATTTTAATGTATTTTATTGTCTAGACAACAATGGATTATGTGTGGTAAACCCCTAGGAACTTGAAAAAAAGGAATTTGAGTTTAGCATTGGGAATAATAGGGTGTGATCGTAATTCATAATGAATAGATTTCTGGGCTGGATAGGAATATAATAGTTA
The DNA here is from genome assembly GCA_019454045.1 of Zanthoxylum bungeanum. Lineage (NCBI taxonomy): Eukaryota > Viridiplantae > Streptophyta > Magnoliopsida > Sapindales > Rutaceae > Zanthoxylum > Zanthoxylum bungeanum. The sequence continues at coordinate 98,414 of SKCR01032766.1, read as the reverse complement.
AAGTTCCATTAAAGAGTGTTTCCATGGGATAGAACCTACTCATGGAATATAAGATTTTCATGAGGCTGATCTTGTGCCGCCATCCAAGCATGAATACCCTCGTTTAAAAGAAATTTTTTTTTTTAGAAAGTTTAAAATTCAGGATCTTCCACTCTACGGATTTTCTAGAAAACAAAGTCATAGGCATGCAGGGCATGCATAGCCAATATTAAAACATGTTCTTAATGAGTTTGACATAAATTAATTATAATAGGAATATAAGTAATTGAATTAAGTTAGGCATTTATACTTGACCATCGAAAGATGTTTGTAGATAAATTAATGTTTTAGGTTAATAACCCATTTTAATTGCTCAGTTGGATAAAAAATATATGAAACTTATTCGCATGTTTAGGTGAAGTTGCGACCGTAAATTCTCATTCTCATAAAGTTACCTAAAGTAATTTTAATTTTCTGTTTTTTTTATTAGTGTAATCAACTCTCTCTTAAATCAATTATTTAGTTTTAATTAAGTTAGGTCTAGTTTTAGTATTAGGATTGATAATAAGTCCCTATGGGTTCGACATCTAATTTTTTGTCAATATATTACTTGAGCGATACGTGCGGTAATAAAATCTCGATCATCTTACATATTATATAATAATCGATGAAAGTATCACATCATTTATACAATACTTTACAGATATATGACAAGCTTCGTAGGGCTTAATATGTAGGATATCAAGGCATTATCACTACAATTATCAACATTTTACAAAAATTATAGCATTCTTAAAAAAAAAAAAAAAAAAAATTCACACAACACTCAACATATGTTCAACAAACATGACCCAAAATAACCTAGAAAAATCACATTTCAGTTCTAACAAATTGTATTCAACATTTATCATAAGAATAATTTTTCGAGTTTAAGTTCTTGTAAATTTTACTTGTAATCGTTTGGATAAAAAAAGACCGATTGTTTTTTATTTAATAGTTTTTTAGGTAACATATGATAAATTATACTTTTATATATAAATAACATATAAATTGTTTTTGAGAGATTTATTGTGTTGATTGTTTATAGTTGAGTTTGGTATCGGGAGTCTGTGTAATGTGCGAGTATATTTAGATATAATTCCAATCGTTATTGTTTGTCTATAAAATCTTAGCTTTATTTGTAGGATATTTTGCGATTTTATAAGCTCTTAAAAAAATATTCCCTAAATCTCTCATGTGAAAACCTCACAAACTTATCTAATTAAGAATTCTTTGCCATATAAATCTTTTTTCTCAGGAATTATCTCCATTCCTTTTTGAAACATAGGAACCACTTGGTTCTGTAGAATCGATTATAGATACAATGGTGAAAGACCTTTTTTCAAATGAGTGATTACGCTGTTGGTATATATAGATTACTTTCATAGCTTCAATGTTATCTATTATTGTTCAACATAATCTTATATTAGTTTAGAATTTGATCTCTTGGATTTAGAAAATTCTATCACATAAAAGAAGTTTGACATATGCAACTCAAGCTATAATCGATTCCAATATTTGCATACTATTTTTCTTGGATGCTTATTTAAAAAAAGAATCAAAATACTGCATTTGATTCATAAATTTTAATATTTGAATTTATAATCTAAAAGAATCAAACCTTCAGTTTTGGTGATGCAGATGGTGGACTTCAACTCTTGGGCTATTATGATTATCAGCTTCGTTGATATTGCTGAATATGAATAGTCCATAACTCCCTATGTAATATTTGCCTTAAAAGTCACCCAAATTCAAAATAAAAAATGACTTAAATTATCTCAATATCATGTCAAGAAATAGTCTAATCAAATTTCATAAACTCGATCTAGTTCAAAGTTTGTTAATTGGCTGATTGATTGATCCTAACATGCAAAATCATACCAGGTCGGAAAACAATAAAGAAGTAAGCGTGACAAAACAATGGTAGATAACAAACCAAGAAGCAAATCAATGGGTTAGTATTACCAGATTATATGGGCTGAGGTGGTGGAGTGCTGGCGGTGAGACCCGATTCAACGAAAGAACAAGGGTTGATGAGGTCTCTGTAATGACGAGCAAATTGGAATGTCTGATTTACCCTAGCCTGGACCTCATGATAGACTTTGAGGGATCACCCCAGCAAGTTGTAAGAGGTTCACGATTGTTAGCAAAAAAGCTGAGAATTCTCAGGGAAATGAAAAGAGGTGAGAAAGATAGGTCATTACCACCAACCCTGAAGACGTTTGGCACTGTGATGTCATCGTCCGAGATTTACTAACGCCTCCCAAAATAATTTGTCTTTAAAATTTTTATCGGTGGCCGGAAGTTTGGAGATTATGTGCGGGGCTCCGACATACGTAGATAGGTAATAACCATTTTATTCTTTGGGATTGACATTCATTCAGCTTAGGGACCGATGGTTCTCTCAGTCCAGCTCGGCTCCAAATCACGTAGAGTACCGCCAACACTCTCCATCCATTCAAGTTGAGTTGGCACGGGGCCAAGTTTATATTAGGGATATGCCCTATACCCAACTTGTGGATGGTCTATATGTACATGTATTTGTAATAATTTCATTAATTAATAAAATGACAATCTTTATTATACGTGTCTTACATAACTTATATGAATAATTAAACACTGTAATAAAGCCCTTGGAGTAATAAGATGATGGCTTCCACGCCTTATGAGAATCATTACTCTTAAACGTTCCTAGTCATAGTTTTGTGAATAATCTGGGCGTTCACAAAGCGGAGAGACTAGCATGATGATATGATCCGCCCTTAATTGGGTAGCTGATCTCATAGGCTACTAGCAGAGATCCGTCCACTTGGTGTATCACATGGATGCATGAGTTGCTCGTATCCATCGAACTGACCGCCGAAAGTTTTCATATAAAATGTTTATCCTATATGTCTGTGAGAACTTTCATGTATTGATTGTATGACTAGTTCTTAGACTTGAGGTCTTTACAATCTTATGTGTGGATCACATAACTTTGACATTCAACTTCCCTGGTTCAAAAGATCCGGTCATAAGGGTATGATTGGGTCATTTGTTGAAACACATGAAGTTTGTAAAGATACAACAGAGAATCGCCACTCTCTCGAATAATATTTTCTTACAAGAGTAGTATTCCAGTTCGCGGGTTGATATGTATGATCAATGCTTGAGACTGTGGCCGCAGCGGAAGAATCATGTGAGATTCTTGAGTTAGCACGATTCATGACACTATCAACATCATACCTTTGACTATATGGGTAGACACTTTCCATACCCTAGGTCAAACGGTGGGGATACAGTGAGGCGATGAACCGTATCATATGTAAATCGCATACATAATGGGTATATATCTTTCCTTCTCATTTGGGGGCCTTGGCATGTTGCTAGATGTCAACCTTGGTCATTGAAATCGAACGACCATCTGATCGGAGGATAATTTATGTTCGATTAAATTATCATGATTCATTTCATGTCCAACTTGAGGGGAACCCAAAAGGTCACACACAACAAAGTCAAAATCAATGGTTAACAGTGCACAATACAAATTTAACAGCATATATGATTGTTGTATGAATTGTTCATAAATGTTTCAATGTGTTTAATTATTGAACAGATCATTTATGAGGTTCCATAGTGTCTTAGGGATTGGTGAATGACGATAGGGGAACTTTGAGAATTGGAATAAATAAATAAATAAAAAATAACGTGAATAGTAACGTGAATAATAACGTGAATAGTAAATTTTTTTATTTGTTATTTATTTTGAATTCCAATTCGGCCTAAACTCTTATTAGGGTCTTATAATCTCATTAAACCAATAAATTAAGATTCAATGGCTAAGATTAAATTAGCATTTATCCCACATCGGATTCTTAATTAATTTTATTATATTTGGAGCACCTATAAAAACCCAAAGAATTCTTTACAAATTTTTACACCAAAAACCTTTTATATATTGGATTTATATAAGTGAGCAACTCTAAAGTTTAAAGAGTAAGCCACTGATTTTGAGGTTCCTTAAGTCTAATTGACTAGAGGAACCTCGAGTTGAAAATTTTGAGGTATTTGCCTAGGCTAGCACCAAGGGCAAAATACCCGTGCACTCAAGGCGTAGTCTTGCCGTTGAGTTTTGGCTTTGGTGTGTGCACCTTTGGAGGCCACACACTTGGGTGGCTCTTTGGAACGTAGAAGAGCTTGCTATGTTCGAGAAAAGCTTGTAGATTGGAGGGTGGACTGGAGGAGTCTTCGGTTCAAGTAAGTCTTTTTCTTTCTTTATTTTAATTAGAGTTCTTATGATAGTTAACATGTTTAGGTTTATGTTTTTTGCATGTTTTATGAGATTTTTATGCTTAGAATATATAGTAACATGCCTAAGCTTGTAAAATAATCAAAACAAATGGGTCTTGGGCAAATGGATAGCGGCATCATAATTTCTTTTAATTTTCCGCTGCGCACTCGCGGCCGCTTCCCAACAGTGGTATCAGCTCGCCGTTTTTTTTTTTTGATTAGTTCTCTCTCATTTGAACTGGAAATTGGGTTTGTAAAAGCTCGTTGGAAAGCTAACACCTTGAACTTAATTTTAGGCACAAGTTTTGCATGATTTGGTTTAGAGTTGAATTGTGAAATTGCATTTAAATTTCACGCATCTGTAAAAAAAAATGTGAATAATAAATTTATTTGAATAAAATAAAATGCAATATCATAATTAAATATTAATCAAAAGTTATTTAATTCCTAAAATAATTCCAACATATTAAAACTCATATGCTTGATGATTCTATGTATGATTAGAATTGGCATGATTATTTTAGGGTGCGAGCATCTAGAGACTTTCTAAGGAAATAAAGAGTGTATTGCTTATTCCTTAGCTAAGTAATTATTCCGTGATGAACTTAGAGATTTATTACCTTTAAGGCTAATAAATATAAATCACTTGTTTATAATAAAAGACATTATAAAAGATACAAGTGGGGTGGGACCAAGGCGTTAATAAAACTTTCCAAACTATAGTTAATTTAACCAAAGGTATTACTAGAGTTAGATAATGATTTGGTGTCTTCCTTCACTCACTATCTTTTTATAGCCAAAAGGAAAAGCTGTGAAGACATCTAGATAATCATTTACTCAAATCTTACCTTAAAGCATATTTATAGTGTTGGACTAATTTGGAGGATATATTGTTTATTCCTGTCACCAAGGCAATAAGAGCCTAAGAGGTAAGGGTATTTAAGAGAGTTCGCTCCACCCTCCCTCTGGGGAATTTTCAATGGAGGAATCCATTTGAGAGTTATTCACTTAAACTTGCTAAAATCCTCAATAATAATTTAAGTCTAAAATTTACCTCCCATTGTAAAGTATAGACCCAAAGGGCTTAAACTGTATTGGCAGGACTAGGCTTTACCAGACTGACCAATACCAATTTGTCCCTAAATCGTACCATTGACAATGATTTAACTTTTTGAGTCATAAGACGCAGCGATCCTTAGGCGTGGTCTTATAACTTAGTGGCAAAGATTGGGTGTCAACAAGGACTAGCATAAGTTATGACATGTTTGATTGCCCAACCCAATGATCAATGAATTGTGATTTATATCATAAATTGGTTGAGAACCTACCTAATTATCATATTTTATAACGACCGGCCCTAGTCAGAGTTATTAAATGATGATAATGGGATCCTTGCCCACAAGAAATCCATCATATTGGGGTTGATGCGATTTGCTTAAAATTTTAAAATAATTCAGTGGGAGCAACTTCATAATATTAAAAGCCCATGTTATTATGAAACATTAATGAAAACATATTCCTAATTTTAACATTCTCTCTTAACAGGTGGGTTAAAATATTTCACAAACATTCAAATGGCAAACAAAGTATCACTTCGTTCCATCTTTGATGAGCATAAGCTCAAATGGGACAACTACAATGACTGGTTTAGAAACCTTAAAATTATCTTACGACAAGAAAATATTTTCTATGTTCTTGAAAGACCATTTCCCTCTGAACCCGCATAAGATGCTGACCAAAATACATTTGATGCTAGGAAGAAACACATCGATGATGATGAGCAAGCAGTTTGCATAATGCTTGGCTCTATGTTAGACGAACTTGAGAAAGCTCACGAAGATATGGATGCTCAAACCATCATTTTTCACTTGAAGGATTTGTATGCAACTTCCGTTCATACCGTGAGATTCCAAGTGTCATGTGCTTTATTCCAAACAAGGTATACGGAAGGATCTGTTAGTGGACATGTGCTTAAGATGATTGGCCACATTGAAAAATTGGCCAACCTCGGGTTCATCATGGATCATGAGATATGTCACGATCTAATTCTTCAGTCCTTACAAAAGACTTCTCTAACTTTATTATGCAGTTTCATCTGTCTGATAAAGAAGCTACTTTAGCAGAATCGCACAATCTGATAAAGCAAGCAGAGAATGACTTGAAACCATAGCTTAAAACCTTCGTCATGCTTACGGGTACAGACCTGAAGCCACGAGGCCCAAAGAAAAATAAGGGCAAGGCCAAGGATCGAGATCTCCTAAACCCTAATGGTAAGGTGGAGAAGAAAATGGGAAAGAGGAAATGTTTCTTTTGTGGAAAGAAGGGTCATTGGAAGAAAGACTGCAAATCCTTGAAAGCTAAGGAAGCTAGAGAAGCCCAAGAGGTCAAGAAGCCCAATGCTTCAGGTATGTTGTATTGACCGGCGTAAACACACACGTATAACGCAAGCGCACGTATCGTTCAAGTAGTATAAAAATATCGATCCCACGAGGACTTAATTCCTACAGTTGTTATTAATTATTGAATCTATTTAATTACAAATATCTAATTAAAGGGGAGAATGGAATTGATTGCTTGATTGATTTGGTTTGATTGTAGATTTGCTAAATAAATAAATAAAAAGATAAAAGAAAATACTAAGGAAAATAAAGATAAAAAATATAAGGTTGTGATTTCTTTTAAGTATCATTTAAAAGATGAAGTGATTATTTTATGTTTGTGTAATAAATCTGTTTACTAACCTGGAACACTAAATTATGTAAAAGCCTCTTCCGATGGTCAACTACAAATACCCAGTATAACCCAATTGAACCATATTCCTATGTCAACCACATTACCTGGATTCTTAAGTCTAAGTTCCAATTATGGCTACCCCCGCCCGACAGGTATATTCCTATCCTGTAAGGAAATCTATTAAAGGGTTATCTATCCTCAAAGAAGATCGTGGGCTATTAAGTCTAAGGCTGAAACCTAAAATCCCTATGTCTAGTTCATTTTAGATTTACCATATCAATCTTATTGGTGATCAGACAATAAGAAGCTTTAAGCTTAAGACTTAATAAGTAAACTTATTAATTACCCAAACTATAAAATAATCCCTATAAACTATTGATATTAAAAGTCATCACAACCCCTAGATAACTAACACATAACTAGGACTAATAAAAACACAAAAATAAAAGACATAAAATAAAAATACTGAAAAGTAAAATAAAATAAAATGTTAAGGTAAAAGGAATTAATCCTACTACTACTTATTTAGATATCTCCCATTAAAATAATATATAAACTTGTGATTATTACCAGCCATAAAGGCGGAACCAAAATAACCAGCCATAAAGGCGGAACCAAAATAACCTCCATAAAGGCGGAACCAAATATAACCAGCCATAAAGGCGGAATATATGTTTTATTATTCACCGACCAATCTGGCGGTATCCTGATTAAGTCCAATTTAAATAGTAAATATATTATTTTAAGGGAGATTAATCTAAATAGTAATAGTAAAAGAAATTACCTTTCACCCGAACATAAAGAAATTACCGCATCACGGTAAATAGTAAAGACTGTAAAAGTAAAAAGTAAATAGTAAAAACTGTAAAAAGTAAATAGTAAATAGTAAAAACTGTAAAAGAAAGTAAAAAGTAAAAATTAAATTACTATTATTACAAAAAGTAATTAAAAATTATTTACAAAAGTAAAGAAATAAAAACTTAAAGACTTTTAGAGAGAGAAACTCTCTCTTTAGGAAGATTTGAAGAGAGAGGACTGGACACTGAATTCTGAAATCTCTCCCTCTATTTATAGGCGCGGATGGGTGCGCGCGTCGCGACGCTGGTCGCGCGTCGCGCCGCGCGCTACAGTAACACGTGTCACGCGCTGGTTGGTTGACTCAGATTTGACCCGTTGACATGGCACTGTTCATGACGTCATCGCTTACGTCATGCTGACGTGTCTACTGTTCATGACGTCATTGCTTACGTCATCGTGCTGATGTGGCGACACGTGGCATGACACGTGGGGCGGCGGCCGTCGGACGAATGAGAGCTTGACACGTGGCGCGCTTTGATTGGCTGATGATGACGTGGCTCGTTGACTCGGTTGACTAGCTGACGTGGCTGCTGATGTGGACGCTGACGTGGCGACACGTGGCATGACACGTAATGGCGGTGGCCGTCCAAGCAATGAGATCTTGACACGTGGCACGGCGCATGTTAGCATCTCCGTTGTGTGATGGTGACACGTGGCAGGCGCATGTTAGCAAAGTCAAACTTTTCAACTTGTTGACCCGTTGACACGGCGCATTTTAGCAACTTCGGTGTATGCTATGCTGGGCGTCGCGGCGCGCAAGGATCCTGAGTCGCGACGCGCTGAAGACTGAAATTTTCCAGTTGGCGCATTTTTTTCCGGATTTTGCCCCAAATTGCCTCCAGTGCTGTCCAAACTTTATTTATCTGCAAATAACAACAAAACAAAATCAAACTTTCATAAAACTCGAAAAAAACAAGACAAAACATTAGGTCAAATGAGTGGGAAATAGTGATATAAATACCACTCATCATGTATATGATTGAACTATATTCTCAAAACTCTGAACCTTATACTTGGGTGCTTGACACCGATTGTGGGACTCACTTGTGTAATAATGTGCAGGGCCTGAGAAACAGTAGGAGACTCCGTCATGTGGAGGTTGACTTACGCATGGGTAATGGAGCAAAACTGGTTGCATTGTGCGTGGGGACTTATTCATTAGTTTTGCCGAATGGTTTAGTTTTAGACTTAGAAGATTGTGTTTATGTACATTCTTTAGTAGAGAACATCATTTCAATTTCTTCTTTACGTAATAAAGGCTTTTCATGCCTAATAAGTTGTAATGAATGTTCTATTTATTTCAATGAAATAAAATATGGAGATGGTATTTTGAATAATGGTATCTATGTCTTACAAACTAACAAATGATATTCAACCTCTAATATATACAACGTTAACTCGAATAATCTCAATGAATCACTTCTATGGCACAGTCGCTTAGGTCATATTAATGAAACAAGATTAACTAAGCTACATAAGGATGGGTATTTCAAACCCTTCAAATATGAACCTAATGGAACTTGTGAGTCTTGTTTTCTTGGTAAAACGACCAAATTACCCTTCAAAGGTAAATGACAGCGTGCAGCGGAGACATTAGAACTCATACACTCTGATGTATCGATGATCACTTGCGATATGGGTATGTGTACCTTATGCGGTACAAATCTGAAGCCTTTGAGAAATTCAAAGACTTCAAAGCTGAAGTAGAAAACCAGCTTAATAAAGGTATTAAGTCACTAAAGTCTAACCGAGGTGGTGAATACTTAAGCGGCGAATTTCAAGATTACTTGAGAGAAAATGGCATTGTTTCCCAGTGGACTCCTCCGGGAACTCCACAGCATAATGGGGTCTCCAAAAGGAGAAATCGGACATTATTAGATATGGTCCGATCAATGATGCCAGACACGGATCTACCTCTTTCATTTTGGGGTCTTACTTTAAAAACTGCAACACTATTACTGAACCAAGTTCATTCCAAGACTATTAGTCAAACACCATATGAGTTATGGTCTGGGAAACGTCATAGTCTTAGTTATCTAAGAGTTTGGGGATGTGACACATATGTTAAGCTCACACAAAATAACAAATTGGATGATAGGGAAGTTAAAAGTAATTTTGTTGGATATGCCTTGAACTCAATAACATATGTGTTCTACGTCCCAAATGAACAATGAATATTTGTCTCATGAAATACTAAATTTCTAGAGAATGAATTCATTCTCAAGAAATATAGTGGGACTATACTTGACCTCGATGAGGTACGAGAAGAATAAACTAACATAAAACTAAACCCCAAGCCCCTCAAAAGGGCAGCGACGGAACAACCACAAGGTTATGAACTTAGAAGGTCTGGTAGGGAAAAATATGAGCCTGAAAGATATGGTTTCCATATTGATGAGGAACATGATCAGGTCATTGATAATGACGATCCGACCAGTTATGACGAAGCAATGCGTGACATTGATTTAGTCAAGTGGCTTGAGTCCATGAAATCCGAAATAGACTCTATGTAACAAAATCAAGTCTGGTACTTGGTGGATGCACCTGAAGGGATAAAACTCATAGGATGCAAGTGGATTTACAATCATAAAACTGATGCAGAATGCAACATCCAAACCTATAAGGCTAGGTTGGTGGCGAAAGGTTATAGACAAATCCAAGGAATTGACTATGACGAAACCTTCTAGTCTGTTGCAATGATAAAGTCCATTCGAATTTTACTGGCACTAGCTGCACACTTTGATTATGAGATTTGGCAGATGGATGTCAAAACAGCTTTCCTTAATGGGAACCTCGTAGAGGAAGTCTATATGACACAACATGAGGGGTTTGCATCTAAGGATGATCATAATAAAGTATGCAAGCTTAAACGATCCATTTATGGACTCAAGCAAGCATCCAAAAGTTGGAATATACGATTTGATGAGACAATCAAAGAATTTGACTTCATCAAAAATGTAGACGAGCCTTGTGTTTACAGGAAATGTAGTGGGAATGCTGTTGTATTTCTTGTATTATATGTCGATGACATATTAATCATCGGGAATGATATTCCCATGATGCAAGCCACCAAGCAATGGTTATCTCAGAATTTCTCCATGAAAGATTTGGGAGAAGCAGCCTACATCCTCGGCATTAAGATCTACCGTAATAGATGTAAGAGGTTGTTAGGAATTTCTCAATCTACATACATAGATAAAGTTTTGAAAAGATTCAAAATGGAAGATTCCAAAAGAGGTAATTTACCTACTTGTTATGGAATCAAATTATCTAAGGAGCAATGTCCACATACTCCTTCAGATAGAGAGCGTATGAGTAGGATCTCTTATGCTTCAGCAATAGGATCGATCATGTACGCCATGTTATGTACAAGACCTGAAGTCTCTTATACTCTTAGCATAATTCGCAGATATCAGACATATCATGGTGAACAACACTAGGAAGCTGTCAAAACAATCATTAAGTATCTGAGAAGAACTAAGGATGTGTTTTTGACATAAGAAGATTGTTCTGAGATGAAAGTCATTGGTTACTGTGATGCGAGCTTTCAGACCGATAGGGATGACAACATATCGCAAACAAGATATCTGTTTACTTTGAATGGCGATGCTGTTGTTAGTTGGAAAAGCTCAAAGCAGTCAACTACAGCGGACTCCACCACTGAAGCCGAGTATATTGCAGCATATGAGGCAGCTAAAGAAGCAGTTTGGATAAAGAAGTTCATCACAGAGCTGGAAGTGCTTCTCGCAATAAAGAATAACGTCACGATATATTGTGACAACACGAGCGCCATTGCTCAATCAAAGGAACCAAGGTCCCACCAGAAATCCAAGCATGTACTCAGGCGATTTCATCTCATCAGGGAGATTATTGAGAGAAAAGAAGTTATTATAGAGAAAATACCCACAGAAGATAATCTTGCAGATTCTCTAACTATAGGGTTGACTCAACAAAAACATGGTAGGCACACCCGAGAGTATGATGTCCAGATTCATATTAGTTGGCTATAGTGCAAGTGGGAGATTGTTAGGGATATGCCCTATACCCAACTTGTGGATGGTCTATATGTACATGTATTTGTAATATTTTCATTAATTAATAAAATGACAATCTTTATTATACGTGTCTTACATAACTTATATGAATCATCAAACACTGTAATAAAGCCCTTGGAGTAATAATATGATGGCTTCCACGCCTTATGAGAATCATTACTCTTAAACGTTCATAGTCATAGTTTTGTGAATAATCTGGGCGTTCACAAAGCGGAGAGACTAGCATGATGATATAATCCGCCCTTAAGTGGGGTAGCCGATCTCATAGGCTACTAGTGGAGATCTGTCTGCTTGGTGTATCACATGAATGCATGAGTTGCTCGTATCCATCGAACTGACCGCCGAAAGTTTTCATATGGAGTGTTTATCTCATGTGTCTGTGAGAACTTTCATGTATTGATTGTATGACTAGTTCTTAGACTTGAGGTATTTACAATCTTATGTGTGGATCAAATAACTTTGACATTCTCCGTCCCCGGTTCAAAAGATCAGGTCATAAGGGTATGATTGGGTCATTTGTTGAAACACTTGAAGTTTGTAAAGATACAATAGAGAATCGCCACTCTCTCGGATAATATTTTCTTACAAGAGTAGTATTCCAGTTCATGGGTTGATATGTGTGATCAGTGCTTGAGACTGTGGCCGCAGCGGAATAATCACGTGAGATTCTTGGGTTAGCACGATTCATGACACTATCAACATCATACCTTTGACTATATGGGTAGACACTTTCCATACCCTAGGTCAAACAGTGGGGATACAGTGAGGCGAGGGATTGTATCATATGTAAATCGCATACATAATGGGTATATATCTTTCCTTCTCATTTGGGGGCCTTGGCATGTTACTAGATGTCAACCTTGGTCATTGAAATCGAACGATCATCTGATCGGAGGATAATTTATGTTCGATTAAATTATCATGATTCATTTCATGTCCAACTTGAGGGGAACCCAAAAGGTCACAAACAACAAAGTCGAAATCAATGGTTAACGGTGCACATTATAAATTTAACGGCATATATGATTGCTATAGGAATTGTTCATAAATGGTTCAATGTGTTTAATTATTGAACATATCATTTATGAGGTTCCATAGTGGCTTAGGGGTTAGTGAATGACGATAGGGGCACTTTGGGATTTGGAATAAATAAATAAATAAATAAAATGTGAATAGTAAATTTTTTTATTTGTTATTTGTTTTGAATTCCAATTCGGCCCAAACTCTTATTAGAGTTTTATAATCTCATTAAACCAATAAATTAAGATCCAATGGCTAAGATTAAATTAGCATTTATCCCACATCGGATTCTTAATTAATTTTGTTGTCTTTGGAGCACCTATATAAACCCAAAGAATTCTTTACAAATTTTTACACCAAAAACCTTTCATATATTGGGTTTATATAAGTGAGCAACTCTAAAGTTTAAAGAGTAAGCCACTGATTTTGAGGATCCTTGAGTCTAATTGACTAGAGGAACCTCGAGTTGAAAGTTTTGAGGTATTTGCCTAGGCTAGCACCAAGGGCAAAATACTCGTACACTCAAGGGGTAGTCTTGCCGTTGAGTTTTGGCTTTGGTGTGTGCACCTTTGGAGGCCACACACTTGGGTGGCTCTTTGGAACGTAGAAGAGCTTGCTGAGTTCGAGAAAAACTTATAGATTGGAGGGTGGACTGGAAGAGTCTTCGGTTCAAGTAAGTCTTTTTCTTTCTTTATTTTAATTAGAGTTCTTATGATAGTTAGCATGTTTAGGTTTATGTTCTTGGCATGTTTTATGAGATTTTTATGCTTAGAATATATAGTAACATGCCTAGGCTTGTAGAATAATTAAAACAAATGGGTATTGGACAAAGGGATAGCGACATCATAATTTTTTTAATTTTTCGTTGCGCACTCGCGGCCGCTTCCCAATAGTTTACACCGCCAACATCTTTGTAAAGTACCATTGCATGGGCAAGTGCCGACCCATGTCGAAGAAAGTCATGTAAAGTGCTATCTGGTTGTAACTGGGTCGGCTAGCCTGATCCCCCTCATATGGAATGCTCAAAGTGATATCTTCAGGGATGTTGAACCTCACTCGAAGTTATTCCAACTCAGCCTCAGTAATGGTGGAAGATTTATCCATGTCTACGCTTACAAAGTCTAGATCGGGAGGGGTTGGCTCAGGTGGAGGTACCCTTGTGCTGTACGATTGGTTCTCTTCCTTAGAAAGGGTCAGTCTTGTATCAAAATATTTAGACTCTTCTGACCTAGAGCTGTGTACATTGACTGGCTCAGCCTGGCACGAGGCTGGTGTGAAAGGCAGAAGGACGTTGAAGAGAGTTGGTGATGAAGACTCAGAGTCTGACATTCCTGCCGAGGAGTGCCATGAGGAGGAAGGTTAGTTCAAAGTAACTTATTTTAAATTCTACTCCTATGGTTAGTAGAGCTCAATATGTATATTTAAGGTTCTTTATATCATTTTCCTTACTAAATGACTAACCTTAAGAAGCTCTAAACATCATAACAATGGTAAAACAATAAATTTACAGACACTATCAGGGAAAACATGTCAAAAACCCTAAAAATATATGCTTTCTACATCCAAACACAAACCTAGAAAAACACACCCACACATCCACATTCCAACCCGAAACATGTATACACAGTAAGAAGATAACAACCTATAAAAAACCTAGAAAGCATCAAAATCACATCATCACATATCTCAGTATAAACAAAAAATAAAGAGAATGATCAAGGAATAACTTACTTTCTATGTTAGAAGTTGGTGATAAGGAGAAATGCTTAAAGTTGTTGAAGAAAAATGAGAGTTGTAGAAGGTTGCTCGAAGATTTGGAGAGTGTTTGGGGAAGATGAAGTTGTAAAGTGGATGAGTGAAAAGGAATGGTCTTTAATTAGGCTGCTCAGGCTGATTGACCGACATATTGAAGCAAGAGTAAATGATTGATGACAAGTGTGAGAGAGATCACTACCGTTGAATTCAAATGAAAGGCTTACATTGGAGCCACGAGTTCGGTTAATCACAGCTGTTTGAGTTTTTGGAGCGCAAGACACAGATACGCGACACTTGATATCTTGAGGAGATGAAGCAAAAAAAAGTTTTGATGGATGTGACGGGCATTTAAGAAAGACCATTATGCCTTCATATTTTCTTATGGACGATTTAGAAACCCTAAGAAAACTTTTTATTTGGCGATAAAAGAAAGAAAATCATTATGAAAAATGAATTTTTGGCAACATGTGTAGCAACCTGACCCGATGAGTATTGCTTTGGGGAGCTTCAAGAAGCCACAATTCGAGGACATTGGCTCGGTCTGTACCACCATCTTTTTTAAAATTCTCGGCATTAACTCACTAACTCGTTGATAGCGAGAACTGGGGGACATATGCTGATGGTGATTTTTCACCCGAGAAAGTTCAAATAATGAGGAGGGATAAATTGAGGTTCGTACATAGCCAAAAGAGGATGATGAAGGTCCAATAGCCTAGAGAGACCAAAGTCAGACAGAGGGCCTGACCCTACTATACAGATGAGTTCTCATGGGGGCAAAACCTGTGGATGATGAAGCAAGTAAGGACACCGACCCGACCTAAAGAGGAAGTGTTATATTTGGCAGTATTTGAGTGTGTGGAAGCTGATGTATGGTGGTTTGTGTTGTCAACCTGACCTGGTTGAGGAAGTTGGAGGAAGTCTGACCAAGCATCATTCATCTCGGCATGCCGACCCGAGGAACCAACCTGAGACCACATGATATTTTAACTTGAAGGCATTTGATGTATGCCCTACTTGGAAGTTTAAGCCTCCAGAAGGTTGATATGACGAAAGTGGGTCAACGACTCTTCTTGGGAAGAGTGAAAGACAACAGTGCTTGAGCAGGTGAACTGCTGGCTTGTTGGATAATTATGAACCATAGTATCACTATTTGTACAGAACATGGTGTTGTTGTACAAATTAACTATGTGACAAAGGAAATTGCTCTTTTATCATTTGTAATTGGTTTACCGAGATATATAAATGATAAAAGTCCATATGATTAGTACCAGATTAATAAGATATGAGACAATATTAATCCACTAAGGTTTAATCATTAAATATCCATAGTCGTAGTATTATCGAGACTGGACATCGATAATGCAGAATAGGCTAGTATTACACTTGTGCGTGTTTTGGAAGCGTAACGACATAGTTCTCATATATTTGGGTACTGGATACTCATGCAAGTGTAATATGAGGTTCTGTTTACCGATGGTACGGAAATAGCTTCGCTCTAGATAGACCCCTCGGAATCCCATTGGTAGTACGACTATGTGTCTATGGGAGTCCGAATCAGGGTAGGTGTATTTGGTCTTAACCTGAGACTTGCATCGCTAATACTTGCGACAATCAGTATACTTTGGTTTTGGTCGTCCGGGGCTTTAACAGGTTCTGTGTACGCCTCTTCTAGGTTTACTGAGAATCGTAGTGTATTGGGTGTGATGTCAAGATGGAAGTATCACTTCAGTCATATGGAGATGATGATCACACATGATACAGAACTGGTACTCTTGTATGCTGCAGCTATCGGGATAATATTACAAGGTCATGATTATCCGATTATAGAGAGACTAGTTACCAGAGATCCGATATATGCTTCATACGGGGCAGACACAATTCCAGCCCCAGGCCTAGCATGTATGCTACGCCTGACAAAGATTACATATTCCTTTAAAGAAAATTTCTGGAGAATTGGGTAGGCACGGTGCTTTGCTAGAAGTCAACCATGTCTTGTAAATCGGTAAGAACGTGGTACCGGGTACGCACGTATTCGGATAGTCCGATGACCGTATTTACTGCCAACACATCCAGGGATCTCTTGGGTCGCTTCCCGAAGATTAGGGGTGGCAAAACGAATCAACGAATCGAATTTGTATCGAATCCTAAACGAATCGAATCAAAATGTGATGGGTTCGTATTCGATTCGTTTATTAAACGAATCATAATATCAGGATTCGTATTCGATTCGTTTATTAAACGAATCGAATACGAATATTCGTTTAGTCAATGATATTATTTAATAAAATAATTTACCACACTTGATTTACATTAATTCTTCATAAATATATACATATGAAATATGTAATTAATATATTTACTAAAAATACCTCACCAAATATCGAAAATATTATTTTTTTAATGATAATTAGCTATAATTTCTCGAATCTTAATTGAAAATTAACAAGAACTAGTAAATAAAAATAATAAAACGAATCTTAAACGAATAAACGAATCAAAGAGCTTAAATTCGTATTCGATTCGTTTAATAAACGAATCGAATCGAATTGACCCATTTATTAAACGAATCTATTTTTTCCAACTCGTATTCGCTTTAAAGCGAATCGAATCAAACGAATAAACGAATCCTGACCCAAATTGCCACCCCTACCGAAGATTCATCGTTGAGATTTGACTCAAACATAAAATTAATCTGGGATTAATTATGAGAGAGAGAAAATTAATCTGGGATTAATTATGGCAATAAATTAATCTGGGATTAATTAAAAGAGAGAATTAATCTGGGATTAATTGCGTCGAGAATTTATCTAGGATTAAATTCGTCGAGAAGAGAGAACGCGATTAATTTGGAATTAATCGGTAAAATAAATTTAATAGTTAAAATTGGATTTTACTATTTAATTTATTTACCTGTGCTAAAATAATATATTAGATATATTAATTGAAATTTGATTTCAATGCGGAATTAAATTGGACTTTAATTCTAGCGAACGAATTAATTTGGAATTAATTCGTAAGACTTTCATAATAATTTTGCGAGGCATTATTATTTAATTAAATTAGATTTAATTAAGTCGCAACAGAAAATTTGCTTAATTCGGAATTAAGCGAACCCGAGCCTGAGCGAAGTTGCGTGTTGGATTGTCCCACTTAAATTTGGAATTTGAAGTGGGACCCACCAACTTACATCAAATGTCTACACAAGTGATGGGAGTTGTTATTAGTTGAGAAAAAGCTTAGATTGCTTTTGAAACACTCAAGCTAATTCTAACACACAAACTAAGTATATATTAATTTTGTCAACTTTGGAAGTAGATAGAGTTACTATTCACAACAAACACATTTCTCTCTTCTTCCTCCTCTCATTGGCCGATTCTTTGCTACTCTTGGAGGGTAATTTTTCTTTCAATTTTTGTTCTTGCTAGCACATCAAGGAGTGAATCAAGGTGATAGGGAAACTCACCTAAGTGTTGGAAACACTCAAGAAAGCTTGGAGCTTCCACCGAAATGC
Source organism: Zanthoxylum bungeanum (assembly GCA_019454045.1). Classification (NCBI taxonomy): domain Eukaryota; kingdom Viridiplantae; phylum Streptophyta; class Magnoliopsida; order Sapindales; family Rutaceae; genus Zanthoxylum; species Zanthoxylum bungeanum. The sequence goes on along the minus strand of SKCR01032766.1, from coordinate 80,195 downwards.
ATAAAAGTTTTGAACTCATCCGATCAATGTGAGTATTTTCCGCAACTCTTTTGATTTTATTCACACACAAATCACTCTTAGAAGATCTTGGCATGTTCTAGGAACACTTACAATGATATCAAATCGATCTAAGTTTGATTTGAAAATCTAGGGTTCTAAACTTTAATTTGGGATTTTTGTGATTGGAGCATGAAATGCCTAAATTGATTGTTGGGTTATGTTTATATAATGTTGAATTGGATTTGTGCATTGATGGAATTGAGAAAAATTGATTAGATCAAAAATCTCTAATTCCTTGGACATGGCCGATTATTACCCTAGGTGTATTCATGGTGATTTTTTGAAATTTTAACAATTAGATATGTTAATTGCATGAAATGAATATTAATTGTTGGTTTAATTGGATTTAAATCAGAATTGAATGTTATTTCATGATGATTGCCGTGAATGAAGCATGTTGGAATATATTGATTTTGCTTCAATTTGTGTTGGACATAAATTGGAAATGTAGAGGATGATTAATTGAATTAATTAGTATTTTGGAAGCATTAGATTAATTAATTAATTATGGTAATTACACTTGAATTGAATTAATTTGTAATTTGGAATAATGAGTTAATTTAATTTATTGTATTTGGGTTTAATGGGCTTGGTTGAGCCGAGTTTGGTTTAGGATAATTGGTTGGATCCAATTGGGCCTAAAACCATTTCCATAAAGTCAAAATATGATAATTGGGCCTTTAAAATTTTAATTGGGCCTAAATTGATTTTTGGCATAGGGTGATTCCTAATTGGGCATTGGCATCTTGGGTTTGACCCATTATTGCCAAAGCCCATGCCTATAGAATTAATTAAAAGCTCATTGGACTTTAATTGAATAGGTACGGATACTAATTGGGCATTTGAGACCCATAAAGATTGGATTTGGAATCCAAGTCTAAAAGGCACTTTTAAAAGTGTAATTATTTAATTTGGAATTAAATATGAATTAGTATTGAATATAATTTAAATTAGATTTAAAATTATAGTTCGATATAATTCAAGAATACGTACTTTGAGTATTTATTCTTAAACGAGTTGGATTCGTGCAAATCAAATCGTTGTTTGAACATTGGATGGTCATTAATCAAAGATTAATTAATTGGATTAGATTGATTGGATAACATGCTTTGTGTGAATACTTGGATGTATTGAATGAATAATGTATATCAGATGGATATTAGATGAGTGAGATCAATTTTGGAAATTTATTAAATTGGACCTGCGTGTCCAACCTATTACCTTTTTTCTCATTGTATTTCTCTTCTCACCAATTCCCCTCAATGTAAATGAGGTTTCTTTAGAAGTATTATGTAATTGGGTAGAAGTATGAATAGTGCTAACGGGAGAGAGGAAATGGAGATATTTGTTCTAGGAATAAAGTTTTATATATATATATATCCGAATATCATTATTATTTTATTCGCCTCTTATTATGCTTTTAGAATGCATGCTTAAGGGTGTATGATGAGACCTAATTAAAGATAATAAATTGGTTGCCAAATCGTGACAAAAACCCTCATTTATATTAAGCAATTTTCCTTCCATTGAGTGATTCTCTCTCAAGATCCATGATTGGCATTGGTTTGTTAGCCAAAGTCAAGACCTTTGTCCATCACGTATGTGTTTGAATCACGAAAGCTTTGTTCCATATCGTACGCCTTGGGCAAGTTGTGATTTGTTGGCCAAAGTCAAGGTCACTTCTTATTCATCGGCCTCAATTAAGAAGCTTTCCCACTGTCAATATGTCACGCTTGACTGGTTTCATTAAGCTTGTTGAGCCAAAGCCAAGGCTTAGTTGATTCAGAGGAAAACGATTAGGGAATATATTGGATATATTGGCATATATTGGATATATGTTTCGGACTTGGAAGTCCACCTACTGGATCTAGGAATTGGATGGGATCCAATTGATCTTAGAGATCTACCTAGTTAAGTTTCATACAACTTGTTGGCCAAAGTCAAGGTTGTGTGTTATTTAACGAGATCTTAGCCCACTAGGAAATTAGGTTTCCCGAGTACTCCACTGAGGGTTAAAGGCTAGCCGAAAAATAGTGGGAGGTAAATATTAAATTTGCAATTTCGTTTAGATACTTGCCAATACGCGCTCATTTTATTTTTTGTCATTAATTATTTAAATATAAATATATTAGTTGGACTAATATTCAATTGTTGTTTTAATTAAACAGTTGGACTGTATTCAAACTACTTCATTTATAGTTGATTATATAATTGGATTATAGTAATCAATATATTTGAATTTAACCAATCAAATTGTAATTAATTATATAGTTAGACTATAATAATCATTACATTAGATTGTACCCGAAATCGTTGATTGGATAGTTGGACTACAGCAATCAAGATAACTGGAAAGATTAGCGTCAAAGAACATAATCCTAGGTGAAAATGTCTTCAACGACATAATTTTCTAGAATGGGAAACGAATCTCAGGATAGTCCTGGGAGCTGAGAAGTTACTCTATTTGATAGAGCGACCTCTCAGGCCTAATCCTGGAGTTGAGCAAATAGTAGAGCATGAGCTTTGGAAGACTCATCGTGATGATAACTTTAGTGCTCAATCTGTTATGCTTGCCGCAATGACTCCTTAATTTCTTTGTCAGAACTAAGGATTAGATCCTTAAACCATGATGTTGAAATTGAAGGATCTTCATAGATCTATTCTTAGATCTTAGAAATGCTAATTGCAAAAGAAAACTCTTGGAGAGTTAATGGCTATGCTCAAAGAGACAGAGCCAGAGCTTGCAAAAGGGGCAAGATATGCAAGGCGCATCTTACTTCAACATCCCAAGAGGTCAAGGCTTGGCCGAAGTCTTCTAGGGATGTGAAAAAGGGGGCAAAGGCTAAATCGTCATAGTCTTTTCAGAAGACAAATGACATATCCCAATATGTATGCCTAAACTGTGGAAAACGGGGTCACTGGAAGCGTGACTTCCGTATGGACAAGGCAGCCATGAAGGAAGTGAAGACGGGCAAGGCTCCGGCTTCAGGTATGTTTTTTTATAAACATGTCCACTGCTGGTTTTAAAATTGGATTTTAGATACTGGATGTGGTACATAAATATATGTACTGATGTGCGCGATCTGCTGATTAGCAGGAGACTGGCTTCAGTTGAGATCGACCTATGAGTCAGAAACGGGACGAGAGTCACTGTTTTGGCTGTGGGAACCTAAGTTTTGGAACTGCCCTTTGGGCATGTACTTAAATTAGGAGACTGTTATAATGTATCTAGTTTGACTAGGAACATTATCCCTATATCTAGTTTAACCCGTTGCGGGTATACCTTTATATTCTAGAACACTAAGTGTTTTGTTTATTAAGATGATATTGAGATAAGCACATTAGATGTGAATAACAGTATTTATATTTAGAATATAAATGAATCTCAAACATATAATATGACAAACAAAAGCTCAAACTGAATAAATCTGTTGAGACTTAAAAGTGGCATTGTTGTCTGGGACACATTAACAGGACTCGTATATCCACACTTTCGAAGAGTGGATACTAGGACAGATTTGATTGTAATTCAAATGATGTCTACAAATCTAGTTTATTAGGCAAAGTGCCTAAAACACCTTTACTTGGTAAAAATGCAAATGCTACCGATCTGTTAGCCCTCGTTCATGGTGACGTAAGTGGGCCCATGTCTAGCTAGGCTAGATGTGGATATGAATACTTCGTAACCTTTACGGATGTGGCATCGTGTTACGATTATGTGTATCTTATGAAACACAAGTCAGAAACTTTTGAATAATTCAAAGAGTTTCGACACAAAGTAAGAAAACAGACCGGTAAAAGTATTAAAACATTACGGTCGGACCATAGTGTAAAATACTGAAACATATAAGTTTCAAGATTACTTGAAAGAGTATGATATTCTTTCATAGTGGACTCCTCCTGAAACACCTCAATTAGACGGTGTGTCCGAACAGAGAGACCGAACTTTGTTGGACATAGTAAGGTTAATGATGAGTCGCTCTGAGCTACCAATTTCCTTCTGAGGATACGCATTAAACAATGCAATACTTATTTTGAATAAGGTTCCATGAAAAACTGTTAGACAGACTTCATATTAGATATGAACAGGAAAGAAATCGGGTTTCTCATTCCTGAAGATTTGGGGATGCTGGGCATATAACTGAATATTTGGATGATACCAAACTAGAACCCAAATCAGATAAGTGCCTATTTGTAGGTTGTCATAGGGAAACCAAAGTATAGTACTTATACAACTCACAAGAGAACAATGTAATTGTTGCTCTCCATACGATTTTCCTAAGAGGAATACCTAAATGCAGTGGTAAGTGGGAGGAAAGTAAAACTCGATGAAAATCAGAGTAATACTATACCACGCACCGAGTCCTCACGGAACACCAACAGTTCATCAGGGATGAAACTGTACCAATAATCTTCGAATACACAAGAACCGCGTAGGTCGGAGAGAGTCAAAAAATAACCTGGGAGGTATGGGTTTCTGATCTCACCTCATGTAGATATCAATCTTATTGAGGAAGACGAACCGGCTACGTATGAGGAAGTGATACAAGGTATCGACTCATTTTATGGCAAAGTGTCATGAAGTCCGAAATGGATTCCATGTATACAACCCAGTTTGGACACTGGTTGATGTACCAGAAGGCATTGTGCCTATTGGTACTATATGAGTCTTCAAGGAAGACATACATGGATGACAACATGTAAACGTACAAGGCTAGGCTTGTAGCGAAAGGGTATTGTCATCAACATGGTGTTGATAAAGATGAAATTTTTTCACTTGTTGCCATGATTAAATCCATTTGGATAATGCTTGCTAATGCTGCATATTTCATTTATGAAATATGGCAGATGGACGTCAAAATCGCTTTCCCTAATGGAAACCTTTTGGAGGATGTTTACAACAGCCTGACGGTTTTATCGTACCATAACATGCAAACAAGGTTTGCAAGTTAATTCGATCCACTTATGGATTGAAGCAAGCATTGTGTTCTTGGAACCAACGTTTTGATGAAATCATAATGGTATATAGTTTCATTCAAAACGATGATGATTCTTGTGTATATAAGAAGGTTAGTGGGAGCGCACTGACAATAATTGTCCTATAAGTTGATGATGTATTGCTTCTTAGCAATAACATTCCCATAAAATAATCGATGAAAGCTTGGCTTTCATTAAAATTCTCAATGGAATACCTAGGAGAAGCAGGCTTTATTCTAGGAATAAAGATCTACTGGGATAGATCTAGAAAGATGATGAAAACCCTCCCAAAGTTCTATATTTTTTTATATGTACTTGACCTGGTGTCTCATATGCTTAAAGCATATGGAGTCACAATCAGGCCAATCCAGGTGATGGTCACTAGATTGATATAAAGAACATCATTGAGTATCTTGGACGAACTAAGGATGCTTTCTGGGAATATGGGGAAATGAGAACTTGAGGTGACTAGGTTCACCGCTGCAAGTTTCCAAACCGACAAAGACGACTTTAAGTTGCAATAAGGGTACATATTTAGTTTGAATAACGAAACAGTGACCTGGAAATCATCCAAGCAAGATATTGTTGCCGAATAAATAACAAAAGCAGAACATTGCTGCAGCTGAGGCAGCAAAATAAACTTTTTGGATATACCTAATCCTAATTGGATTAGATGTAGTTTTGTTAGTAGCTGAGCTAGGCTACAGCGCAGGCTAAGGAATCGCGGTCTCATCAATGATCCAAGTATATACTTCAACTATTTCATATGATTCGTCAGATCATACATCGTGGCGATGTGATGATCGAATAAAATGCATCAGATGATAACGTTGCAAATCCGCTGACGAAAGCTGTTTCTCGGCAGAAGTTTGAGAAACCCGTACATAGTTCAGGTGTAGGACACTTGAGTGATTGGCTATAGGCCAAGTGGGAGATTGTTGGATAATTATGACCCATAACATCACTATTTGTACAGAACATAGTGTTGTTGTACAAATAAACTATGTGACAAAGGAAATTGCTCTTTTATCATTTGTAATTGGATTACCGAGATATATAAATGATAAAAGTCCATATGATTAATACCGGATTAATAAGATATGAGACAATATTAATCCACTAATGTTTAATCATTAAATATTCCTAGTCGTAGTATTATCGAGACTGGACATCGATAATGCTGAATAGGCTAGTATTACACTTGTGCGTGTTATTGAAGCGTAACGGCATAGTTCTCATATATTTGGGTATTGGATACTCATGCTAGTGTAATAGGAGGTTCTGTTTACCGATGGTACGAAAACTGCTTCGCTCTAGATAGAGCCCTCAGAATCCCATTGGTAGTATGACTATGTGTCTATGGGAGTCCGAATCAGGGTAGGTGTATTTGGTCTTAACCTGAGACTTGCATCGCTAATACTTGCGACAATCAGTGTACTTTGGTTTTGGTCGTCCGGGGCTTTAACAGGTTCTGTGTACGCCTCTTCTGGGTATACTGAGAATCGTAGTGTATTGGGTGTGATGTCAAGATGAAAGTATCACTTCAGTCATATGGAGATGATGATCACGCATGATACAGAACTAGTACTCTTGTATGCTGCAGCTATCGGGATAATATGGCAAGGTCATGATTATCTGATTATAGAGACTAGTTACCAGAGATCCGATATATGCTTCGTACGAGGCAGACATAATTCCATCCCCAGACCTAGCATGTGACATTCGATATTGGATCGTAATACACAATACTACGTATGCTACGCCTGACAAAGATTACATATTCCTTTAAAGAATATTTCTGAAGAATTGGGTAGGCACGATGTTTTTCTAGAAGCCAACCATGTCTTGTAAATCGGTAAGAACGTGGTACCGGGTACGCACGTATTCGGATAGTCCGATGACCGTATTTACTGCCAACACATCCAGGGATCTCTTGGGTCGCTTCCTGAAGATTCACCGTTGAGATTTGACTCGAACAGAAAATTAATCTGGGATTAATTATGGCAATAAATTAATCTGGGATTAATTAAAAGAGAAATAATTAATCTGAGATTAATTGCGTCGAGAATTTATCTGGGATTAAATTCGTCGAGAAGAGAGAACGCGATTAATTTGGAATTAATCGAGAAATAAATTTAACAGTTAAAATTGGATTTTACTATTTAATTTATTTACTTGGGCTAAAATAAAATATTAGATATATTAATTGAAATTTGATTTCAATGCGGAATTAAATTGGACTTTAATTCTAGCGAACAAATAAATTTGGAGTTAATTCGTAAGCGACTTTCGTAATAATTTTGCGAGACATTATTATTTAATTAAATTGGATTTAATTAAGTCGCAACGGCAAATTCACTTAATTTAGAATTAAGAGAACCCGGGCCCGAGCGAAGTTGCGTGTTGGATTGTCCCACTTAAATTTGGAATTTGAAGTGGGAGCCACCAACTTACATCAAATGTCTACACAAGTGATGGAAGTTGTTATTAGTTGAGAAAAAGCCTAGATTGCTTTTGATACACTCAAGCTAATTCCAACACACAAACTAAGTATATATTAATTTTGTCAACTTTGGAAGTAGATAGAGTTACTATTCACAGCAAACACATTTCTCTATTCTTCCTCCTCTCATTGGCCGATTCTTTGCTACTCTTGGAGGGTAATTTTTCTTTCAATTTTTGTTCTTGCTAGCACATCAAGGAGTGAATCAAGGTGATAGGGAAACTCACCCAAGTGTTGGAAACACTCAAGAAAGCTTGGAACTTCCACCGAAATGCATAAAAGTTTTGAACTCATCCGATCAATGTGAGTATTTTCCGCAACTCTTTTGATTTTATTCACACAAAAATCACTCTTAGAAGATCTTGGCATGTTCTAGGAATACTTACATGGCTGTCACGCCAGTAGAGCCTGTAGCAGTGGCCAAAGGTTGTAATGATGGGTTTCTGCTGACAAGGGTGGTTGAGGCAGATGTTAATACAACTATTTGCTGAGTGGTTAGGGAAAATGAACATGAGACAATGATAATAGTGTGATATGAGCTGACGTCATGGGTTTGTTGAATATTAGATTTGGAAGCCTATATAAAGAAATTGAAGATTCAGATTGATGGGTTAGAAAATCTCGCCTCTCACAACTTAGAGGGAAGCCAAAAGGAAAGAGTTTAGGGAATAGATAGAAAAAAGTTGGTCGATTCTCTCTCATTTGAGAGAAGTGTAACATGCATGTTGTAAGAACCGAGTTGTTGTACACTCTTTGTAAGCTCTAAACTCCACTTGTAGCTTGGATTGGTCTTGACCCCGAGCAGGTAATAAAATACCTCTATTTTCTCTCGTGGACGTAGGTTGGAGCCACTCTCTACCGAATCACGTAAATCTTTGTCTCTGTGATTTTCTTGCCTCCTTGCTAAATTTATTTTGATTACCTACTAACCAAACAAATTTACTGCTTGATGTAGGTTTATTCAAGTGGACGATTTCCCGAATTACCCTTAAAATTAAAAACAGCTCTCAACACATTTAATCCACTTTTTCTTATATATGAAAATAATGAGAAGTTTTCTTGACAATATTCTCTTCGTAAATTTGTTTTATATTAACAAAAAAAAAATCAAGGATTTTCTATTTTTTAAAACAAGTTGGGAGTTTGTAAAATTTCTCTCTCCATCTCGAGGATGAAAAGAAATAGGGGTCATAATTTATTTTAGGATTCGTTTATTTGTTAGATTCGATTCCCTTTAAAGTGAATATGGATTTTTAAAAAAATAGATTCTTTATTAAATAAGTCAATTCGATTCGATTCATATATTAAATAAATCAAATACAAATTTAAGCTCACTGGTTCGTTCATTTACGATTCATTTTATTATTTTCTTTTACTAGTTGTTGTTATTTTCAACTAAAATTCAAAAAGTTCTTATCAATTATCATGGAAAAATGATATTATCTATATTTGGTTAGTCATTTTTTAGTAAATCTATTAATTAAATAATATATATATATATATATGAAAAATTAATATAAATAAATTATGATAATTTTTATCATTAAATAATGTTAAGAATAAACGAATATTCAAATTGGATTCGTCTAATAAGCGAATAAAATACGAATTTTGATATTAGAATTCGTTTAATAAACAAATCGAATACGAATTCATCACATTTTTATTTGATTCGATAAAAATTCAATTTGTCAATTAATGTTAACACCCATAAAAAGTAGAGATGGTAGAAAAGCCCGAGCCCGAGCCCGGTCCGGCTAGGCTGGGATAAAAAAATCTCGGGCCGGGCCTGGGCCCAGCTCGAGCTTAAACAAAAAAAAACTCATATATATGCTTTAATATATTTGTAGCATTTGTATTTATTTGTAGTATTTGGATTGTTAGTTTATTCGATGAAACTTTTGACGTATTTGTGAATTTTTTTTGCATATAATGTGAACGTATTTTGTATTTATATATTTTTAACATTTTTCCAATTTTTTTTTGAAAAACGGGTTGGATGCCGGACTTATCAAAGCCCGGGCCCAACCTGGGTCATTACCAATCTTAATAAAAAGAATCACTCTCTAACAATCAACGGTTAATTATCGATCAACAAAAAGATTGATTGACTCAATCATACCAAATAATCAAACATCCTACTCATAGTTGTATCATTTCTTTTATATTATTTTCTCAAAAATTTTGTAAAAAATTTTACTTTTAAAAGCTCTATATAGTATAAATTTTATTTAAAAAAATATATCCTACATAGCCTAAAGCATAACACACAATTTGAGAGTGCTATAATTAAGCTTAAAAAAATGTGTTTCATGACAACCATTTTTTTTGAAATCGTTGGAAATCCTATCGCCAAACCACTCATTCCAGGCTTAAGCGGAGTAGGTAAAACCCCCGGCTATCTTAGGCTCTTACAAGAAACGTATTTCCTGAATTCAAACCCATGACCTCAAGATGAGATCCTAAAACCTACACCAGCCAGGTCACCCATTATCCTAGAACCCACTACCTACAACAATTATATGAAAACATTATGCTTTCACATGATGCTTTGATCTCAACCCCAAGTGTGAGGAAAAGGATCTAAAACATAACATAAATGGTAAGAGCATTCAAGCACTTTCACTTGTCTACAAATACCAATTCAATGTAAACTTCCAAAAGCACTTTTCTAAAAGCTAACGTGAAGGTGGGAACCACTTGTTAGTTTGGGTAAATAATCCCTTTCTCTACTAGTTGGGGAAAAAGTTCAAATTCTCTAGTGGTTGAAAAGATATAGTAGTAAAAATAAATTATAATTCTTCATATTTTAAATTATATTTATGTCCTTCAATAAGGTTATCAGAAAATAAAGTGATCCCTATCAGTTGGAATGATTTAAATACTACATATACAATCAATGCTATAACAAAGTTATTTAGACGAGTTAAAAAAAATTATAATCATAAAATAAATAATTAATAACACAATACTTTCAATTTAATGAAAAAAACCTAAAAAGATTCTAAAGTTGCATGTCCCTCTTATTACATAATTTTTTTAAGAGGAAAATTTGAACGGCTTTATCACTTGTATAGAAACTAAATTTCTTTTACAATACCACCATTGACTAGACTTCAAAGGAGATGTGAAAAAGATTTATAGACTGATAAAATCATATCCGAAGAGTTGTGAGAATAAAATCTGAATATTATGAGATCAAAACCTGTTGGCTAATAATTACATGAATTTTTTATTAACCTATGCCACTATAAAGAATCGAATACAAGATGTACCGTAGGAAAATGGTGTATTGATGAAATTAGCTAGCACTCGTTAACGTTAGTTGACGTGATATTTACTGAGTTGTATGACAAAATTTCTTTTAGTTACTTTCTTCAAATGGTAGAAAAATGCTTTTACAGTAAATACTCAATTAATACTTAGAATTTAAGATAATTACTTAATTAAAATACAGAAAATAAATGAATAATTAACCAAACCCCCTAATAACTAAAAGAAATTTTGCAAAATCACAAAAGCACAACAACCCTAATTCTAAAAATGCATGTATTTTCATCTGTGATATTAGAAGAGTCTAGAAAGCCAAAGTGGGAAGGTTAAAACTCCAAGAAGAATCAAGATTAAAGAATCAAAAAAGAAAGGAAAGTAGAATTTGGCATTTATGGATAAAGAAAGCAAGTGAAGTGAGAAGAAGAAGAAGAAGAAAGAGATGGAAATAGCAGAACCTTTCATGTGATCATGGTCCTTCTTTAACCAGGCTTGGGTCCCATGCATTAACCAAATGAAAGTGATCATGAATTGTTTATTCATTCATACATTATACCTATCAATAAAGAATTCAAAAGCTAGGGGACCACGCAGCCAGAATTTTTCACAGCACAGTTCTCACACTACAAAAAAAAGGGCCTTTAGCGTCGAAACTTTTCGAATTTTTGACGCTAAAGGTTATTAGCGTCGAAAATTTTCGACGTTAAAACTTGGACGAGAAAGACAATTAGCGTCGAAATAAAAAATTTCGACGCTAAAGTACAATATTTTGCGTCAAAAATATTTCGACGTTAAAACATGTATTTGGCGACGAATAATTTCGACGCCAAAAAGTTGACCTTTAGCGTCGAAATATTCGACGCTAAATGTGATATAATATTAAAAAATATATATCATTTTATTACCTTTAGCGTCGAATATTTCGACGCTAAAAGGTATAAGAATATTATTATTATAAATTAATCTCAAACTAATTTCATTACAAAAGTAATTAAATTTGTTATAAAAATTATTACAAATTTGTTACTAAAAATTTATAATAATGACATTTTTATTGATATAAAACTAAAATTACAAATTTTATCACAATAATAAAATATAAAATGATATTTTTATTGATATAAAACTAAAATTACAAAATTTATCACAAAAAAAAAATATAAAATGATAAAATACAATGATAAAATACAATTTTCCATCTTCACTTTAATTTTCTTCATTATCATCATTTTCACCATTTCTTCATCTTCATATTCCCCTACAAAAATAAATAAATAAATATTAGATGTGAATATAAAATACAAAACAAAACAAAACAAACAAACAAAACATTTAAGGAAAAATAAATTTAGAGAGGAAATAAGAGTATGAGAGAAAGAAAGTGATAATAGAAGAAATGAAAGAGCAAATGAATTTATAGGCAAAAAAAAACCTTTAGCGACGAAAAGGATTTCGTCGCTAAATCGCCAAAATTTTGATCTTTAGCGTCGAAATATTTGACTTTTAGCGTCGAATATTCGTCGCTAAATGTCAAAATTTAAATTTAAATTTATTAGGCGGTAATTTCAATTTTTTAAGGGGAATTCGAAAATTTTAAAATTAACCTTTAGCGTCGAAATTTAGAGTCGACGCTAAGGTTGTACCTTTAGCGTCGCAATTTACATTCGACGCTAAAGGTTCAATATTTAGCGTCGAATTTTTTGACTTTTAGCGTCGAAAAATTAGTCGCTAAATGTCAAAATTTAAATTTGAATTTATTAGTCGATAAATTCAAATTTTTTAAGGGGAATTCGAAAAATTAAAATTAAACTTAGCGTCGAAATTTAGATTCGACGCTAAAGGTTGAACCTTTAGAGTCCAAATAATATTTCGACGCTAAAGGTTCATCCTTTAGCGTCTAAATAATTTTTTGTCGCTAAATGATGGAACCTTTAGCGTCGAAATAGAAATTCGACGCTAAATCATCAATCCTTTGGCGTCAAATAATTATTTCGACACTAAAAGATAAACCTTTAGCGACGAATCTAATTTCGACGCTAAAGAGTTTATTGGCTTCGAAAAAAATTTCGACGCTAAATGTTTGGACGCTAAAGGTCTATTTTGTTGTAGTGTCAGTATAAATATTTAAAACAATGGGGGGTGCATGAAACATGGTCCCTGAATTAATAAAGTGATCAAAATACGAACTTAGATTATCTATTTATAAGAATTAGGTCCCTTACTTTGGTGTAATGATATTTTGTTTTGAATGAAATGTAATGATTAATTGCACTTATATGATATTAAGTTCGGATAATCACAAAGTAAGAATATGAGGTTTTCATTGTAGTTTTCTCAAATCTCACTTGGTGCGTGGGACGGTTTGCCTTATAGTAAGAATATTCTGATCTTATCTCGATTATGGATTTAAGATTAAAAAAAAAAATTATGAATTCAATATCTGATTTGAAATCGGGATAAAAAATTATCTTAAATCCTAATTGATATTCGGAATTTTCTGTAATCCATATTCCTGCTAATGGTGCAATTAATGATTTTCTTCATGTAAAATTTATAAAATTATGTTGTTAATTACTTCATGCACTATACATTCTTTTCTTATCTTTACTTCCCCAATATTACTTTTTTTAGCTTCATGATTATTTTAAGGGTAAGACTCATTATGTCCCACTATAACTAGCTATATTTTATTTTATTTTACATTAATAAATTTCTCTCATCTTGTAGAGGTTTATTAATAGTCAAAAGAAAACAAAATCTTAAATTAAAGGGTATCAATTATTTCAATAGAGATCGCGAATTTGTATAATACAGATGGACAAACTACGTCCTCATTTGAAAGAAAATGAAAATAGAGTGACCCCAAAGTCATTGTCCATAAAATATGGGAATTTTCAACAAGAAAGAAAAATACAAGTGAAATTCTTCTCATCTTGAGTGTGTAGTTGCCTCAGGAAATGGGAAACGTGGGGAGCAAAAATGCACTGTGGCTCAGCTCCACTCAATGTCCTTTCGTCGGATGATGGCCATTCAATGTCCCATAGAGCTCACATTACCACAAATCCATTTTGTGGACATTTTTGTCCGTAACATGTGGATGTATGTATATCATTTTGATTTATCAATCAAATGTTATCTAGTTATCATGTTTGAATGTTTTGAACGAACTTTAAGTTAGTGTAATTAATATATTGTAAACAAGATTTGTACAATTATGTATATTGTCACATATCTCATATAAGTAAGTGGGCTCGTATGGAAATTGTTCAAATAATAATTTGATGATACATTAGTTTGCATATTGTTAGTACGGCAAGGCAAACGATTAATTTTAGAGATCGTGTAAGGTTCAGACTTTTTGAAACAAAGTCTAAAAAATGGACGCTTGACCTGATTCTAGAAAATACATCATAGGGGTGCAGGTCCACAATCGAAATTAATGTTATCAATTTTCTAAGAAAGAAAATTACATCTGCTCTTGTCGAGTTTTGATTTTTTTTCTTTTTCTTCATTTCGAACTTAACTTTGAAATTATATACTATGCATAACTGTCGATGACCTCAAATGCAGTTATTCTCCACATTTTGTAACTACTTGTCCCTTTATTCACCATATGTGATAACTATTGGATCGTGCTTCACATTATAATTTGCCACTAGAATTGAACGCGATCTAATTTCGCTATATTTTGCCCTCAACTATTAGATCATGATCACATTTATGTAATTATCCTTCTATTTGATTGATGTTTGGTCAATTGAGCGATTCAATTGTTGCATGATTTCTGTTGCTTCTTTCATCTGGATGAATTTCTCCTAAACATTGTTGCATCATATCGTTTGTCTTAATTGAACGATGATACCTTTTGGTATTCGCTCTGACGTCATCCAACCATTTGTAATTTTTGGTTGCCAATAATTACCCTCAAATAAAGCTCAATTGATTTGGTTGATGAAATTAGAGTTGTATTTCTTGATTACTATGCAAAATCCTAATAGCCATCTCATCTTATAACCTTTTGAGATGATCCCTCATTAAATGTGAGCCGCCTAATCGTATTTGCCCATCAAAATTCATCATCCTTCAATAAATGCACTTTCCTATCATGTCATCTTTTGCCCCTGTCAATTTTCACTTCTCTTCATTTGACACTCATCAGGACGCGCATTTTCCTTTCGGCACATTTCACGCCCCTTTGTCTGAGTTTAATCTAGGGCAATTAATTCATGCCACTTCTATACAATGCATCTTTTCTCTTACTGTTTTACTTTTACCTGCCTGTAATTTTCTTGGCAAAAGAAACAAAACCCTAAAATATCCTTTTCATATGCTCCAAAAATCCCTAAAATATCTTCCTTTATGGACTCCCATGAAGCCCTAAAATAGCCTTTCATTGATGTCGATCATCTGATTGCTTTGTATGCGGCAAATGGGTTTTGCGCTCTCGGCCTTGCATTCAATGATGAACACTCTATAGTCACTACTCATTTGGCTCAACTCTTTCCATTAACGGGTTCTCTTGCTTTATCATACGCTCTGCCTATCTTTCCCCTTTGTCTGTTAAAGCTATTCATACTTGGCCTAAGTCAGATTCAATATTTAAGGACTGGTTTTAATGCATGAAAGCCCATGTCGAAACCAAAACTCTTTTTTAACGACTGGGTATTCTACCCTACATTGAACTATCTCTCATTCTTTGTTTCCAATTTCTCTCCTATTATGATCTTATGAATTCAATACGTATATCCTCCTTATTGGTCCTATGACCATCACTCTGTGCGATGTAAGCGCCCTAAGAGGTGTGTCCCCTCTAAGCTCTATCATTTCAGCCCGCACAAAATTCCAAACTACCCCTCCTCTATTTGAAATATCTTACCCTAGTTCCTACTCAGCTCTATCCAAACAGTTCATGGGCCTCACCACTTCTGCTTCAATCCGTGAACAGAAGGTGGGGTAGGGCAGTATTGGAATCAATAGGGTTGGATCGGTACCCCGCGTAAAAGAAATGGGTCTAACTTATGGAAATTAAGTATGGTGTAATTTTAAATTATTTAATGAAATACTATATTCAATTACGAGTGTATAAGAAAAAACAGGGACTGAATCGGAGTTCGGAAGCTTCAGAACGAGCGAAAATAAAATTCTTGCGCACGCAGTGTGTAACAAACAGCAAATTATTTTTTTTATTTTTTTTATTTTTTTTATTTTTTTTATTTTTTTTATTTTTTTTATTTTTGTTTTCCAAATGCTTTGTTCAAAACAAAGCTTCAGCTCTCTGGAAAATTTCCAGAGAGCTTAAGCACTTAGGGTCTATTACCTTAATAGCATATGGTCTTCCCTAAACACTTCAAAAACACCCAAAATTAATTTTTTAATTTCAAACCAACTTCAACACATGTTATAGAATAAAAATCATGTTTTTCAAAATATCAAATATTTTTACAAAAATATAAATTTATTCTAAATACGTATTTGCGTAAATTTTGAATCAATACACAAACTATTTTATAATCCCAATTAGAAATGACTCATTAACAATTATAGTTCACCTAAAGGTGGTCAAGTAAATCTAGAATGGTAGTCATAACTCTAAACTTTAATCTAGAGTTTCAAACTCTTATTAATTGTTCTATGTCCAACATGAACATCTTTGACCTAATACATAAACATATTATGTTTATCCTTTTAAAGTATCCTAACACAATTGATTAGCCTTATTTCAACATTAAGCTATGTGATCATGCATCTAATACACAAATAAACATAGCTTAGGAGAAGATCAAACATTACCTAATAAACTTGATGAAAGATCCAATCTACCCTTCATTTGTTGAAATCGTCGAAGAACCTCCAATGAGTGTAAGCTTGACTTCAAGATCCAACCTTAATTTCCAATGCTAGCAAGCTTCACTTCAAGATCTAATCTTGATTTCTCCTAATTGAAATGTTTTAGAGACCTCACAAGATTCTCTAAACACTGCTCTAACTTAGGCTAATTTCTCTAATAATTTGCTTCTATTTGTACTTGTAATTAAAACATTCCTAAAGCTTGCTATTTATAGCAAAACTTAGGTAATTTTTAATTAATAAGAATTGTAATCAACTTTTAAGAGGGACTAATCTAATTTGTCCAAATATGTATAATTAGGTGTGACTAATCTCCATTGTCTCCCACTTTAATTTAATCCAATTAAATCAAACCAAGGATTAGGAAATGGATTAGTTCAATGTTTGCCACTTTGATTTAATCCAATTAAATCAAGCAGAAACCGCATATTATTACATACTTACAATTACCATAATATCCTCAAATGGTAGAGATAATTATGATTTTACAATTAAGCCATTGTGTAATTATTGAATTAATCCAATTAGGTCAAAGTAAATAATCAATGTTATCCAATAACACTCGATTATCTTAGTTGATAATTATAATATCAAATATTATCTTTTATCAATCGGCTATCCAAGTGCTCAACGAGTACACTTTATACTGGGACTCTCTAAGTTCAGACACGTTCGTCATAAAAGTCTAGCTAATATGTACGCGATTCGGCCACCTCTAAATTCGCGAAGAACACGAATGACCTTTCTGAACTATACAAGTCGAGGTCATCACATATGTTTAAAAATCCCTCCGTCGTAGGCTTTCCGAGTTGTTCTTAGAAAACATAGAATACACTGTCAAGTTACCAAGGCGCACATCTCATGTCGACATATCCACTATTCTTTACAACTGATGCGATCCACCTTAGGTGATCGGCTTTAGCCAAAGTCTTTAAGAAACATGACTTTACTCACATGGATACCTAAACCCCTTATGGTACACATACGGGCCGATGGATCCTATCTTGCTTCGCACTTGATTACTGAGTGCATCGGTTTACACCCAACGAATATCTAGAGGCCAGACCATGAAAGGTTTCTAACATACATGACATCAAAGTGTGGAGGATCTCACACAAAATCAATGTTATCCTATAGTCAAATGATTACATATGATACTCGACTCGAGGAGATTCATATTGACGGTAGTGTATACTTCCAACTATTAGGAATCACCTATGAGTTATTCAGTATTCGCTTCAACAAATACCCTCATGTTTATACAAGTTTCCAAAACTCATGGTACATCGGGTTAAACCATTGTAACTCCAATTCCAATATACGATATGTGCTAGTCTTCTAGGTTATAGGAATTCGACTGTATTCCAAAACCAACGACTAGGAATATTTACTTTAAGAATAGTTTACACCTAGTGTTAAGACAATTCTAAGGTCGATGTCATTCTTAACATATCTATTCATTAATCTAATACGCATAATGACAATACCATTATAAGGTATGAAATGAAAAAATGTTGTTATTTTATTAATAAATAATAAAATGTACAAATTGAATTGGCACTCCAAGCACCAACTCCATCATGGTGTTCATTCATTACTAGCTTTGCAAATATATCATTTTTGTACCAAGCTAAAAACCTGTTGTTGGCTATCTAACTTTATTTTCTGACATAACCAATGGTTGTTATTTCGATCTTTTTTTTTTCATTTTGGCCGCCATAAATAGAGGATTGGCCATCCTTTATATACAGCTTCGTTTTGGCTCTTCCCATATTACTTCTAGTGCACTCTGACTTTCTATTTTTTAACTCAATTTATTTTAATCGCTAATTACCATGTACTGGACTAACACTTGCTCGACTTGGGTCTGTTTTACTTTCATATCGATTTGGAGAACAGTCTTGAATTTGTCCATAAATCTCATAAACTTGATAGTGATAAGATTCTACCCCAATCTTGATGCAAGTTCTTATGTGGTCATGAGCTAGCCCATGACATTTTGACTGGGAGTAATGGCAAAGTTGGGGTTGAGGTTTATTCCACAAATTGTCACCCACAAATTTGGCCTTATCCAAGCATGGCTGTTACCTTTATTTTTTGCTCGTTCTGTTATGGCAGAACGATTCAAAGTCTTATCAGTTCAAGAAATCGACTAATGTTTATCTGAGACAATGATTCTAATGGGTTTCTTCCTGTGGATAATTTTTTCCTTGTACATCCACCCATATTCATTTTTGACAAGTTCTGGCTTATAGTGAGTGCTAGACCTTTTTTCCACGCCTTCGGCCCATGTGTATATAACAATCTTTCTCTTTCTTCTCATCCTAAATCTTCAGTGAACCCAGCTAAAGCTTCTGGTTTTAAGAGAGCCCCCACCTTCTCCAGCACCTCAAGGTAGGAAGAAACGCTTTCCGGAACCACCCTTGCCTAGTTCAAACTTTGATGATGAGCCATTGGTGCATCGACCTCGAGCTAAGGCATATTTCCTTTAATTTTTTTTTTTGTGTTTAATGTATTACTTACTCCCCTTCCTTTTGTATAGGTTCCCAGAGCAGAGAGGGTTCCTTTGGCCGAACTAGCTTAGACCATAATCGAACAAATTCCAACTTTCAACATCCATTTGAAGGTTAAGAAGCTGAAGGTCTTGTTGTTAGGCAGGCTCCATAAAGTACTTCTTCTTTTGATATAGTCCTCGGGAGTCTGGCCCTCTCATTGAGGAGATTCACATGGGTAACCCCATTTTGAATACCATCTTTTATGTTCTTCAACACCAATTATCCAAGAACTCGATGTGGATCCAAGCCCTTTCTACCTTGAACAAGTCGTTCCCTTATTCTATATATGGAGGAGTTCTAGGTCTAGTGGTTCATCTAGGCAAACAAATGACATCTTTAACCATGTTAAAATTAGAATATTAGAACAAGCTAGATCATTCCTCGACGCAATGAGGGTTATGTTGTTTTTCTCAGAGTATGATGTTGTTGACATCTCTGATTCTTATGATTCTTCTTATTCTTCAACAGATTCCACTAAGATCGAGGAAACTAATCATTTAGGGATCGATCCCCAACCCTCTTCATTGGTAGACGATCCTCAGCCTGTCCACAACGAGTCAACCATGAATTCACTGCCTCATTTTATCCCTCAAATTGTCGTTCCCTCTGAGGTGATGATTTCTCCATAATCTCCATCGGCCCATCAAGACCCAGCTTCAACACCCATTGTTCCGCCTCCTGCACCACTGACAGCCGAAATGTCATCATCATCCACGCTTGCTCTTGAGGCTGTAAGTTATTTTCCTTCATTTCTTTTACATGCAAGCATATTATATTAGGATTCTCACCTCTAATCTCATTTAGTAGGATCCAGACTCTATCTTACAATGTTTTTTTAATGATTTAGATCGTCTCAAGTGCACTCCTCAAGCTCAGCTCGAGACTTCAACGAGCATGAATTCAGAATTGGATGCTTTGAGGAAAGTCTTTTATCAATATTCGACCTTCATATGACTAGATATTAGTCAAGCCATTATATTAGAGAACTCGATGAAATTGGAGACAATTTTTACAAAATCGTCCTGGCTTCTATCTTCTCTCACCCTACCGATCCCTGTGCCTAATAGGATTTTCCTCCAAGAACTCAATGATGAGGTCCAGTCTCTCATCTTGCGCAGCTTCATAGTCAAAAGGTAAGCTTTTGATATTCGTTTGTGAAGAAAGAAGACTTACTCAAATCTATTGACTTTAAGTAAATGTCTTTGAAAGAAATCATCGAGGAGATCATGACTGAGGATTCCTTACTTATGAGCCTTGAGCGGCAGATGAGGGAAATTCAGAGGCAAATTGATGAGTGTCGAGTTTCGAGTGCGTAAGGAAACTAAAAAATGGACTGCTGCCAAGGATTTGGAAAAGATAAAGGCTTCAATGGTCGAATATCAAAACTTGGTTCGGGTTAACATAGACCAATCTCTGGCTGACATCAATACTGTTGCTGAGGAAGTGAAGTCAGAGTGGCGTCCGCTGAGAGAGTCTTTCAACATAGTAAAAGACAAAACATTAACTGAAGATCTTTGAGTCATGCATAGTCTTTAACTGTGTATGTATATATGTATTATTTTTTTCATTTAATTTAGGATGTTATATTGTCCCATTAATAAAACATTTTCTTTTTGTGTTTCCATAGTGAGGGCACATATTTTTTAAATTTTTACTCTAACATGCAACTCTCTATCCAAATCTTTCAAATGATCAGCTCCATTAGATAGTACGACTTTCACCTTATATGGTCCTTCCCAATCAGGCGACCATTTGTCATATTTTGGGTTTTTGGATCAAAAGATAATATTGTTTTCCACACTGATTCTCTATTCTTGAACGATTTAGCCATAACTTTTTTATTATTGTTAGGGTTGGTGCTCGAAGTTCCAATCCGAAATCGTATTCATGTCCGATTCATGAATAAGAACAATTTATTTTCATAATATTACTTATTTATGGTAATACTTCTTGCTTTTATATACATATTCGATCTAATTACGATTAGATTGAAACTAAATAGGATTTAGTGATATGTATATATTAGACAAAGACCCGATAATATATAATATAGTGCACAGTTACAAAGTAGTTTGTAATTGACATTGGGAAGTGTCACTACTAGAAGTATATTATCAAATAAAGTTCTGGTCAAGATTTACTAACACATGTCGGTTAGTAAAATCCGCTGAGACCAGTACACGTCGTATATCGAGACTTGGTCTGATGGTTTATCCCAATGAACCATGAGTCTGGGGAGACTCGTATAGATGTATATGTATTTATATTGGATAAACATTGAACGACTCACTGAAGATTTCCTAATAGATGGTACACCAACGTTAATAGGAATCTTCTCAGGTCAAGTGAGCATAGTGGTCATTCGACTTGAGATACCACTGTGGATGTATGAGGTAACCTCCACACTTTGATGCCAGTCACGTTACCGATCTATTTAGATCAAACCTCCACTTGTTCGTTGGATGTGGACTAATCCTCAGGATATCATGTGCATATCAAGATAAGATCTGTCAATTATGTGTACAGAGCATAGGTATTCATTATAGAATTAGCAATCTGTTAAATCTATGGGCCCGTGGTACACTGTAGAAGTAAGTTCCAAGTGTTATTAAGAGATTGCTAATAGAATCACCGATGAGATTATACCTATAGAGATTTGACGTTAATATCTATATCTCTGGAATAATCTGAATACCTGTGACGGAGAGATTATAGTATGCGATGACCTCAACCTGTATGATTCAGTGAGTTTATCTGCGGTCGTCATAATTTACGGGTTGGTAGATTATGGACACGAAATTAGATTTTGTGACGGATATACCTGAATCTAGAGAGTCTCACCAATGAAATATACTCGTAGAGCACTAGTGAAACTTTTATAAATAATATTGATTATTTATAAATCGTTTAATAGTTAAACAAAAAGATACATGCTTAAAGTTTTTTTCCGGTCATTTTTTAGTTCATTTGTATTTGAATTTAATACATGATTTTATTAAATACACATTAATTAATTATCAAATAAATTATTTGACACATATCACAAATATATGTATTATGGAATATTTAAAGTAAATATAAAACATATATTTAGATATTTATTTTAGATAATTATTTAAATTGTTAAATAATTAGAATTATTTATTACATTTATCTTTATTATAATTATGGTTGAAGGTGGATTAATATGATTGGTTCACTTGTTAGAACTTATTTAATGTTGAAGTGTTCAAATTGAATAAGTAACTTTAACATTTATATTAATATTTTTTTGAAGTAAAATGACAATAATACCCCTAGGGGGTTTCGGCCAAGCAACCTTAAGTATATAAGTGTTTATTTTTCATTTGTTTCATAATTCTAAGCTTTCAAAAACACAAGAGACTAGAGAGGAAAACGAAAAGAAACTAAGAATGAAATGAAGAAAAGTGGCAAATTAGTAAGTAATTTCAAATTTTCTTTAGAAGAAAAATATTTCTTTTGTTCTTGGCTACAACATATGTTGTTTTCTTATTTCTCTACTCTTTTTTGTTTGTGTTATGAAGTTTGGAAGCTTGAATGAAAGATGTATGCATGTATATAAACAAAGTTTGCTTATTAATGGTTAATAAGCACACTTTTGGTCATTAGATGACTTGGGTTGTCATTCTAGAGTTGTTAGGAAACTCAATGATGACCTAGAATTTTCTTGAGTTGTTTCATAGTGGTGAGACTTGATTGGTGTTGTAGAGATTAGATTACAGTGTTGGATTGTGTTAATTTTAGTTAATTTTGGTTAATTTGATTAATTGAGAAATTAGGGTTTTAAAACTAAACCAAAATTGGGGCTTTTCATATATATATATATATATATATATATTGTATTATATATATATGAGATGTATAAATTATTTTGGTAGTGATTGGAAATCACCTAAACTTGTATTTTATAATTTAGGACCAAAATGATCAAAATACAAAATATTGGGCCTCACGGCAATAAGCAAAAAATCTGGAAAATTATTTCTAGGTTGCATTCTAATGTATATAAGATGTACAAATTATTTTGATAGTGATTGGATATCATCTAATCTTGTATAAATTAGGACCAAAATGAACAAAATATAAACTATTTGGGGCATTTTCGTAATTATAAAAAATCTGAAAAAATTTTCATATTTCTTTTTTTAATGTATATTTGATGTACAAATCATTTTTGTTGTGATTGAAAATCACCTAAGCTTGTTTTGATAACTTAGGATTAAAACGATTAAAATGGAAAATTTTGGTGTTGTATGATCATTTACTGAAATTCTGATTTTTGGGTTAAAAATACTGTTTTTGAGTATTGAGTGATTAAAATGATTAAGTTTATTTGAATTATCCAAGAAAAATTAAAAAAAAAAACAGAAAATTTGATTTTCTCGCATTCCGCTACATAACCCATGTATTTTACCCAAAACCTCAACAATTATAATATTTATCTATTTTCAAATTTTTCATTTCTAATTAGTTGAGAACATCTAATTTGATACTATCTAAATCTAGTAAATTATGTACTAGTGCCTCGCAATAGTCATTTTGACTTAATTCATTTTGTAAATCCACTCTAGTTGACTGGACATTAATTTCCACGGGCAACACTACCTCTAGCCTATAAACTAATTCAAACGAGGTCATCCTAATGCTTGTCAGAGGTGATGTCCTATAGGCCCTTGAGTTTGGCTTAAACACTCATTCCAATGTCTCACATTACCAGCAATCATCTTCTTGATTATTCATTTAAGCGTCTTGTTGGATGATTAAACTTGACCATTTGATTGAGCGTAATATGGCTTGGAATTTACTAATTTAATTCCAAATTCGTTCAAAATCTGCATAACTATATCCTCATTCAATGAAGTTTCTCGATCCACCATTAACATTCAGGGTATCCCAAATCTATGAATGATATGATCCCTAATGAAACCAATAATATTTTCTTGCGAAATTTCTACTAGAGGAATGGCCTCTACCCATTTGGTGAAGAAATCTGTAGCGACAATTATAAATATATGTCTCTTGGCCGATGGAGGATGAATTTTTCCAATCAGATCAATCACCCAACCTCTAAATGGTCATGGTTTTATAATATGAGACATCTCGCTAGCATGTGCTATTTGTATCAGCCTGTGTTTGCCAAATATCCTTTCGCAAACGTGACACATGTTTCGCCCTTTTTTGGCCAATAAAAACCACTTTTTATGACTATTCATCTCATCTTAACCCTTGCTCGGTGGGCTTCACAAACCCCTTCATGGACCTTAGCTATGATTGTCTTGGCCTCTGATAGTCCTACACATTTTAACAATACACCATCTTGGTGTTTTTTTAATATAAAACATCATTTATTAATAAGAATTCAAGGCAAGTAACTTTAATT
The DNA here is from genome assembly GCA_019454045.1 of Zanthoxylum bungeanum. Taxonomy (NCBI): domain Eukaryota; kingdom Viridiplantae; phylum Streptophyta; class Magnoliopsida; order Sapindales; family Rutaceae; genus Zanthoxylum; species Zanthoxylum bungeanum. Next base: position 55,582 of record SKCR01032766.1, on the reverse strand, counting down.
TTTGGTCTGTTTGACCGTTGAAATCCCCCATGAATTCCTTGACCTCTTTCCTCCAATCATTTATATCTTCATCCTCTATACTTGAGATGTTCAATTTTTCTTTTCGTCTTTGCACTATGGACTTGATTAGCTCATTCTCACAAATTACATTATGTATAAAATTTTGCATCTTCTTATACCCTAAGATACTTGAGCTAACTCATTCGTGATTTCATTATTCATCATGAGGATGTGCTGAATTTTTACTTGATCAAACTTATCTAGTAGTTCCTGAGTAATTTCTAATAATCCCATAATTAACTGACTTTTGTTATTCAAATAACATGTTACTTGATTAACAACTAATTATGAATCATCCTTAATGGATACTTTCCTTGTGCACATGTCGATCAAAAATTCCAGTCCCACTATTAGGGCCTCATATTCGGCCTGATTATTGTACAAATTTCCTCCAATGTGAAGAAGAATTAGTATTTTCTTCATAAAGAATTAACCAGGATGATTCATAATCCGCCCTTTTGGACGTTTTGGATCCATCAAAAATTATGGTCCAAGGCTTTAAATTACAGCAATGTATTTCCCACTCAATTTCTTTGGTCATGCTCATACATGAGTGATCAGCTAAGAAATCTACTAAAGCTTATTTTTTACGGCTTTCTGAGGCACGTGTTGAATATGAAATTCAGTTAATGACAAAAAACCTACTCTTTAATGCAAAATAGGGCGATAAAAATATATATTTTACTATGTTCAACTTTGAAATCAGACATCGTGACAGACAGTAGGGAGGCCCTTAATTTAGTACAAGTGAAATATAAAGTCAAACATAATTTCTCAATTGGAGAGTAATTACATTCATACTTTAACAATTGGCTGCTATGATAGTAAATGGCTCTTTCTTCGCCCATTTTGTCATCTTGTGTAATCATTCCAGCTATTGATTGTTCTTCGGCTGAAATATGCATCTTCACTAGCTGTCCTTGTACTGGCGATACTAAACTGATGATTTTATAAAATGGGCCTTCAGGTTTGCAAAAACCTTTTGATGTTCTTTGCCCGAAACGAAATCATCTTGATCTTTAAGCCTTAATAATAGTAAGAAGGTTTTAGTCATTTCTACACAGTTTAAAATAAATATTCTTAGAAAGTTAACTTGTCCTAAGAATTTTTGAAACTTTTTATTACTCGGGGGTTTGACCTCTAAAATCGCCATAGACTTATTTTGTCAATTTCAATTCCTCTATGATGTATAAGGAAACCTAAGAAATTCTTTGCACTTACTCTAAATGCACACTTCAAGGGATTCAACTTGAGTTTAAATTTTCTCATTCATTCAAATAAATGTTTCAGCTGGCCAAATTGATCTCGTATATTCATTAATTTGGCCACTATATATCATCTATATATACCTCTATAAAGTCAGCAATCATGTTATGGAAAATTAAATTCATGACACTCTGATATGTTGCTCTGGCATTTTTTAGACCAAATGACATAACTATCCACTCAAAACACCCTAAAACTTCAGGACATCTAAATGCAGTTTTATGAATATCATCCTCAAAAATGTAAATTTGATTATAACCTAAGTATCCATCCATAAAGGAATATATCTCATATCCCACAGTTGAATCGACTAAAGAATCTAAAATCATATTCAGGTTTTGCTAATTTTAAATTCTTAAAATCAATATATATTCTTAATTTTTCCTGGAATTTTCATAACTGGAACAATATTGGACAACCATTCTACATACTTTGTCGTTCTAATAAATTTCTCCTCAAATAAACATTCAATTTCTTTTTTGATTCCAGAAAAAATATATAGAGCAAACCTCCTATATGGTTGTTTATGAGGTTTATAATTCGGCTTAATGGGTAGTTTGTATTCTACTAAATTTCTATATATGTCGGATATTTCATCGTAGTTCCATACAAAACAATATCTATACTCTTGCAAAATAGAAATAAGTTCCTTGCGTACCTCGGTGTTTAGCATTTGACTGATTTATATATGATGATTTTTCCCTTCATTCCCAAGGTTGATTTCTTCTAAAGGGTCGTGTGCCTTCGTAAAGCCTATCTTCTGACACTCATCCAGCTTACACCCAAGCCTTTAATGCATCCTACAAAGTCTTCCTTTTCAAAAAAATCAATTCCACAAACGTCTACGAATAATTGGCGCTTTATATGATGCACCGCCAATCTCTCTCTCAAGGCCAAGATCGCGGCCTGCATACTGAGTTCTAATTCATGCTCTTTATGATAAGCCATAAATTTAGTTTTGATTGCCGTGAACGTAGCACATTCCACAAGTTTATTTGTCAACATAATTTGCTTTATTGGATTTTTGGCTAATTACTGGCTCTTCAAATGCCACTATATTTGGTCTCATTAGTGTGAATAAATTGGTTAGAAATTTTATGGAACATAACTCATCGTTCTGCGTAGTTATAGTTGCGTCTTCTCATTCATTTACCATTCTGACTGGCCCATAGTTATCTTCATACATAAAGTATTACGCAGAATTCATCTCTACTATGAATGGTTGATTGTCTTCATGTACCACTTCAGCTTCATCTTTTTGATTCCAGAAGATGAAACATTAGTGAACAGATAAAGGTATACATCTACTTCCATGAATCCAACTCGGCCTAGAATCACGTTGTAACTGATTGGTCCTTCTGTGACAAAGAACACAATTATTCTAGTTGTGCTTCGTATCTTTTTATCTAAAGAACAACTCATTTTTCCGTTGTGGCACCCTCTTAAAGCTTACCAGGATAACTTTCGTTGGAATAAGGTCAGCCTCTGAATTTGTAAATGTTTTAGCTTTTTTACTGGAATGGTGTTGATGGCCGCTCCGTTATCGATTAATACCTTAGCTACATGCACTTCATTTATTATTTGTTTCACATACAATGGTCTGAGATGTTTAGTTATTTATTGCGGAGGCTTTTGAAATATCACCCATGTGGCTTACTCTATCTCTATTTTTTGCCTATCCATTTCTTGGCATTATTCGGCATGAATGATCAAAACAACTCACACTTCTTGCTAGAGCCCATCTAATTTTGAACCTTAATGTGGTAGTATCATACTAGATGAAGCTCCATTGTTTAAATTATTGAATGATGCCATCCTTTTTCTAAATATGGCACCCTCCGTCTTAATTTGGGTTTTCCATATAACCCAAAGTATTGAGAATTCCCTATGTATTCTCCTAAAGTCCCAACGTTCATGTTTCCTACTCAGTATAGTTCATTCAAGATCCAGTTATGGGATATCATCCTCCCACGTGCTTCGGTACACAAGTCAATCTCTTCTTCAATTTTAGTCATCTCGTCATCATGTAGTTCCTCCATTTCTTCTGATTGGATCAAGGTGAAGACTACTACTTCTAGTTCTTCAACGTTGTTGATGTTCTCCTCCATTTCATGAGCTTCAATTTCATTCCTTTAAAACTTTTCTAGTAATAGGTAATGATTTTCCATGATTGGAGGCATACTACCAAACTAGATAATGAAATAAGGCTCTCAATCGTCTTATTTGTCATCATTTTCTAGACGATCGAATCTTGTCCGTTCTTTATATTTTGAAATTATTTATGTTTACATAGTGACATATTCGGGTCCTTTTTCAACTACTTTATTTCCATTTTTAGCAATTTCACTAATAGTGATATTTGACTCATTTTGGTCTTTAAGATGAATCACTTTATGCTTTTGGCGCACCATTCGGCCATAATTTCTCTAATGTCTTATCACTTGTGTCATTGTCATCTCATCAATAGGAAAAAATATCCCATTTGTTGGTTATATGAATGCCATTCGTTGGACCTACATAATTATGGTTTGAAGGTTCTCACATTATAGACGAAGTTTGAATGTTCTCCATAAAACCTTGGTAAAAATATTCCTGACTGCCATACTCTTGGCGGCCTATTCGATTGACCCTTTTTTGACAAGTCTCTTCCAACTCACTCATCCATTCTAGGTTGTTCTGGTAACAGACGTATAAACCTTGATTTTTCCCCTTTTCGTTGGAATTTAGCCTCCCAAAAATATTGGGATGTTGATTGTCCTACCCTTCATCTAGTACCAGTTTGAACTTTGGCATGCTTATTCTGGTAAAGTCTGGATTGATCATGTTCATCTCTACTGGCTTTGAAAAATGATTTCTATCTATAACCATTTTATCCTTATTCTTGAACGTTATTCTTCTTGACTCAATAACATCATGTAACACATTTCGAAACACAAGACAATTGTTAGTTAAGTAAGACCACACATTGTGCTATTTATCATATTTTTTATCCTTGATTTGTTTAGGGTTTGGCAATTTATGCCGGTCACTCAGCCTAATTTGTTTGTCTTTGTATAACTAGTCAAGTATAACGTCTGATTTGGTTACATTGAATAAGAATTTACTATGTTTCTTTTTTTCCTCTGTTGAATTCTTGTCTCCAATTTTCATCTATGGTTTAGGCAAAACCCTACATATATAAGACTTTCATTCGACTAGTTCGGCCAGACACAAATCGATCGGATTCATTTTAGTATCAACCTCACTCATCTCATAATTAAAATCCTTGTAGTAAATACCCTTACTTGAATTTTTCTTCTGCTCATCTTCTCTGAATAATCGTTCATATCTAACTACGATGGTACTTAGTTGAAAGAAGTCCAGAAACTCCTTGTTTTGAAACTTATTTTTTATGTCAAGCTAAGGATACTTAAGGCGATCTTCACAAATTCTTTTTCTGGCAAAGGTGTGTTGTATTTACTCTTGGCCGTTTTGAACCATTCTAGGAAAGTTTCGACCCATTCATTCAGTAGCTGCCTCAAGTTTGTTAAATCGACCAGGGTTACTTCTGATTCTGTCTTGTAAAATTGAACATGTAAAAGTTATTCCATCTAATACCATTTTTCCACTGAATTTGGTGGTAAGTTGATAAACCAAGAGAAAACCATCCGCGATAAAGAGCTTTGAAATAACATTAACTTATGAAATTCATTCACTTCGCCCCCACTACAGAGTGAATATTCTTACATAATCTAAAATAGAAATCTCTCATAATCCAGTTAATAAGGAAAATTCAAGTCTCTTATGATTCTTTGACCATTGGTAGGCCTTATCAATCCAATCAAGATAAGGCTTCTTGTATCTAGGTAATATCAGTCTCACTCCGAAACCAAATTGGTTTTGAAGAATTTTAGTAATTTCTTCCCTCAATACAACGTTACCATCAAATGGCATTCCAGTTGTTGGTTGTGGCCCATAGATGGGCAGACCATTATGCTGGTCTTGCCCTTGTGGACCTTGACGTAAACTCATTCATGCTGAACCATATTAAATGGCGGAATCCCTTTATTTGGCCCTAAGCTTTGGTCGTTGCCGGTAGAAGAAGGTGTTCCCCAATGGGGTACCCTTAAGAAATGAGTCACATGTAAAGGTATGTAATTACTTGGTTCTGTGTTCTGACCATTATGTCCCCCAATCATTGATTGCATATTGCACTGATCATGATTTTGGTCACTATTACGCCCCAAAAAAAAAAACAATTAATGTGCTATGAGGCACATGACTTCCTTGTGGGAAAGTACCATTGCCTATGCATTTGGCCATTAATCGTCTAACACACTCATATATTTGGCCATATTTTCATAATGTAAGTTACTAGTTGAAGTAAATCTATCCATGTTATGATTATTTTGAAGTCAAACATATTCAGCCATATCCTGAGTGAAATCGACAAGCAAAGACTGCATCACATTAGGGTTTAGCTCCCTCATGGTCTTATAACGACTTCTTTCCACCAAGCCATCAAAGCATTCCACTACAGTAGGGATGTGGTATTAGTTGGTTTGCTCATATCCCACTTCCTCTGTACTTAATCCAATTTGAGAGTTCTTCATCAAAGGCATATTAATTCTGCTTCACCAATGCTCCCACCATGGTCACTAAAAATTATCCGCGCTATAAGGCAAATAATTAATTTCAGAGATCATATAAGGTTCCAACATCTTGGAATAAAATCCCAAAAATTGGTGCTTGACTTGATTCGAGAAAATGTCCCAACGGGTGCAAGCCTATAATCGAAATTACTGCTATTAATTATCTAATAAATGAAATTAAATATGTTCTTATTGAGCCATGATTTTTTTCTTTTTCTTCATTTTGGTCTTAACTTTGAACTTATATACTAATACATAATTGTAAATGCGATTATCTTCCACGTTTTGTAACTACTTATCTCTTGATTTGCCACATGTGATAACTGTTAGATCGTGCTTCATGTTGTAAATTGCCAATATGGATGAACATGGTCAAGTTTCTCTATGTTTTACTTGCCCTCAACTTTTAGATCGTGATCACATTTATGTAACTACCCCTATATTTGATTACTGTCTGACCGATTAAGCGAGTTGGTTGTTGGGCGATTTATGTTGCTTCTTTCATCTGGACGAATTTCTCCTAATCATTGTCGCATCACATCGCTCTTCTTAATTAAATGATGATACCTTTTGACATTCGATCTGACGTCATCTAATCATTTGTAATTTTGGGCTATCAACACATATAAAAAAATTGTACGAGAGTTTGTATCCCTTATCATATTATTTATTATTTTTGTTCACTTACAAAAATGTGAGACATATGACAATAATATAATATTGTCATGGATTCTTTTAATTCGTAATATATTAGTAAACTAAATGTTTGGAGGTTAAGAAACTAAATAATTCAAAATGTGGTTGATAAGTGCGATTTATACCCATTTATTCATGCATTCTTAGCTTACTATTTTGTTAGATTCTGTGTCATTTTAATGTATTTTGTAGTTTTTTTATGTTTTATTGATAGGAAACATTGGAACATGGACCTTGGAGCAAATGGAATTGTTTTGAGACCTTACCGACGCAACAGAAGCATACGGGATAAGCTGGAACGTAGAAATCGGTAAGTTGGAAAAACTTACTGGCGTCGCGATGCCAAAATACATTCATATATTTTTCCCGAGAGTTGAGTGTCGCGACGCCAATTCAGACATCGCGAGGCTACGGCAGACGTCCAAAAACTTAAGAAATTGTTATTCTACAAGCATAAGGATTTCAGGACTTCCCTATAAATACATAAGCTGGTCCAAAACTCTAAAAGGGAGGCTAATACACAACTCAAGACTTAAAACACATATTTTAGAGAGATCCAAAGAGAAAAATTGAAGAGAGATAAGAGGAGATGAAGGTGGTGACGTCCGAAGACGAAAGGATTTGATTCGGGTTTAATCTTCTAGTTTCTTCCTTTAATTCTAATGATTTCTATTAGATTCATGACCATGCTTTCATTGTTTTATTATTTAGTCATGAACTAAATTTATTATTCTAGAGGATGATGTACTCAATGCTTGAACCTTTATGTTGTTTGCCAATTTGATTTTTATAAAGTGTTAATTCAGTTTATTTATATTCTCTTGTGTTTAATGCTTCTTGTTTGTTGGCCACAAATTAAGATGATACATGTTTAGAATCTATCGCTCGGGAGAGATGGATTTTGAATAGGATATATAGAATATAACCTATGAGTTTTATAGAGTTCGGGAGAATCTATAATTCCTTTGAAGTCATTAACACGGAATCACAGAGCGTAATGAATTATTAATTACTAGATTTTTATAGGGATATCGAAGTCTGTAATTGATAATATATTCACTCGGCACTCGGGAGAGGGAGTTAGAATAATTTAGGATTCTTGACTTATAAACAATGCAACTGAATAAGAATTGAATGGCATGACAAATACATAGGGGATAGCTAGGTGAAATCAGACTATATAATCTCTCTATTCTTGGATTATCTTAATTAAACGTTTTAATATCTTGTTTCTTTAGTTTTTAGTTTTAATATTAGTTTGTTCTAAATTTACTTGTTTTCTGAATAAAGTTAAGATTATCAATTATAGTATTTAGTGTGAGTTGAATACAATCCCTGTGGGTTCGACACTCTTTCACTTATCTTTACTAAAACTTGACACCGTACACTTACGGTACGATAGAAAATATCACAACAAGTTTTTGGCGCTGTTGCCAGGGATTGTTAATTTAATTCACATTAATACTATTACCAAATAACCTTAGCTTTAATTTAGATTTTTATTTTATTTTTATTTTATTATTTTTTATTGTTATTTTTATTTTTGCTTTTGTACTTTTTCTTGTCTTTCTGTGTTTCAGTGAATGCGAAGATCCACATGTCTTGACTCGATTCTGTTTGATCTAGAAATAGAAAGAACAGCGAAGAGTCTAAGGAAAGAAAGGAAATTTGAGAACGAAGCAATGTCGCTGAAAATATAGAGAACAACCCACGTCAGGTGGCAATCAGAGATCATTTTAAACCGATCATTGACGATAACTATTCTGAGATTACGCACCCACCAATTAATGCCAATAATTTTGAGCTGAAACCTGCATTGATCAACATGGTGTAAAAGAATCAGTTTGGGAGTTCAGTTGTAGAGGATCCCAATGTGCATTTAAGGATGTTCTTGGAGATGAAGGATACCATAAAGATGAATGGCGTGACTAAAGAGACCATCAGGCTAAGCTAATCCCATTTTCTTTAAGGGACAAATCGAGAGGTTGGCTGTAATCAATTCCGATGGGGAGAATCCTGACATGGCAGGTTATGGCTATAAAATTTCTTACGAGGTTCTTTCCACCCGCTAAATCAACCCAACTGAGAATAGAAATAAGCATATTTAGCGAGTTGGAGACTGAGAATATGTATGAGGCCTAGGAGCGTTTTAAAGATCTACTTAGGAGATGCCCACAACATAATTTTGAAGACTGGGTTCAGATTCAATTATTCTACAATGGGTTAAATGATCCAAACAGAACCATGATCGGTGCAAATGCTGGAGGAATCCTTTTCAAGAAATCTGCTGAAGATGCATATGCTTTATTAGAGGAGATGGCCATCAATAACTTCTAATAGCCAAATGAACGCACTACTGTGCCTAATGTGGCTGGTATATACGAGGCGTATTCTATTGTTGCACTTACAGCTCAAGTGTCATCTCTCACGACTCATCTAGCAGCATTGACCAATCAATAGGGCTAACCATCTATTGAAGTTGCTGCTACTAATAGAATGATCTTACCTGACGGAGGATATGAGCAAGTCCAATATGTGAACAATCGAAACTTTAACAACTATAGAGGCAATCTTATGCCTAACCATTACCATCCAAACTTTTTATATGCCAATACAGAGAATGTCTTGCAACCTCCTACAGGCTACAATAATCAAAGAGCTGAGCAGAAACCTTCCTTAGAAGACCTCATGAGCATGTATGTTGCTAAAACTTCAGAGAGGCTTGAGAAGAATGAGTCGAGGCTGAACAATATTAAGACACATATGGGCAATATATGGGCAATGATGAAGTCCTTAGAAGTGCAGATTCGACAGATTACTTCTTCTGTGGCCAATCAACAGAAATGGATGTTTCCTAGTAATACGGAAGTCAACCCCAAAGAGCAGTGTCAAGCCATAATCCTCAGGAGCGAAAAAGAGATTAAAGATACCTCTTAGGACCAAGGCAGTCAAGGCAAAGAAGCAGCAATTCAAGAGAAAACAGTGATAAAAGAAGATAATAATGAAGTAGTTTATCTATATAAGCCACCTCTTATCCCAAAGACACATTTGTCATACCCTCAGCGTTTTCCTTTGCTCAGTTTGCTAAATTTCTAGATATCTTCAAAAAGATCCATATCAACATTCCCTTCACAGACGCTTTGGAACAGATGCCAAATTATGTGAAGATTATGAAGGAGATGATGTCAAAGAAGAGGAACCTGAGTGATTTTGAAACAGTAACACTCACTAAAGAGTGTAGTGCGATTATACATAAGAAGTTTCCTCCAAAACTGAAGGATCTTAGTAGCTTTATCATATCTTGCCCTATCGGGAATCGATATTTTGGTAAGGCGCTATGCAATTTGGGTGCAAGTATAAATCTAATGCCATTATCCATCTATAAACAGTTAGGCATAGGTGAGGCAAAGCCAACCACAGTGACATTGTAGCTAGCAGATAGATCTTTCACCTACCCGAGAGGAATAATAAATGATGTCTTTGTTAAAGTGGATAATTTTTACTTTCCTGCAGATTTCTTTGTTCTTGATATTGATGAGGACTATGACATCCCAATAATCCTTGGGAGACCTTTCTTGGCAACTGGTAGAGCGACCATTGATGTGCAGAAAAGTGAACTGATAATGAGAGTTCAAGATGAAGAAGTCACCTTCAGTGTTTTCAAAGTCATGTCGAGTTCTCAAGGTGATACAAAATTTCATAGGGTAGATATTTCAGAGAAGGGAGTTGCAAACACGAAAGGTGAATCAATATTTCAGCAACATACGAGCATAGTGCAGCCGTGCATAAACGAAGATCCTTCACAGCCAAAACTGAAATCGATCCCAAAGTACCGCAAAAAGAGGAAATCCAGAGTCAGTGCTCACTTGAAGATGATCCCTGGGAAGCTCAAAAAGTTGTCAAGTTAATTTTACCACATGTGTAGTCAAAAATTTCAACCATCAGTAGACCTTGGGGGACCATCTATGGATAAACTGCCACGGCCCACCAAGTTATCTTTTTCATATCATAATAACCGGTGGATACCAAAGAAGAAAGCACATAAGATTACCTGATCCATTACACTGAAGCCACCATGACCATTTGGGTGGTTGCGTCTGGCTGAAGACGTTAAACTTAGTGCTAGCGGGGAGGCAATTTTTTTATTTTTATTTCCTTTACTTTATTTTTATTTTATTGTATGCTATTTGTTTGTTTATTAGTTTGCATGTTATTTATGCAGGTAGCACGACCCATACAACCTGTGAAATCAAATTCTGACCAGCGGGAGCCTGATCAACTCATGCACGGTAGTGTTGTTCCTTACTTTTGTTTCTTTATGTTTATCTTACATTGAGGACAATGCAAATCTTAAGTTTGGGGGAGTGTGCATGTAGTGATAGTTCCTGCTAATTTAAAAAATATATTTTCTATTTTTTAATCCTTGATAGTAAAGCATAAGTCTAATGATGAATTTTGTTTGCTTTCGATGAAGTCTTAGAAATGATAAGTTCCCAATTGATTTTTATTTGATGTCTTGAGTAGATGATCTAGGTTAGACTCGTAAGCACTTAAAAATAGGTTTTTAGCAGTAAGAAACTAAGTAGTTGGCAAAGTGACTAGTTGAACAAATTATTTACCGATGAATGATTATTTTTTTAGATATTTATCTCAATATGCTAGTGTTATGATATATGATATGGTTAAAAATAAAAGGAAAAAAAATTGAATAAAAGCATGAGAGAAGAAAGAAAAAATAAGAGTTAAACCACATATAACCGATAAGCGTGAAGCTACCCATGGGCGATGATGAGCGGAAAATGTATCAATATTTACCGCTCATTTTACTTAATATTTTGTTTAGTTTCTCGGGTTTGATGAACGTTTTGATGTGTTTTAGTTTATTTTGCAGATAAAATAATATTGGGACTTAATGAAATCATTTAGGATGAAATGTGGGTCAAATAAGGGCAAAAATTGGACTTGACATATTAATTTTGGAGATTGGAAACTTGAAATGGCGTTTTAACGTAGTGCAGTTTTGGAAATTCCAGTTTTGCGCATTTGTCGTATTTTGGGCATAACTTTTTACTCCGATATCAGATTGAGCTGATTCAAGTTCCAGATTAAAGAAGAATCAAATATCTACAACTTTGAAAAACAGAATAATTTCTAATTCTGAATATTTCATGCCCGAAATTGATGAACCATCCAGAAGTGTGTAGTGTGTAATTATTAAAGTCACTTTCTATCATTTTCAAAGCAAAAAATAAATTAATAAATAAATAATAAAAATTATCAAATCATCACCAAACATGATAAGAGATTAGTGGAGCAATTAATAATAGATTTGGTGGAGCAATTAGTGGAGCAATTAGTGGAGCAATTAATAATTGATTTGGTGAATGATTTGATGGAGGCAAAATTTTGCCTATAAATACCAAGCCATTTCATTTGTAAAATTCATACTTTCTTCTATGGAATTCCTTAAGAATACTAAGAAAATTGTATCTTGTTTATTTATTTACAGCTTTTAGTAATTAATTTCCGCTTTCGCACTTTCTTTTCTTTACTTTTCAGTTTTTACTTTCCGCAATTTACTTTTACGCACAATAATTTACTTTCTTACTTTTTACAGTTTTTACTATTTACCATGAGGAGGTAACTTCCCCAGCTATGGTGAAAGGTAATTCTTTTACTGTTACTATTTAGATTAATCTCCCTTAAAAATAATATATTCACTATTTAAAATATTGACTTAAAAAGGATACCGCCAGATTGGTCGGTCGGTAATTCAATTTTAATCTGGTTTAAACCTGACTAATAAAGGATACCGCCAGATTGGTCGGTTGGTAATTAAATTTTGGTTCCGCCTTTATGGCTGTTTGATTTAATTTGACTTAATCAGGTTACCGCCTATATGGCTGGTTGGTAAAATAATCACAAGTTAATATATTATTTTATGGGAGATATCTAAATTAGTAGTAGTAAAAGTAATTCTTTTTACCTTAGCATTTTATTTTAGTTTTCAGTTTTTACTTTATGTCTTTTACTTTTCAGCATTTTTACTTTATGTCTTTTACTTTTAAGTTTTTACTAGCCCTAGTTATGTGTTAGTTATCTGGGGTTGTGATGACTTTTAATATCACCGGTTTATAAGGGGTTAGATTATAGTTTGGGTATTATAAAGATTTATTTATTGAGTCTTAATCTTAATGCTTTTTCATTAACTGACCATTAATAAAATTGATCTGGTAAATCAAAAATGAACTAGACATAGAGATTTTAGGTTTCAGCCTTAGACTCAATAGCCCACGATCTTCCTTGAGGATAGATAACCCTTAATAGATTTCCTTACAGGATAGAAATATACCTGTCGGGCGGGGGTAGCCTTTATTGGAACTTAATCTTAATGAATCCAGATAATTTGGTTGATATAGACATATGGTTCAATTAAGTTAAACTAGGTATTTGTGTCTGACCATCGACAGAGGCTTACACATAATTTAGTATTCCAGGTTAATAAATCAATATATTACCCAACTTTAAGATAACCACTTCATCTTTAAAATGATATTAAAAGAAATCACAACCCTAGATCTTTGTGTCTTTTGTTATTTTCCTTAGTATTTTCTTTTGTCTTTTTATTTATTTATTTATTGTGCAAAACCACATTCAACCAATCAAACAATCATTCTATTCTCCATTTAATTAGATATTTGTAAATAAATAGATTCAATAATTAATAACAACAGTAGGAATTAAGTCCTCGTGGGATCAATATTTTTATACTACTTGAACGATACGTGCGCTTGCGTTATACGTGTGTGTTTACGCCGGTCAGGCGAGTGTTAGGATCACCATAAGGAGAAATGTTACCTTAAAGGGTAGTTGTGTTAAAAAAAATGAAAAAAATAAAAGGAAGGAAAAAAATCATATCATACTGAGCAAAGAAACGCAATTACATAGTACTTTGAGATATCTAGGTTGGTTTGACCCATCGGATCTCAATTTTTGAGACGAAATCATCGAGGTTGCTAACTTAGGAGTCGAGCTGTGAATGAACCTTTATACACACACTGTGAGTCTGGCTTAGATGATTTATTCAAGAACATGGATTTAAGTTGCATTGAATATTTTGAAGGTTCTCGGATTTCATTGATAGCATTCTTTGAGGACAATATTATGCGTAACTATTAGGATTATTTTATTTTCTTTTATTACTCTTATAATTTTTGCATGAATGCATGTGTGTGAATGACGTTTGTGGGTGTCGTCGCTGTAAGCTCTCATGAGACTATAACTTGTCCACTAGGGCCACCAAATGGTTTAAAGGCTTGTTGCATACGCTAGATGCAATCGTAATCCCTACGAAAGTGGCCTAATTAATTTTTTTTATTTTTGTTTGTTTATTTTTATTTAGTCTTTTGCTCATGACTAGTAAGATCTTAAGTTTGAGGTTGTTTGATAAATGCGGTTTATACCCACTTATTCATGCATTCGTAGCTTATTAGTTTATTATATTCCGTGTCATTTTAATGTATTTTATATTTTGTTTTATGATTTATTGATATGAAGCATTGAAATATGGATCTTGGAGCAATTGGACTTGTTTTGGGACCTTACTGACGCAACGGAAGTACGCGGGAAAGGCTGTAACACAGAAATCAACAGGCCAGAAAAAGTGACTGGTGTCGTGACGCCACTTTTGGCGCCGCGATGCCCCTTAAGAATGCATTCATATATTTTTCTCGAGATTTGAGCGTCGCGACGCTGCGGCAAACGTCCAGAAACTTTAGAAATTGTTATTCTACATGCATAAGGACTTCAGGACTTCCTTATAAATACATAAGCTCGTCCAAAACTTTAAAAGGGAGGTTAATATACAACTCAAGACTCAAAACACATATTTTAGAGAGATCCAAAGAGAAAGATTGAATAGCGACAATAGGAGATGAATTTGGTGATGTCCGAAGACGAAAGGATTCGATTCGGGTTTAATCTTATAGTTTTTTCCTTTAACTCTAACGATTTCAATTAGATTCATGACCATGCTTTCATTGTTTTATTATTTGGTCATGAACTAAATTTATTATTCCAGATGATGATGTAGCCAATGCTTGAACCTATGTGTTGTTTGCCAATTTGATTTTTATAAAGTGTTAATTCATTTTATTTATATTCTCTTGTATTTAATGCTTCTTGTTTGTTGGCCACAAATTGAGATGATCAATGTTTAGAGTCTATCACTCGGGAGAGAAAGATTTTGAATAGGATCTAGAGAATATAATATAGGAGTTTTATAGAGTTCGGGAGAATCTATAATTCATTTGAAGTCGTTAACACAGAATCACAGAGCGTAATGAATTGTTAATTACTAGATTTTTATAGGGATATCGAAGTCTGTAATCGATAATATATTCACTCGGCACTCGGGAATAATTTAGGATTTTTGACTTATAAACAATGCAACTGAATAAGAATTGAATGGCATGACAAATACATAGGGGATAGCTAGGTGAAATCAAACTTTAGAATCTCTCTATTCTTGGATTATCTTAAATAAACATTTTAATATCTCGTTTCTTTAGTTTTTAGTTTTAATATTAGTTTATTCTAAATTTAGTTGTTTTCTGAATAAAGTTAGGAGTATCAATTATAGTATTTAGTGTGAGTTGAATACAATCCATGTGGATTCGACACTCTTTCACTTATCTTTACTAAAATTTGACACTGTAAACTTGCAGTATGATAGAAAATATCACAACAGTGGTTCAGGAGTTTGAGAGTTTCCAAAGCATTATAATACTTAATCCATATTCATTTTTTATCAATTGATGTGGGGTAATATCTCTAATATCTTTGTCACGTTAGTCCAAATCGTTTTGTTTGGTACTTGTAATGTAGAATGGTAAAATTTAACCACTTGTGATGAGGTTGACTTTACTACTATATATGCCCACATGCCTAGCTAATTCATACTAAAAATCTAATTTAAGAATTGAGAGTTACCTCAAGTTTATATTATTTAATTCAATAATTATTCTCAATCGAGGTATTATATTTTCTCTATCACTCAGTCACGTGCAAGACAGTCTTTTTTTTGGTATTTTTCATGTTACAATGTATTCGGATTGATGCTCTGAACGCCAATTCATATCATATTTATGACCTATTTATGAATACGAATAATCACTTTTTCCATAATATTACTTATTTAATAGCATATTTTATCTTTTATATACATATTCGATCTAATTTAGATTAGATTGAAATTAACTGAGGTTTAGTGATGTATATATTAGACGAAGACCCGAGAATATACAGTAGATACATAATTACAACAAAGTTTGTAATTGACATTGGGAGGTGTCACTACTTGTGGTATATTCTCAAATAAAGTTCATATTCAAGATTTGCTGACATGGGCCAGTTAGTAAAATCCGTTGAGAGTAAAACATGTCGTATATCAAGACTTGGTCCGATGGTTTATCCCACCATGAGTCTATAGAGACTCGTATAGACATATAGATGTTTATTTGATGAGTACCGACGACTCACCAAAAAAATTCCTAATAGATGACACACCAACATCAATATGAATCTTCCCGAGTCGAGTAACATATGTGGTTCTTTGACTTGAGATATCACCGTGGATGTATAAGTGATCCTCCACACTCTAACAACAGTCACATTACCGGTTAATCCAGACCAGATCTCTACTATTTTTTGGGTGTGGATCGATGCTATGATATCTTGTGATGTATTCAGAGAGGATATGTCTGTCCCATATGCGGGATTTAGGTATCTACTTCATAATCCTTTAAATCCTTAACCGAGATATATTGCAAAAACTAGTTCCGAGTATTTATCTAAAGAATCACGAATATATCGCGACTTATATGAAATATACACTATGGAGATTTGACATTCTCATCTTTGTCTGTGGTACAATTCGGATACCCATGACGGAGGGACAATAAGATATGCTTAAAACTTGACTTGTATGGTTCAACGTGGTTATCTATAGTCGTCATAATTTGTGAGTGGGCAAATTATAGACAGATAATGTGTTTCGTGATAGATATACTTGAACATAAATAGTCTCACCAATAAAATATACTTGTAGAGTATTAGGGCAATTAATTACGAATAATATGAATTATTTATAACTTTACACATGTCGGGGTATTTTTATATCTAATGTGTATATGTATAAGATACATAATGTATAAGATACATAATTTGATTAGATACACATTGAATTTTGACACTTGTCAAATAAATAATTATTTTTTAATTAAAATTTAATTAATTTAATAATTATTTATTATGAAATATTCCATAATTAATAAAAACTTATAAGATAAGCTTTGGAATTTTGGTAAAAATTTGGCCATTTATTTGACTTATGTTTGTCCAAGTTTTTATGTTGTAAAAATGATAAAAATATCCCTCTCTTGTCTATTTAAAATGCAACTTTCGTCACTATTCATAGGGTGAAAATTTTGGCTTAATTTTGGCTTTTTTTTTTTTATGGTGGTGGTGGTGGAGAGAAGAGAAACCGGGTATATAGTCTCAGCTCTTAGCTGATTGTTCGGGCTCCAACTCGATTTCTGTGACAATTGAACTTTTATTATTATATATGTATATTATGAATATATATTTTACATATGACAATTATTTTGAATATTTGTTATATTAATACAGGTATTTATAGGAATTAAAATAATAATAATAAAGTTATAAAAACTTTAATTAAAATATCGATGAAATACCGACGAAAATTGCTATTGTTAAATTACCTACTGATAATTATTAAATATAATAAATAAAATACATACTAAACTTTCAATGAAAATTATGTCGGTAACTATCGATGGAAATTATGTGGGTAAGTAGTCTCCATTGAATCATTATATCACCGAGAAAAAATGTCACAATTTGACGATGAAATTTCTATAGGTTGTTATCGACAGAAAAAAAATTTCATCAGTGAAAATATCACCGATAATATTTTTACCGATAGAATAATTATCTTGATTTTCTGTCGATAAATGAATTTATCGATGCTTTTTCATTAATTACTTATAAAAATTTTCGTTGGTAATACTTTATATATATATATATATATAATTAAAGTATGGGCTCATTCTACATGAGTCTAACTCTAATATCATATAAAAATTTATGGGTCCGACTCATACTCAAAAACATATTTGAAGAGTTGAAAATTCTCTAATTCTCATATATTTTAACCTAAATTTTTATCAATAATATTCCTAAAAAGTTTGAATTAGTATGGTAGTTGTATGATCACATGCATCAACTCTATTATTGGAACTGCCTTCAGGATCATTAATGTGATCCTAGCATCTAGAAAAAAAAAATGAAGAAAAGAAAAGCTCACATTTAAGGAAGAAGCTAAGCTTGTGAATGAATAATGGCAAATGACTTGTTCCATTTTTATGTAATTATACAAGAAAGTATAAACGAAAATAGTAAACTTTTAAAAAAAAATAGAAAGAAAATAGTTTCCTCTGAAAGAAAAATAAAAAATAAAAAAGAAAGAAAGAAAGAGAGTTGCTAATTGCAGATGAAATTGTTGACACTGCCATATCTCCTAACATGTATTTATGGTATTAGAATCCAAATGTGTTACTTGGGAGCATCAAAATCTTGCATTTTATTCTGAATAATTGTGTAACGGCTCAGCTACTTAGTCATATATGGTATGTTTTCACGATTTCGGATGATCCGATTATGAAATTCTAGTTTCTCATGATTTTGTTTTTTGATATGAACTCAGATCATTCAAAAAGTTTTCAACTAGTTAAGAGAACTAACTACTTATAATGATATAATCATAATCTCATCGAAGCAATGTGGGATTCTATTGTGATAATGTCACAAATAAAATCATGAGAGGTTAAGGGTTGTGTTATTGGGTTAAATCTTGAACCGTTAAAGCATATAATATCTTATTAGTTGAGTCGGACCTTACAAGTTGTCTTGAAATAAGATTTCGAATTAAATCATTCCAATTTCTTTATCCTAATAATAAAATTGAAGATTCAGAATAAATGTAAGAGATATTACCATTAGAAATAACATATGGATACAATAATATTTTATTATTATATTTTTATAAAACCTTACATTTTAGTATAATAAATATTAAAATTTTATGTTTTGTAAATATATATAATTGTAAAATCTAATATTTTGTAATAAAATATAAAAATTTATAAAAATAAAATATTATAGCTTAATATTTATTATATTAATTTATTATTTTTCAATATCAAACCGATGAAATGATAATATTGCAAAATTTAAAACTGTATATGTTGTGAATAGATACATGAGTTTCGTTGTGATACAATCCAGCCATACAACAATTTCCTTCTTTTCCAAAGTAAATTTAGCTAGAAAATAAGCAGATGCATTATAGGTTTCGGATATGTAGGTGCACTTAAAATTTTGAAAGCTTTCGCCTGCATCAAGAATATTTGTTATCATCCAAATCATTTCTATAATGCTGCCGTTTTTGTTGTTTATCAACTCTATGACTCCATGAGCATCAGATTCCACCGTCACTGAGTTCAAACCCGCTTTAAATGTCGGGGCTGAATTTGATTTACTAAAAAGAGTAAAAATAATAATAATAATAATAATAATTCGAAGGACCCATTAAAACTGCCGTGGATGGTCCATTTGACTCTGTTGGATTGTGAAAAAAAACTAACCAACTAGAAGCCTGCCAAGTGTCCTCTTCAAAAATGCCAATCACTATCCACGCGCAATCACAGAGCGTGGAAAGTACGTGCACTCTTAACACTCTCCGTCATCCACTCTGTCACTCAATCACTTAACATTATCATCATCACTCCGGAATCACCGTCACCGTTACCGTTAATATCGAGTACTTTCTCTAATATGGACCCCAAAATGAATTCAAACAAATATAGGAAAATTTGGCGTCACCAGATTTCGCCACGTATAATTGGCTTTTACACGTTTCACGCTCCTTCCTCGCCTTCACTCGTGTCATCTCGTACGTGCGGTCCAATGGAAATAAATGAACATTACGAAACTAACATATGGACCCCGATTGTTTATGAAATTGTATTGGAAGACATAATTTATATATGTTCTCTATAAAGGTCATTATTGTGAGCCACAATTTGTGATATTATTTGTAATCCCAACAAGAAATTGACAGGTTCAAAGTAGACCTAAAATAACATAATGATTAATTGTTTCACATATATATAATTCATTTAAAAATCATGTTAGGTTTGAGTTTAGAGTCAATTTATTTATGAAAATAATTTTATTTTTTTGGGAATTGTTGGAAACTCCGCCACCAAACCACAATTTTCGGGCTTAAGTGAAGTGTGTAAAACTTTCGATTGTCCCAAGTTCCTATAAAAAATACACTCTCTGAATTCGAATCCAAGACCTAAATGTGAGATCTTGAACCATACACTATCAAACCACGCCTCTTGGGGATAAAAATAATTATTTGTGTTTACTTATTTATTATTCCATAAAACTCTTTTGCTTGGTATGTTTAAAAAAATTGAAATATTTGATGAAAATCCGATTGGACTGTAATAATTTAATAAACCTAAAATCAGATTAATTGAAGAAATATTTGTTTCAAAAATTTTACCAGTATAGCTACCAGCTTAGATCATCATAATTTAACACCACTACAACACTACAACAGGAACTCATGTGAACAGAAATAAAAAACCATATCTTTAATTGCGATTCTATAAAAAATCAGGGACCAAATTATAATTACTCTCTTTACTCCACTCTGAGTTATATGTATTTTGCATGGCTAAGCTTCACTATAAAACAAGCACCAATAATAATTCTGTATGTGGGCCACCGCCCACTCACTGAATGCCACGTGTAGCTAAAAGCTCGCATTCTCTCTATATAATCATGTTATGTTAATTGCTGCAAGCACAACACTTACAGATTACAAAGCTTGATTTTTGAATTTTGATTGTTGAGCGATTTTGAAGGAGAGTTGAGTTCAAAAACAGCAAGAAGAAATAAACTCTTCTTCTAAAAAATTTTCAAATCGTATTTTTTGAGCAATTTTTTCGCTGAAGTTTTAATTTTTTTTAATTTTCTCGAAAATTTTCCTGAGAAAATGTTCATTGAAAAGTTCAAGGTTGATAGCCCAAATGTGAAGTATACAGATGATGAGATTCACTCTGTGTACAATTATGAGACCACTGAGCTTGTCCATGAGAATAGAAATGGCACTTATCAGTGGATTGTCAAGCCCAAAACTGTCAAATATGAGTTCAAAACTGATGCTCATGTCCCAAAACTAGGGTATGTTCTAAAAAAACAATTTTTTTAAGCAAAAGATTCAATTTGTTTCATTATCATGAGGTTAATTTTGGTGGGTCAATTTCAAAATTAAATTTTTTCATACATTTTTCTTGATTTTGATAGGGTTCTGCTTGTTGGCTGGGGAGGAAACAATGGTTGTACTCTCACTGGTGGTGTTATAGCAAATCGAGAGTGAGTGTGTTTTTGATTTTTTGACTAATTTTTAAAAGATAATTTTTGCTTTTGCATGTGCAATTTTTCTTTATTGATATATAATTGTTGTTACCACAGAGGAATCTCCTGGGCTACAAAGGACAAAGTGCAACAAGCCAATTATTTTGGTTCACTTACCCAAGCATCAACAATTAGAGTTGGATCTTATAATGGGGAAGAGATTTATGCTCCATTTAAGAGCATTCTCCCTATGGTAATTGTGTTAAAATGAACTGGGTTGTTGTCAGTTTTCCATAATTGCTTCTAAATCAAGTAAAAATTTCAATTTAATTTGCTTGTAAATTCAGGTGAACCCAGATGACATTGTGTTTGGAGGATGGGACATAAGTGACATGAACTTGGCTGATGCCATGGCTAGGGCTAAAGTGTTTGACATTGATCTTCAAAAGCAATTGAGGCCCTACATGGAATCAATGGTCCCACTTCCTGGAATCTATGACCCTGATTTCATAGCTGCCAATCAGGGGTCACGTGCCAACAACGTGATCAAGGGAACAAAGAAAGAACAAATGGAGCAAATCATCAAGGATATTAGGTACATTTATAGTTAATTACTTGTTTTGGCTTCTAGGGTTTTAATTAATTTGCATCCTTCTGTGGAAAAAAAGGTATTGATTTGTGTGTGTTTGTGTTAATTAGGGAGTTTAAGCAAAAAAACAAGGTGGATAGAATTGTTGTGTTGTGGACTGCTAACACTGAGAGGTACAGTAATGTGGTAGTGGGGCTAAATGATACAATGGAGAACCTTCTTGCTTCGTTGGAGAAAAATGAAGCTGAGATTTCTCCTTCCACCTTGTTTGCTATTGCTTGTGTTCTTGAAAATGTCCCTTTCATCAATGGAAGCCCACAAAACACCTTTGTTCCAGGTTCTTTAAACTTTAGGATCTTCTCTTACGTTTGTTAGTTCAGTTGAAGTTGATAAAGTTTGCAATTTCGATTTGGTTTTGTTAAATTGGATCTTGGTTTGCAGGGCTGATTGATTTGGCTATTAGGAGGAACAGTTTGATTGGTGGAGATGACTTCAAGAGTGGCCAGACTAAGATGAAATCTGTTTTGGTTGATTTTCTTGTTGGGGCTGGAATCAAGGTATAAGAAGAGTTTAGGTTCTAATGACACTGTTCATTCTTACAAGTACTTTTTAACTTTATTGAATAAGTATATTGATGATATGATAATACACAGCCAACATCAATAGTAAGCTACAACCACTTGGGAAACAATGATGGCATGAATCTCTCCGCTCCTCAAACCTTCCGCTCCAAGGAGATTTCCAAAAGCAATGTTGTTGATGACATGGTCTCCAGCAATGGTATCCTTTATGAGCCCGGTGAACATCCCGACCATGTTGTGGTCATCAAGGTAACCTCGCCTTGATTATTAAACAAAATGATAACAATGGTCATGTATATATCCTTGTATGTTTGAGCAAGTTTGGCTCGTTAACAGAGCTCTTATCACAATGTAATGAAAATACTTTGTAACTTTGATAATTGGTGGGTCTGACTCTTGTTGTGTGGTGGGGGTATATGTGTTTGTATAGTATGTGCCATATGTTGGGGATAGCAAGAGAGCCATGGATGAGTACACATCAGAAATTTTCATGGGAGGCAAGAACACCATTGTCCTTCATAACACGTGCGAGGATTCTCTTTTGGCTGCTCCCATCGTTCTAGATTTGGTTCTGCTTGCTGAACTCAGCACCAGGATCCAGCTCAAAGCTGAAGGAGAGGTTTGTTTATTGCCTTTTACTTATGTCTCTCCAGCATTAGAATTTTATAACATTATAGATCTTTGCTTTATGGACTGTTATTGGTTTCTTTAATGACTCGAGTTCAATTTTTCAGGGCAAATTCCACTCTTTCCACCCTGTGGCTACGATTCTCAGCTACCTCACAAAGGCCCCTCTTGTAAGTACAAAATGACCATCCATTTGGGTTAAAAGCTTACATGCTTGTGGCACAAGAATGTTGACGAACTTGATGAACAATTAGTAAATGAACTTATTTTCCTTTGAAAATGCAGGTTCCTCCTGGCACACCGGTGGTGAATGCGCTGTCAAAGCAGCGTGCAATGCTCGAAAACATTCTGAGGGCTTGCATCGGTTTGGCTCCCGAGAACAACATGATTCTGGAATACAAGTGAAGAAACTAAGGAGAAAAGCGGAAGGAACCATGTACCATTTCTCTGATGTTCATTTTAATTACAGATGGTATTGTCTCTGTGTCATGAATTTGTGGTTAATATCAGTGTCATGTGTTTGCTCTCTATTTTTCTGATGAAGGTGCTGAGTAGCCCCATTGTCTTTGTAGCTCATTTTGGAGCAGGCAATCTCTTCTATTGCAACTAAGATAATATATGAAAGTTCATAAATATGCTTGTTACAGCAAATTTGAAAATGGGGAGCAATTTCACAATGCTGCATTTATTGAATGATCAACCAAGCATTAGGTAACTGATTCATCACCCTGGTCATAGATTCTTCTTCTGATGATGATGATAATGATCAATCACTTGATTGGAATAGGATTGAACTCTCATGATGAATTGATTGATCAACTTTTGGGGTTTTTTTTTTTTTTTTTTATAGAAAAAGGGACAGAACAATTAAAATGGTATCTGTTATCTCTTCCTCCATTGCCTGCAACCATATGGAGAGCTCATAACTTTTGGTATATTGACAAAATTGATGGGCCACAATTGGATTCACAAGCTTGCTGATGAACAATCTTGGAAATTGCCCTGCTTAATTATTGAATGTAGGACAGTTGTCCCCTGTAACTTTCAGTGTGATAGAAGGATGGTTTTGTACCCAAGGCTTCTCCCGTTATGGGTTTTGGTCAGGAAAAAACAATAACAACATGAAAAAAATAAAATTTATTGTTTGGGTTTGGTGGGGTAAGTCATCTCTGCTGGGGTGAATGGTAAATCTTTTATTACTAATATTTATATTAATCTCCCTTAATTATAATATATAAATTATTTTAAAATCTGAGATGTCGCCTTTATGATCGGTTGGACTTAATTAAATTGATTTTAACCTGACTAAATTGGATACCGTCTTTATGGTCGGTTGAAATTAATCATAAATTTGACTTAATCAGGATACTGTTTATATAGTAGGTTGATAATGTCATGCAAAGTTTATATATTATAATAAGAGATATATCTAAATTAGAAGTAATAAAAGTGAATCATCTAACCCTAACATTTTCTTTATTGTTAATTTATGTTTTTAATTTACAAGCTTTACTTTATGTCATTTACTTTATTTATGTCTTTAATATTCCTAAATATATGTGGTAACTAAACCCCTTATCTAGGGTTGTGATGAATTCCAATATCACCGGCTTATAAGGGTTATTTTATGATTTGGGTAAAATAAATGTTTATTTATTGAGTCTTAAGCTCAATGTTTCTTATTAAATGACCACTAATAAGATTGATTTTGTAAACTTAAAATAAACTTGACGAAAGGATTTTAGATTTCAACCTTAGACTCAATAGCTTACGATCTCACCTTAGGGCATGGTGACCCTTGGGTAGATTTCCTTCCACAATTGGAACTTAATCTTAATGAATTCAGATAATTTGATTAACATAGATATATAATTAATTGGGTTATTTGAGTGTTTACATCTGACCATCGACAGAGGCTTTTGCATAATTTCGTGTTCCAGGTTAATAAACCGTTATATTGCACAAACATGAGATAATCACTTCATCTTTAAAAAGATATTGGAATGATTCACAACCCTAGATAGTTTTATAATATTGAATTTTCTTTTAATTTACTTTCGCACTGTTTTATTTACTTGTTTTCAGACAAAAATCATCATCCAAACAACAATCAATCTATTAGAGACGCGTAAGCATTTGACATCATAAATTAATAGCTAAGATATTAAGTCCCCGTGAGATCGATATATTTTATACTATTTGAGCGATACATGCTCTTGTGTTACGTGTGTGTTTACCACCGATCATTAATGATTTGGTAAATGCCTATGGCAACGTTTTGGTAATGGTTAAACATGTTTTAAAGTAAAACATCAAAATCGCGACCGATTGTCCTATATCGTATACCAAGACCGAAGGCCCTTTTTTTACAGTAATTGATTTATCAAATGATAGTGGTTTGTATTAGAACCGAAGTTCTTACTGGATTTTCATTTTTATAAAAAATACCATTGTATTCATGCATGAATATTTCTTATTGAGCTTAGGCTCACTGGGTCCCGTGCTGCAGGTGATCACCATTTGGAAGAATATGATGATCTAGAGGTTGGTGGTTGCGCGACGGATCCATGATGGTGACTCATATGACAAGGGTAATAAGTCTTATTAGGGTAATAAGTCTCCGGGGTGATTAGGTTTCGGAAGACCTAGTTTGATACTTTAGTTTATGCGGTATACTTTATGGGATTGAAATGAATCATTTGTCTTATATAATTGAGCATTAATTTAATAATATTGGGTTATTTGTTTAAGTATTTGAGCAATTTAAGGATAGAATAAAAAGGTTGGTAGTGTTCTAGCTAGGGATGGCAACTGATAGGATTTGGTGCGGGTTTGCCATCACCAAACCCTCATCATACCCGCTGCGGATTTTAATTTTCATTTCCAAACTCGTACCCGTATATAAAAATAAATTACCAAACCCGCATTGACACCCAACAAAATTTTTGCTGGTTTTTAAAAAATCATCATATTAAATTAATAATTGAATATAACTAGAACTACATATTGTCACATTTTCTGTAATCTTTGTGAGTGTGAGAGAGAGAGGAATAAATCAATTAAAACGGTGCAAGAAGATTGTCAGTTCTCGTCACTTGAAGTGAAAGTAGATTACCAGAAGCAGAAGACGTAGGTTGATGGAGAATATGAGGATGATAAATGCGACTGGGATTTTAGATTTGTGTTTTGGGTTTTGTGAGTCCTTTTATATGACTGGATTTTCTTTATCTTAAAAAATATAAAATAAAGAATTTAAGTTTGCGGATAGTGGCAGATATCCATGGGTTTTATTTAATTACCAAACCAGCAACGAATTCTCAAATATTTAGGAAATCACACATATTAGGGATAAATTTTTACGAGTTTGCGGACGAAATTACCATCTCTAGTTCCAACTCTGTACTCCTTTGGGTAAGGTGGTTATAGGTCGGGGCGTTACAATAACCTACCCTAAATGACGCGGTTATGGTTCCAGACCCTGTTAAAGCGGTTCATTTCCTTGCGGTTCTGGTTCTATCCGGAACCGTTACACACCCCTAATTATGATTCGATATATACGTAGTCTTACTTTTTTTTTTTTTTTTTTTTTTTACAAAGAGAGTATTTTGATGATTCATTATGTTAACATTACACCAATACTCATTCCCTAACTTTCTAGTATGATATGGAACATTAAATTGGTAATTTTATTTAATTTTGGTAATAGAATCCACAGTATATTATATTCAATTTTCAGCCATTTTTTTCCTGGAACCAAATGTTGCAAAATATGGTCCAGCTTTTGTTTGCTTCTGTTTCAGAATACACATGGTAAATCGCTGACCCACAATAATTGAAGTGCTATTTGGACATTAATGGTTGAATCTCTCTATCGATAAAATTTCACCATTTTTCATATTATGTGAACTTTAACTGGTTTCTGGGTTAGGCTAAGTTCAGCTACCATTTCCTCTAAACAATTAGTAAGATAAAACAGGTGTGAAAAATATTATATTTTATAATTTTATCCATTTTTAATTATTTTATTGAATTAATAATGATAAAAAAATGTTAATTATTTTATCGTAAGAATAAATATGTAAAATTATAAAAATATTCTCTGACTTTTGACCTCAAGGGATGTTGGGGTATTATAAAAATAATAAGGGAATATGTTGCTAAAAATATAAACACCAGGGAGAAAAGTGGCATCCTCCCTAAATTTTAAATGTCTACTAATATTTTAACGAAAATGTAATAAAATATCATTTTATTTAAGTTTAGTAAGTAAAATATAATATTTTAAAATTTATAATACCTAATTATTATATCATAAATTTAGTAGCAAAATGTTAATACCTTCTTGATTAAAAGCCGTTGATCATTTATTTGTTTTAGCAGCCATATTTACTGCCACCCATTTCCTAGTTAAAAGAAATTGATGGTTTTTTTTTTCAATATTCTTGTTTATGCCAATTAGTTTTACATCAGCATGGTAAAAAATTCTTCATAAATTTTTTTTTCCAAGATAAGTGTGGGCAAAATTTAAATTTAATTTAAATTTTTTTTTCATCTCCCCAAGGGGTGTGGCTTGGTGGTGTAGGGTCCAGGATCTCACCTTGAGGTTCTGGGTTCGAATCCAGGGGGTGCACTTCTTGTAAGAGCCTGGGACAGCCGGTGATTTTACCTGCGTCGTGGCCCAGAATGAGTGGTTTGGTGGCTGGGTTTCCGACGTTTCCAAAACAAAAAAGTGTTGTGCAAATGATACGTATAATTTTAATGTCGTTAGTCTTGATCCAGAGTACCTTCTTTTTTTTTTTTTTTTTGGAAACGTCACCGATAAATCATCAATTTCAAGCTTAAGCGGAGTAGGTAAAATTCCCGACTATCTCAGGTTCTTATAAAAAACGCACTCTCTGCATTTAAACTTATGATCTCATAGTAAGATCTTGAACCCTACACCATCAAACCACCCATTGAGGCTCGATCAAGAATACTCTAAAGAACAAGTTGTTATTTCAGAATTTCAACTCAGGAAGGACTGAGTTCTAACTTCTAATAATAACACAATTTTCTTGTTCTTAAAAATATGTAAGTATATCATGTATCAAAATTCTTAAATACTTTTAAATTCCATGTGTAAAACCTTAAAATTTTTAAATAACTATCTAAACAAACTTGAGGCAATTGCATATTTCTATTAATTTTTTTTTTCTTTTTGGGCTTTGAACTACATATGAAGATGTGTTATTAAACCCCACTCCACTCTATATATATATATATAATTTAATAGGAGTGAGCAAAACCGGTTTCGGTGGAAAAATTCGATTTCTAACTAAGTGGAATCAGAACCTACCTTATTAAATATGATACCCTATTTATCGGTTCTAATTCGATTTCGCGTGGAATCGAAACCTACCCAACTAAATAGGATACCCTATTAATCGGTTCCAATTCGATTCTGCTCCAGCTGAGCCCACCATTAATCTTATGCAGCAATATGAGAGAAACAGACCAAGAAGTCTTCTGTAAACTGATCTGATGTCCTAATGTTTTTCATCCAGGATAGAATAATATCTTCAAGGATGGAAGCAATGGATCGATGCTTTCATTTGCTGATTGGAGGATTTCAAATATTCACTCACTCTATAAGGCCTATTTTCATGGAACTCTTAAACACGCCTCTGCCAAACAGAATCTTAAAACTCACCTTGGCAAATTCGGTTCTAAATTTGGTTCTAGAAATCGGTTCTCTGATCCTATACCAGTTCCGACCATTTCGAAATCGGAATTGAACCGTTTAAAATCGGTTCCTCCATTTTAGAACTGATACCGGACCGATTACAACCAGTTCCGGTTCCAAATCTGGAAAATCGGTCAGGTTCCGAATAGAACTGGAACCAATGTTCAATCCTATATAATTATTCTCTCATGCGGATATATGTACGAAAATTTCTAGTGAACGCACAAGAAAATACCGATACCTTTTCATGTTTGAGGATAAACACTAACAGTATGGATATTTTGTGGTGGATTCGCACAAAATTTATATATATATATATATATAGTCGTTCAATTCAATTAAATCTCTGATAGTTGTATCGGCCTTGAGCATAATGAACCAGTATCATATTTTTGCTTTATGATTTTAATTCCTTTATTCAAATTTACTTGAAATAACAATGACACGATTGCAAACCACAAATTGGCAATTATTAGAGCTAATTAAATAAGAAAAAGTCTAAAAGACTCATCTAATTTCATTTTTTAAATACTGATTTGATTACCTATTTTACAAATTGAACAAGTGAAAAAATATATTACTTTTCAAAAGATTTTTCAAATGAAAATAAGATTATATTATTTTAATAAAATTGAAGGGGTTATATGATTTTATTTTAATATAAAAATAATTATTAGTATTGAGGATGATATGATAAAAAAATTAAATAATATTAATAAAAATAGATTTATATTATTGTAATTAAATTGAATGAGACTCACTTTAAAATTATTATTTTAATATATAAATAGTTATTATAACTCGAACCACTCCTACTATAATAAAGTGAATAGAGGAAAAAATATTATATCATAATATTTGAAGATAAGGAATGAAAATTCAATAAGGTTCTGACCCATGTACACCTATGGGGGAATAGGCATAAACTTGCGAAATTAAAAATCTAATTACGATAAGTTAAGAGAAGTCCTAATTATTATTTTTATGGTTAAAATCATACACTCTTAGTCTAATCCATGACCACACTCTTAATTTATGCAATAATTAAAATATTGAAAAGTAAACAATGCAATAAATAAAATAAACACAAAGATTTATTGACAGAGTAAAAAACTCTTGTCAAAGAAAAATCACTACGAGTATAGGTTACCATCTGAATTCACTATGTAGAGAAAACTTACAGTAATGGTTATAAGACCTATGACAACATCTTTTCCGACTCAAATACCTCTACTGTAATAATCCAATGAAACTCCTCGAGTTGGCATCAAACAGCTTTTTTCGAAACCTTGAAGTATATGAGTGAATCAAATCCGTGCACTAACGATGCCGGAACTCCGACTACCAAACTCCACCATAGAATTATAAAAAGTTAGAGTATTGATTAGGATTGTATTTGTGTTGATGGTTATCAATAGAGAAAATCACCCAAAAAAAGACATGGGATTAATTAAGTCTTTAAGGTGAATTATCAAGAATAAGAAAAGAAATGATATGGAGGCTCTAAATTTATGCTTCCAACCCTGGGTAAAATGGCTAAGGCTTTCTTTATATAGGTAGGGTTTTCAAGCCTTCAAATAGCCTTTAAAACGCACTTTAAAATGTTGATCTTGCACTGAGGTTCGAACGCTGTGATGAATGTAGGATAAACGCGATTGATCCACAATTCACTTTCGAACGTGACACGAACGCCTGCTCATTAGAATGGTTCATTCAAACGTGCTGAAGGACACGACACGCATGTGAACTCACTGGAAGGTTTCGTTCGAACTCTTTAGAAGGTTTCGTTCGAACTCTTTGATGAATTTGACACGAACATGAGCTCTGAATTCTTCATCTAATTTCTTCCAAATGTCTGTCCAATTGCTTCGAGTCCTTCAGGACTTATTATAATTCATTTGAATTTGGTTTGTTACGGAATTGACCAACACACAGAGCCATCAAACTCTCTCATTGGCATTCAGTGACAAAACCACATAATATAAAGACTATGGATATATATGAAAAATAAAATAACCAACTGTCAAACATCATGACAGATACTTATTACAATGTAACTTGATCGGAAACCTATCATCTAATATTCTTGAAGCCAATGAAGATGTCGATCAGCTCTTTTGAAACAACCACAAATAAAACACCTGTGAAAAGTAAAAGGAATAGTAGATATAAAGAACTGTAATATATCGATGAAAATAAATAAACTATATAAATAAGCATCATCATATATACAAACATAAAACCTTCTCCCCTATTTTTATCACAAAATGATAACGGATAAGACCAATAAATACCAATTTATTACACATAGAAAATCATGCAGTAACAATAATAACATAAGCAAAATTCTCTTTTTCACTAACAACACATCTCGGTTAGTAAAAAGAAATAAATGGGAAGAGCATCATGCAAAATATGAAAGACGTATTGTTTAAAGAAATACTTGATGCAATGACATGACATGAAATGAAAGCATCCACACAATATGAAATTAAAAATATGATAAGAAATAACCTAAAATAACATTACAAGCATTTGCAATGATGTCTAGTTTATATTCATTTTTTATGACATAAAATAATATGAAACATGTCCATTCGTACTCAAGAATATACGCATGCATATGACTTAAACACCAAAGCATAACAAGTATTTGCTTGAATAAAAAATAAGTGCACAGAATTTCAAAGCCTAAGATCTTATTTTATGAGTAGGATTAAGCTAAAGAAGTCATATCTCATGAAACACCAAGTCCACGAAATAACTATTCAAAATCAGTACTACTATGACCTGAAAATAAGCAACATTGGTTGCATGCTATTATTTTTTTCCCCCATAAAATATAAAGTACTTGAGTCTCATTTAAATGTTTTTTTCTTATAGAAATATCATAAAGTCATCTAATCAAATGTCACATTATTTAGTGATCTTAGTATTACAGAAACTAGATTGCATATCCAATAGCTCATACATGCAACCAAGCTTTAAGATCAACGAATTTTAAATGTGAGATATAAGCACAAAATATACCGAGTTCTTATCACACACACTTATGCACACAAAGTATTAAGAAAATGATCATATCACACATGCATAGTAAAATATCCTTCATATCAGGATCACATGATTTTGATGATCTATGTATGATTTTTTAAATCAAAAAATGGGAGATTATTAGCGACATATTCTCAAGATGAATTTTGATGATGCAACACTAGAAGTCTTCGACTCTTATTTAGCGAACATTATAAAAAGATGTCGAAGCACATTGGTGCTGAAGAGCAATAGATGTGAAAACTAACGCCTTATCGAAGAATATCTTATGTACTCTTAGCTTATGGCACTCTTTGTAAGTGAGTTGTTAAATTAAGTCTTTAAGCTCATAGGACATACGCATATTCATATATATGCATTAGGGTCATGTGAAAAATATTTTTAACCTTCAAATCCTGACATTTTGTCGATGAGATTGGCATACCGATCCCCATACTGGCATACCGATGCCCCTGCTCTGTTCTGAGCAGTTTTGCATAGCCTCTGGAACCGGACTACTCTATACCCGTCACCCATACCGGTCCTTCTAGAGTTTGCATAGCTACGGGAATCGACATAAAATATATCGGTCTTCATACCAGTCAACCTTCATATCTTACATGCTCATGGAAACCGGCACGGACCATATTGGTCCATATACCGGTAAGAACACCGGCATATCAGCCTCCATACCAGTCAATAATCTGTTATAGCGCTAATCGTCAACAGTAATATAGCCGTTATGCTTTGGCAGACCAGCATACCGGCCTCTGTAGATCGGTATATCGGTCTCAGATAGAAATTTTAGGACAGTTTACACTTTCACCATAATTGAACCCCAAATTCGTTTTTTCCTAGCTCTTACACCTTCATATAATTTTTTCTAAAGCAAAAAAAGAGATTTTACTAACCTTCACATACTTAAGTTCACACGTTATATTTTTATATCTTTAGTAGTGAGCTTAAAACACTTAGGTTAGCAACTCACATCCTAAATCTTCTTATCTTTTGTGAATGCCAAAGTGATATTATAAAAACTCCATATTTAAATGCTTGATGTTGTGAAATCCCTTTGTGAGGGGATATACTTAAAATAGTGCAATGTAAATGTCTCCGAGTTAGCCTAGGAAAAAAACTCATTGTAAAGGTTTTAAGATGAACCTAAGGATAAAACTCTTGTGTAAAGGTCTGTAGTGAATCTAGGGAATAAAACTATTGGTTGCGGGTGAGCCACAAAAAACTCGGTGTAAGTTATAGATTCAACTAAGTGGAAATCTTTAAGCTCAGTTTGGGGGAGTGGACGTCGGTATT
The DNA here is from genome assembly GCA_019454045.1 of Zanthoxylum bungeanum. Lineage (NCBI taxonomy): Eukaryota > Viridiplantae > Streptophyta > Magnoliopsida > Sapindales > Rutaceae > Zanthoxylum > Zanthoxylum bungeanum. Next base: position 22,552 of record SKCR01032766.1, on the reverse strand, counting down.
GTTCACCGAACCATTATAAATCATCGGTGTCAATTTCTTTAACTCTATCTCTTTATTTTATTGCAAGTTTAATATTATCTTTCAATATTATTTAGCATAGCTTGTGATTGAGAAATTAATTATTAAGCTTAATTGGTAAAGCTATAAGCTTAGTATCATAAAATCGGTAATAATTTTTAATTTCGCATATTTAGGCCATTATCCAATTCACCCCATCTTGGGTTTATAATGTTATTTGTTGTGTGGTTGTAGGTAATTTCACATAGCTCAGACGAGAACGAGGTTTACCAATATAACCTCTAGGTTGAGGTTGGTTCACATGAGGAGGAATATTAGGAGATATCACTTGACTCTGGAGTCACATTGAAAAGTTAATTCAACATGATTAGGTAGAGAATGTGTTATGATAAAAATAGTTTTAGAATAAAAAGTCTTGTCATATCTTAACTTAATGAAGGCTAAATATTTCTTTTCACAAAAGGCATACTAATATCTATCATATGATCTAGCTTCTCTGTCCCACTAGAATATACAGATATCTATGTTTTATCATTATCAAGTTCATTCAATAATTTGACTCTATTTGTCAGCTTCTTATTTCTCTCATTAAGGTCATCAACAACAATAAGGTTCTTGTCAAGCTTGGATTGGAATTCGTTCCTATCGAGTTCAGTTTCTTTCAGCTTCTTATTGACCTCAACACAAGTCTTCTTGGTAACTAAGCTCTCATTATACAACTCAGTATAAGCTACTTGAAGATCATCCTCATCTTCAGTGTCATCATTAGAGGACTTTGAACACGCATCCATATCACTATCAGTAGCATCTTTCCCATTAATAACACTGGAAAAAAATATAATATGATTGCATCTCTCCCCAGTGGAGTCATTAGAAATATAATCATCTTATGATTCATCATCATTAAGAGAGACATTCTCAACTTTCTTGCCTATCGACTTCAAATAAGTGTGACATGCAAATCTTATATGTCCCAAGCCCTGACACTCATGACATCTAAAGCTTTAATATTTTCTTTTCTATATTCTGTAGGCTATTTTCTACCCGTTCTAAATCGATTGTTATTATCTCTAGATCTTTCAGTTCCTCTCTTATTAGAATCACAACCACTTTTCTTGAGGTAAAGGAATTTGTTGAACCTCTTCACAAATATAGAAATGTCAGCCTCTGAAAGTGAAACATATTTATTATCGTCTGATGAATCACGGGCTTCCACTCTCATAGTTTTCATTGCTATGTTCTTAGATCTTCTAAACCTGAGGAGTCTGTTCTCATATATCTGAAGGTTACCTACAAGGTCATTTAGTTTGAAATGATCTAGGTACTTACTCTCTTCTATTGTTGTGATCTTAGGGAGGAATCTTTCGGACAGAGACGTGAGGATTTTCCTAATAATTTTATTCACATGGATATTCTCACCTATATTGAAATTGGAATTAATAATGTTGTTAATTTCAACATAGAACTCGTCGAAAGTTTCATCTTCCTTCATGCAAGCAAATTCAAATCTTGTAGAAAATCTTGAAGTTTGGATTTCTTGAAAAACAATGTACCCCTATGAACAATCTCAATAATATCCCACACATTCTTGTCAACTTCACAAATGGAGACTTTCCTAAACACAATGGAGCAAATACCATTATCCAATACATTAGTGGCTTTACTATTCTGGTTACTATCTTCAAACTCCTATTTAAACCATGTGAGTTTATCCTTAGGAGTAAAAATTTTGTTTATGGTGACCATGAGTTCTTTCCACCCATACTCAACTGACATCCACCCCCTCTCATCCAGATATTTGAGAAACACTTTCATACGAACCTTCCAATGAGGGTAATTGGTCCCATCAAATAATGGAGGATAATTAAGGGATTGACTTCTATCCACAGCTAAAAGAGTCAAGGATCGAAGTTAAACGCTTTGGTACCAATTGAAAATTCAATAAGGTTCTGACCCTTGTACACCTAGAGGGGGAATATGTGTAAAATTTTGGAATTAAAAATCTAACTACAATATGTTAAACCAAGTCTTAATTAATATTTCTATAATTAAAATCATAAACCCTTAAGTCCAATCAATGGCCACACTCTTAATCTATGCAATAACTAAAGTGCTGAAAAGTAAAGAATGCAATAAATAAAATCAATACAAAAATTTATTGATGGAGTGGAAAACTCTTGTTAGAGAAAAACCACTTCGGGTATAGGTTACCACTCGAATTCACTATGTAAAGAAAACTTACAATGATGGTTATAAGACCTATTGTGATAACTTTACCGACTCAATTACCTCTAATGTAATAACCCAAAGAAACTTTTCGAGTCCGCACCAAACTTTTCGAGATACCAGAACTCTGACTATCAATCTCCACCTTATAACTCTGAATGCTTAGGGTATTGGTTAAGGTTGTGTTTCTGTTGATGGTTATCAATAAAGAAACTAACCAGAAGAAAGAAGATATGAGATTAATTAAGTCTTCAAGGTGAATTCTCGAGAAGGAGGCAACAAATGATATAGAGGCTCTAAATATTATGTTTTAACCTTGGTAAAGTGGCTAAGGTTTTCTTTATATAGGTAGAGTTTTCAAGCCTTCAAAAGTCTTTAAAGCGCACTTTAAAATGTTGATCCTAGTGCTGACCCTTCACTAATGTTCTAACCCCCTGATGAACGTGGAACAAATGCCATTGATCCGCAATTCACGTTCGAACGTGTTTTCAAATGTGGCACGAATGTCTGCTCACTAAAATGGTTCGTCTGAACGTGTTGAAGAACACGGCATGCACGTGGACTTACTGGAAAGTTTCTTTTGGACTCTCTTATGACACGAATGTGAGATCTGAAATCTTCATCCAATATCTTCTAAATGCTTGTCCAATTGCTCCGAGACTTTCAAGTCTCATTACAACTCAATTAAATTTAGTTTGTTACGGAATTGGTTAACACACAGATCCAACAAAAAAGTCACTATTTAATATTGAACAAATTGATCAAATCCAAAAAAACTCTTCAAATGTTATTTAATTGCTAAATAAAAGAGCCACTTCATCAAAATTTATTCCAAAAGAGACACTAATTGAGATTCTTCAAATTAGATTTTACTTCTCACTCTTCAATATTGAAGAGTGATTTCCCACTCTCAAATGTTATCATATAATATTTTTATCTTTTTTCATTTTTTTGTTGTGGTGGTGGTTAGAGTTACTAATAAATATTTTATGTATTAAAATAATATAAATCTATTTATATTATATATCTTCTACTAATTTTATATAGTTTTTATATCACATCATCATCATTATTTATAATTAATTTTATATTAAAATCTTATAACAAAAATAGGCTCCTTCAATTTAATTAAAATAATATAATCTTATTTTTTTTTGAATAGTCTTTTGAAAGATAACTTATTTTTTGACTCTTCAATTTGTTATATAAGTAATCAAATAAGTATCAGAATGAGAAATTATATGAGTTTTTTGGAGTTATTATGAAAAATAAATACTAATTTAAAGAATCTCAATTAATATACTTTCGGAACCAATTTTGATTATTTACAATATTTTCATGTGATTCTTATTAATGGAGTGATGATTAAAACCAAAATAAAATTACAATTTTAGCCGATTCATAAACAAGACTGATGGTAGTGGATGCTTACCAATTGTAGGGGTGGGCGCGGTTCGGTTTGGTTCGGTTTTTGCTGAAAACCGAACCAAATCATATTTTACGGTCCGTTTTTTTTATCTCTCAAACCAAATATTAAATAACGGTTTGGTTCGGATTGTTAAACCAGCGGTTTACGGATTGGTTCGGTTTACAGATTATTCTACTTAAAAAAAAAATTCATCCACTTAAGTGAAGACAAAAAAAAACTAGTCTAGCGAACAAATAGTATGAAGTGCTACAGTGTAAGCTGTGACTCCAGAGAACACATGCACTCAATAGAGGATTGAAAAATGAAGCACAATTAATTCTTATATTTTTTAAGATTACTTCGAATAATGATGCTACCATCATTCTAATTAAGAGACAAATCTAACAGCTTACTTTCAAGAATAAACCATAAAACAAAAAATTTAAGAATAAAATTATTAACAAATAAATTTAAGAATAATAGTATTAACAAAAAAATATATTAACAAAAAAATTAAGAATAAAAGTATTAACATACTAATAAAAAAAAACATAAAGTAAAATTAAAAGAAAAATGCAAATGCAAATCTTTTTAAAAAATATATAATTTTTTTAATTATAACGGTTCAGTTCGGTTTAACAGGTGCGGTTCGGTTTAGAACCGAACCGTAAACCGTTTGGGGTGGGCCAATCCGAACCGCAAACTGAACTATTAGAAAAAAAAACCATAAATTCGGTCCGATTTGGTTCGATTTGCGATTTGGTTCGGTTCGGTCTGTTTTTTTGCCCACCCCTAACCAATTGCATTGAACAAATAATATATAAGATCTCATGATATGAAAAGAATAATAATTAACGGCACCTCGATCGAGGCTTTCATTTCATTAAAGATGCTAGCTTCTTTTCTAATTTTATTTAATATTTAATTAAAAATAACAATTATAAGGTGCTGTTTTGTCATGGTTTTGTCACCCTATTCTATTCATTTAACAGTATCCATTTACTGCATGACATGTTCATTCGATTTGAATATGAGTTTAAAAAAATAGATTCGCTTAATAAATTGGTCAATTCAATTGAGTTCGTTTATTAAACGAATCGAATATGAATTTAAGCTCATTGATTCGTTTATTTATTTAGGATTCGTTTTATTATTTTCTTTTGTTAGTTATTATTAATTTTCAATTAAGATTCGAGAAATTATATCTAATTATTATAGAAAAAAAAAATATTATCGATATTTGGTGAGATATTTTTAATAAATATATTAATTATATATTTCAAGTTTATATATTTATAAAAAATTAATATAAATAAATTATGGTTAATGATGTTATTGAATAATATCACGACTAAACGAATATTCATATTCGATTTGTTTAATAAACAAATCAAATATGAATCCATCATCTTTTGATTCGATTCGTTTAATAAACGAATCGAATACGAATCCATCATATTTGATTCGATTCGTTTATGATTCGATATAAATTCGATTCGTTGTTTCGTTTTGCCACCTTTAATGACATGATACATATGAAAAAATATATAAATATATTTTATTTATTTTGGAATTTGAAACTATAAATAAATAATCTCACATTGACATATATAAAATAAATTAATCTTGATGATGCAACTATGAAAGTAAAAAACAAGGAAACCCAACCAAAATAAACAAGACAAAAAGTATTGGAATTTCAATTAAAATATGAGAATTTAATTAACTAATTTATTATTGTTAGTGGCAAGTTTTGCCTATTCCTTGGCAGGAAACATGGAGATGAGATGACACCCAATACTCCAAACACTGGGCCTAGGAATTTTACAAAGTAACCGAAAGAAACAAATGCTTCTCATTTTCCAAAGGTTAGTTATTATTTAATCACTAATTAAATAAATTTTTTTATTAATGGTGGATTTAAAAATAGTTTTACATGTCCAAAAATTGAAATGCTTATTTATTTAGAAGAGATAAAGTTTAAAATGAGGAAATTAGGAAGAAAATGAGTGTAGCATCAATTAAGGAGAGTGAGATAAATAAGATTATCATTTTTTGAGCATGTAGTATAGAACTCAAAGTGTGTCAAAGAAAATAGAGCAAATTATGTTGTCATATATTAAGTGAGATTAGGAAAAATCTTAGTTGACGTATATAGAAACAATAATGATTTCAGATATATTATAATAACATCAAAGAGTCTCCAAGGGGCTGGATTAGTGGTATAGGGCTTAAGATCTAACTTTTAGGTTTTGAATTTTTATACATGGGTGTATTTTTTGTAAGAGCCTGAAACAGTCGGAGATTTTACTTACTCCGCTTAAACCCGAATCGGGTGGTTTGGTCACGAACGTTTCCAAAAAAATAAAAATCAAAGAATCCATGTAGTTGAATTCATTTAATGAAAAAGTGCTTTTATTTGGTTGGTTATGTTAAAATTATTTTATCTTATGATGTATATGATTATATACATTAAAATAATTTATATATCACAAAATTTTATAATTGTATAATCTTTTTATGTGAAAATGCTTGCATTATTGGTCACAACAATTCGAGGATCATTGACTCTAATAAATACTTACGAGCAAATCTTTGCAGCCTTGATGTTGAGGATTTTGTTGAAATTTTTTAGTGAGTGCAGAAAATGAAATGATGACCTAATATTTTATACAATATGGAATCTGATATCACCTAAAATTAAGGAGTTGAAAGGGAGATGTTAAGTCCGTAAAATAATTTTTTTTAATCCTATTAATTATTTTACTTTTTTTTTTATTGAATTCTTTTATTTTTGATCTTAAATAATTTTTTATATTTGTTAATGGGGATTTCTGCAACTAAGATATTCAAACAATTCGGCAAGGGCAAAGAGAGAACTTCCATTTTTGGGAGAATCAGACGGCCAGATGTATAGGTCAATTCTCAGGAAGTATGAGAATCCTCACACCAATTCCTCGGATCTGGCGCAGATTTCGTGGGCCGCCAACATCAGAGCCGAGGCCGACCACTTAGGACCGGTTGCTCAGTTTGATGTATCTTACCTCCTGGAACAAGTTGATGAGTTCGGATATTTCGGGTCAGGACGGAAACAATTTGGGAAGCTCGACAGGCCATTTGGCCGACCTCTTGAAGACCGACGTGGGTTCAGAGTAGTTGGATTTTTCCCTCCAAAACCAACTTGCACATTCAAAATCTAACAGGCTGTCATCATTAATGAAAAGACGTGACAATGTACTTTTACGGCGTGATGTGACGGGAAATCAGAGGGTAGGCTTTGCTTTCGGCGATGGCAGATTGGGGAAGAGAACTTGTCAAATCACCGGAAACCCGCAGACCTGCAGTGCTGACGTCACAAAGATATGAGAACAATATTGTATATCCATTAGTATATAAGGGGAGGGTGATCTCATTTGTAAGGGTTGGAAAAAACTTTCATTGGATTACTACTTGTAGGAAACGCAAAGAACAACCAACAACTCGGTTTCTATTATACCTGTCCCAAAACAGGTCGGTCCAGCTCGTTTTGGTAATAAAATAACCACATCTACTTTGTGCCCGTGGACGTAGTCTGGATTAGCTCCGCCGAACCACGTTAAATACTCTTTGTCGATTTCTTGTGTTTATCTTGTCTTTTGCCAATTTTGCCTTTGGTCTCCTCATAACCAAACAAATTCAAGGTTGAATAAGAATTGTCTCGGGAGGATTATCTCGAAACTACCCCTGAGACGAAAATCACCCGTCAACAATATATATATATATATTATCTATTCACTTATTTAATGTTATTTATACATTTTTTTAATAAATCCTATATATTTTAATACACATTCGTTATTTATTTTGAAAGTATAAAAATTTGCTTTAGTGAGAATGTTTAGAGTTATTATACTCACCTGCCATTAAAAATAGTTATTGCCCATGAACGTCAAAAATAGTTATTATACTCTCCAGTTCCAGACCATGAACGTCAAAAAATAATTATTGCCCATGTGGCATACACTTTGTGCAAGTTTTCTTAGTCTCTCATTATCATGTACCACCCATCCTAACTTGATGGTAGAAACATTCATCGTACGAAGGTAAATGATGTGTTACTCGTTATAGGATACGTAATCAGTTGTGGTACGAAGTATTAGATTTATTAAGACATGTACTCTTCTCTGAAAATATATTTTGTGTTTTTATTTTTTTTGCGTGTATTTTTTTTTGTCTATTATGACAAGTACCCTTCTCTGAAAATATATTTTGCTAATATATAATAGAAATTTTCTATTATACATAATTAGTGTTAAAAAATTAATAAAGAATCAAAAAAATTAAATAAATAAATGAACATAAAAAAATTAACAATAAATAAAAAATTTGTAATATTTATTAAACAAATAAAAGAAAATAGATATATAAAGAGAAAAATATAAATTTAACAAAAATAATAAAATAAATTTTTTATTAAAAAAATAAATTAGAATTTGTATTTTTATATTTTTGTCTGTATTTATTTTCTGTGTATTATTACATGTACTCCTCTTTAAAATATATTTTGCTAACAAGTAGTGTTAAATAAATTAATAAATAATCAAAAAATAATTAAATAAATAAATTAACATAAAATAAATTAACACAAAATAAATAATAATAAATTAATTAATTAAATCATATATATGATTTTGGGGGATAAGGGGGAGGAGTAAAAAAATAATTTGACAAAACTTAAAAAACTTATCCAGTAAAATAATTTTATAATTTTTAATATAAATTACCATTCACAACCAAACACTTAATTTTATTTATTTTTTAATCAAAAACTTTACTTTTAAAAACTCTAATAGTAAAAATTTTACTTGAATAAATTTTATTTGAAAAATTATACCAAACATACCTTAATTATCAACAAATGGAAGTTGTATAGTAATTTAAAAGAGTCTTTTGTGCTTAAAATATGATTTTGAAATGAATCTATCATCTTGTTTCCTTTTGTTTGTTTTTCATTGTTCCTTTTCTCACATTTTATTTAAAATAATGAGGAGATTTCATGAGGCTCTAGATTCTAGCCTCATGAAAAAAAATAAAATTTATTTACATCAAATCTAAAAATAAAATTAAAGATTTCACCGACACTAGCTACATATTATTTATATGAAAAAATTATTTAAAACGTTAAAATTTAAGTAATTATTTTACTCCAAAAATTTCTTAATTTTTTTTTTAAAAGTCCAACTAAGATATTCACACAATTGCTTATTTAGATGGAAATTTCGTTAGCCTTCTAATTATAATGTAATTCAAAAAGTTAATTATTTTGTCTAGGGAATCTTAAAAAGTTAATTTTTATTATGAAAGATTCGTATATCTCATTTTAATTGGAAAAAATAAACATTTTATTTTTACTAGTAATAAGATAGGAATCGACCTATATATATTAGTTTTCCTTATATTAAAGATGGTAGCTTCTTTTCGAATTTTATTTAATTTTTAATTAAAAATAAGAATTATAAGGTGCTGTTTTGTCATGGTTTTGACAGCCTATTCTATTCATATAACGGTATCCATTTGGTGCATGACATGATACATATGAAAAAATATATATACATTTATTTTATTTATTTTGGAATTTGAAACTATAAATAAATAATCTCACATGGACATATATGAAGTAAATTAATCTTGATGATGCAACTATGAAAGTAATAAACAAGGAAACCCAACCAAAATAAAAAAGAAAAAAAGTATAAACAAGAGTCAAGTATTGGAATTTCAATTAAAATATGAGAATTTAATTAACTAATTAATTAATTTATTATTGTTATTGGCAAGTTTTGCCTAATCCTTGGCAGGAAACATGGAGATGAGATGACACCCAATACTCCAAACACTGGGCCTATAAATTTTATAAAGTAACCGAAAGAAACAAACGCCTTCCGAAGGTTAGTTATTATTTAATCACTAATTAAATATATATTTTATTAATGGTGGATATAAAAAAGTTTTAGATAGCCAAAATGTGAAATGCTCATTTATTTAGAAGAGATAAAGTTAAGAATGAGGAAATTACGAAGAAAATGAGTGTAGTATTAATTGAGGAGAGTATGAGATGAATACGATTATTATTTTTTTTAGAATGTATAGTGTAGAACTCAAAATGTGCCAAAAAAAAGAGAGCAAATTATATTGTCATATGTTAAGTGGGATTAGGAAAAATCTTAGTTGACATGTATAGAAACAATAAAAGGAGAACTAACCTTTAATAAGTTAATGAAATAATGATTTCAGATATATTATAATAACATCAAAGAGTCTCCAAGGGGCTGAATTGGTGATATAAGGCTTAGGATCTGGCTTTTAGGTTCTGGATTTTTATACATAGATGTGTTTCTTGTAAGAGCCTGAGACAGTCGGAGGTTTTAAACTCTCCTTTAAATTCTCTCCTACGAGAAGATCAGAGTTGCTCAGTCTGGTGCACTCTGATGTTTGTGGTCCCTTGGAGGTTAATTCACTAGGTGGTAACAAATATTTTCTGACTTCCATTGACGATGCTTCTCAGAAAGTGTGGGTATATTTTCTAAAAACAAAGGATCAGGACATGGATTATTTCAAACTATTTCATGCCATGGTCGAGCGTGAAACATGGAAGAAATTGAAGTGCCTCCGCACAGATAATAGAGGCGAGTACACTTCCAGAGAGTTTATTGCCTACTGCGGAAGCCAGAACATTCAACATGAAATGACTGTTCCACACACCCCACAGCATAATGGTGTTGCTGAAAGAATGAACCGCACCATTATGGAGAAAGTCAGAAGCATGATTAGTATGGCTAAACTGCCATGGGGAGAAGATGTTCGTACCGTCTGCTACCTGATTAACAGATCACCATATGTACCATTGAATTTTGAAATTCTAGAGAAAATATGGTCTGGTAAGAATCCCTCTTATTCTCACTTGAGAACATTCAGATTTTTAGCCTTTGCACACATATCCAATGAGCTCAGGCAGAAGCTCGATGCAAGGATTACTTCATGCATCTTCATAGGCTGTGGAGACGAGGAATTTGGATACAGGTTATGGGATCCGAAGGAAAAAAATGTCATCAGAAGCAGAGATGTAGTGTTTCGTGAATACCAGACTATAGAAGAAATTGAAAAGCCCAATATGTCTTCTAATTCCAGTGCCGACAAAAACGAAGCAAATCCAGACACAACCCCAGCACCAACACGAGTGGCCACAAATAATGATGGGGTGCAAGATGTACCAGAAGTAGAACCAGTGGATGAAGGTGGTGTTGAGCAGTGGGAGCTGCAACCTGCTCCATCAGATGATACAGGGTCATCCACAAATCTGGATGACAACAGGCCGTCAGAAACCAGTGAATCTCCAGTACAAAGATCTGAGGGAGGCCGAATTCCATCAAACAAATACTCAGGATCTGACTATATTCTGCTTACTGACGAGGGGGAGCCAAAAAGTTTCAAGGAAGTTGTATCTCATAAAAACAAAGGAAAATTGTTGCACGCAATGCAAGATGAAATGAAATCTCTGCAGAAGAATCATACTTATGAGATAGTCAAGCTCCCGCAAAGCATGAAGACACTGAAGAATAAATGGGTGTTCAAGCTGAAGAAAGATGGTAGCGGAAATGTGGTGAAACACAAAGCTCGGTTAGTAGTCAAATGATTTCTACAGAAAAAAGAGAATAAACTTTGATGAAATTTTTTCACCAGTTGTAAAAATGGCTTCAATCCGAGTTATCCTATGATTGGTAGCCAGTTTAAACTTAGATCTTGAACAGATGGATGTTAAAACATCATTTCTTTATGATGATCTAAATGAAGAAATCTACATGGAGCAGCCAGAAGATTTCAAGGTTTCAGGAAAAGAGAACCTTGTTTGGAAGCTGAAGAAGAGTTTGTACGGGCTCAAGCAAGCACCAAGACAGTGGTACAAGAATTTTGACTCGGTCATGGTGAGTCAAGGCTACAAAAGAACTGTAGCGGACCAATGTGTCTACATTCAAAGGTTTCCGGATGGAAATTTCATTACTCTTCTACTATATGTGACATGTTGATCATTGGACAAGAAGCAGCGAAGATCAACCAACTAAAAGAAGAACTGTCTAAGTCTTTCGACATGAATGACTTAGGACCAACTCAATAGATTTTGAGAATGTAAATAGTTCGAGACAGACAGAACAAGAGGTTGTGGCTTTCACAAGAGAGTTGTATTGAACGGATAATCATGAGATTCAATATACAGAATGCCAAATCTATCAGCATTCCGCTAGTACACCACTTCAAATTGAGCAAGAGTTCGTGTCCTTCATCCAAGAAAGAGATAAATGAGATGTCATCAGTGTCATATTCTTCAGCAGTTGGAAGCATACCATGCCAGATATTGCTCACGCAGTGGGTGTAGTGAGCTGTTTTCTCTCTAACCCAAGAAAACAACACATGGAGGCAGTCAAATGGATTATCAGGTACCTCAAGGGTACATCGAAGTTATGTCTGTGCTACGTGGGAGCTGATCCAATCTTGGAATGCTATACATATTCAGATATAATATGAGATCTTGATGGTATGAAATCTACATCATGTTTCATCTACACTTTTGCTAGGGGAGCTGTGTCATGGCAGTCAAGATTGCAGAGGTGTATTGCATTATCCACAACAGAAGCTGAGTATATTATAGCAGTGGAAGTTGGAAAAGAAATGTTGTGGTTAAATCATTTTCTCCAAGAATTAGGGATCAAGCAGGATAATACAAGATACATTGTGACAGTCAGAGTGTTTTGGACTTAAGCAAAAACTCAATGTATCATTCTCGGACGAAACACATCGATATTCGCTATCATTGGATACGCGAGGTGATTGATCAACAACTGTTAAGACTAGTGAAGATCCATACAGATGAGAATCAAACTGACATGTTAACAAAGGTGGTTACTCGGGATAAGCTAGAGTTGTGCTGAGACATAGCCGGGATAACTGTCAGATGACAATCGTTTCAGATGAAGCTGGAGTAGGAGAATTGAAAGAATCCAGCAGCTCTTGTGAAGGTGGTGCAACAACCACATTCACGAAGGTCAAAACCACTTCCACCATTGTCAAGGTGTGGGAACACAGGAACTGGGCGACGCATGCTGTCCCGGGCTGGCGGTTCGGTCGGGAGTACGGAGTAGCCACGGGGGACTAAACCAGAGAATAATGGAGTCGCCACCCGGTGTGAACCGGGAAAATGAGATTTAAGGTCGCACTCACCCCTCGCAAGGGAAGACCTCAAATCGTTGGGTTCGGAATGGTCCCTTACTTATGTCACTTGTAATGAAAGGATTTGTGTAATAATTTAATCAAGTTTAAGTAACACTTATTTCCAAGAGTATCATGCTTCTAAATCCACATGCGCAAAAATAAAACTTACACCTAAATTGCATATATTTCACATCTAAGATTACATGATTGAAAGTACATCAAAGTAGCAACGAACATACAACTTCATTGGCATATTGTATTCATGGAAACACAAGCACACACTAACCACACAAGCACACATAAAGGCGAATCAAATAATGGCGAACATTTGATTTCAACAAATAGCCATTACATGTCCATGCACAAATAAAGGAGTCAACTAAGTACGTAATGCAAAAAGACGCTTAGGGATGCAATTAAGCATTAAAGTGAGCATGCTATGACGTGGTGCAAAAGAAGATAGATATAGACACAGACGCACATGTGATGAAAATGACTCAATTCAGTGTATTCACGTTCGTGTAGCGTTCGTAAACGCGTTCGAACGGTAGACAGAAGGTTCGCGTCCGTATAGCGTTTGATAACGCGTTCGAACGGGACCAGACAGAAAACATGCGTTCGTGCTGCGTTTAGGAACGCGTTCGAACGAGGTTATAGTAGTGACCTCCAAAATGCAGTAAACGACATGACACATACATGAACAGATGAATATATGAGTTCTCGTACATAACAACAGATTAAGGGGCGCGACAAATCATTGTAGCAAAGGTAGTTTTCAAGAATTTTCACCCCTCAAAGTGGAGGACCCTTAATCTCACTTGATAAGCCCATGCGCAATGCAATATGATGCATGAATTTTCAAAAAGACGTTATGAAGCGAATAACTAAATAAAAGAGGCGCGGCAAAGTACTACCGTAAAGGTGGCCTTTTAGGCTCTTTGTCTCTCAAAGAGATGACCTTTAGACCAACATACTAAGCCCATGCGCAATGTGATATGATGCATGGTCATGTAAGAAGACGTCATACTAAACAACAAAATAAAGGGGCGCGGCGAAGTACTGCCGTAAAGGTGGCCTTTTGGGGCTCTTTGTCTCTCAAAGAGAGGACCTTTAGACCAACATACTAAGCCCATGCGCGTCACATCACAATACATGAAATAAAGATAATAAAAGTGTAGGACTTCGTATGCCCGATTGAACGTACATTCAACCCAAACACACTTCGTCCGGCGCGGCGAAGTAGTGTCACAAAGGTGGCCTTTTAGGCTCTTCGTCTCTCAAATAGAGGACCTTTGGACTAACTCACTAAGCTCATGCGCTCGATCGCATCATACATACAAAAATAAAGACAATCATATCAAACTTAATATGTCCGATTGAACGTGTCTTGCATTCAACCGAACACACATCAACCGGCGCGGCAAAGCATCGTGGTAAAGGGCCTTAACCCTTCCCCATAGGGGATCTTTCATTCCACTTACTAAGCCCATGCGCTCGATCGCATCATAACATAAATAAATAACATGCGGAAATTAAAAGACGGAATAATAAAGTGAGAATAATCAAAATAACATAAAGTGAAATATACACTGTTTACTCAAGTGGTACGTGGAGTTGTATCCCAAGTACATACCGCACTACCGTCCATTCGGAATCGGCTACGAAATTTACATCTGGGTTTCCATCCTATATACCACGAGAGACGACGTATTTTCCGTTTTAATCAATGGCCACAACACACATCACATGCAAACAATATTCAATAAATAATTAAAACACAATTAAAAGAATCAATAAAAACCAAATAAAAAACAAGTGTGAAAGGTACCATCAGGTCTAACCTTTTAAGTCGTCTTCAGACTTGCGTTTCGCGGAGATCGGAAGGGGTAAAAGCTCATTATTCTTCCGGTTCACTAGCTTAGCATCTTAACTTGTTGTTCCACTGTTTTCCTCGCTGTTTTGGCTTCACTTTCCTGCGGTTTTCTTGGTGTTTTCTGCTCACTGTTTCAGGTCATATTTTGTGTTTTAAGGGGCTGTTTTTTTACGTTTTTGGGAGGCTTATTGTGCAGTTTTTTTTGTGATTTTTCAGGGAAACTTTATGGAGGTTTTTAGGGTGGTTTCTAGGTGATTTTGGGCTGTTTGATAGACTTAAATCACTGCAAAAATGATCAGGTCAGTGGGCTAAACTATGGCAGTTCAGTTGTGCAGTGGGGGCGTGTTCTAGGACTGTTTTGGGGCTGCGAATGGGGCTGTGTTTGGAGGGTATTTTGTGCGAATTTAGGGCTGTATTTGAGGCTTATTTTGGTGTGTTTTGGGGCTGTGAGTGGTGGTTAAAATTCGGCAATGGAGGGTTGTGCAAAGGGCTGATGTTCACGGCTAAGGAGGATGAGATGGAGAGAAAATTTTCTGTGTTGATTTCTTGTCTTGGCCGTGAGGCTTGAGGTCTCTAGGGCTTCTTGCTTGTGATTTTCGTGTGAGATGAGAGAGTGGAGAGGTCTTGGGCGTGGGCTAGAGAGATTGGACCAGGAGGGGTGGCTAAGTTAGGTCATGTGTATATAGAAGAGAGCTAGAGTTTGTCCTTGTCTCACAAGGAAGGGATCTTGCATTCAATTTAGGATTTGGTCTTAAGGAAAGTCAAAGATTGAGAGGGGACAAGGTTAATTCAAATTAGGAAGGTGATATCTTTAATTGGTGTTGATTAGGCATTTAATTTGTTAGATTAGGAAGTCAATATTTTATATTGGTATATAATTTTATTTAGTTAGGAATAATTATATTTGATTTGTTTAAATTAGGCATATACTTATTTTATGTTTGGTAAATATTTTATTTATTTATTTAATTAATATAATTAATATTTTATTTAGTTAATGTTTTAATTTAATTAATAATTATTTAATTTGGGGTGTGTATTAAAGGCTATGGGCGTGTGGGCCTTGGTTAGGTGGGTGGGCTTGGCTAGGTGTTTTGATGTTTTAATTATTTTAATTTGTGACATACATTAATTATTTCTTTGGATTGGGCTTGGACTAAGGTTAAGTGATTTGCGGGGTTTTGGGCCGAGAATAATTTTAAAACGGAACACCAACAAGTAACTCGAAGCTAAACCAGCGAACTTAATCCGACTATGAGTCAATTCTTGACTCCTCCCTTCCGACATCTGTTTCCCGCGGTTTCCGCGACTTAAAAGGTAGTGCCTCCAAATGAGACTCATCATCGGGTTTCACATGCAAAAATGCAATGCCTACACAAGGTTTTGGTATAACCACCAACTACTGCGTTAAAATTTATTGACATTATAGTCATTGCTTTGACTATAAATAGAGAGCTCATTTGATAGCTCAAGCCATACTAAAATATTAAGTTCCATGTCAAGAGAGCTTAAAGAGTGAAGTGAGATGTTTTTTTTGTAACAAAATTTGTAATCTTTGTAAAGTCTATTCAAGTGGTAATAGTAAGAAGTTTTTTTCTTTCATAAACACTCTTCAGTGATCATAGAATCACAACAATATATACATTTATTTTATTTATTTTGATATTTGAAATTATAAATAAATAATCTCAAAACACTTGCAAGTGGACATATATAACGTAAATCAATCTTGATGATGCAACTATGCAAGTAATAAACAAGTAAACCCAACCAAACCAAACTAAACAAAAAGTATAAACAAGAGTATTGATGTAGAAAATTTGGAAGAAAGTAACTTGGGAGTCTAAAAGTAAAGGAATTTCAATTAAAATATTAAAACTTAGTTAACTAATTAATTAATTTATTACTGTTAGTGGCAATTTTTGCCTAATCCTTGGCAGGAAACATGGAGATGAGATGACACCAAATACTCCAAACACTTTACAAAGTAACCGGAAGAAACAAACTCCTCTCATTTTCCAAAGCTTAATTATTATTTAATCACTAATTAAATACATTTTTTATTAATGGTGCATTCAAAAATAGTTTTACATATGTCAAAACTGTTAATACGATAGAAATGTTACTCAATGAATTCAAGTAAATTAGAGGAAAGGCAGTGCATCGGCAGTTTTTGCGATCACAGTGTATTTTTAAAATTGAAAGGTAAATTTATAAGATGATTTTTAGGTCTGTAATGCTTTATGGAATAATATAGAAGATAATAATAAAACATCAACTCCAAAAAAAAATGAAATGTTTAGATATTCAGAAGAGATAAAGTTAAAAATTAGGAAATTAGGAAAAAAGTGAGCGTAGCACCAATTTAGGAGAGTACGAGATAAACATGACTATGGTTTTTCGAGCATGTATACCGTAGAAATTTAAGTGTGTCGAAAAAAAATAACAAATTATGTTATCATATGTTAAATGAGATTAGAAAAAACCTAAGTTCACATGTATAAAAATCATAAAAAGAGACTTAGGCTTTAATAAGTTTAATGAAGTCCCCAATGGACGTGGTTTGATGGTGTATGGTACAGGATCTCACCTTGAGGTCTTGAGTTTGAATCCATGGAGTGCGTTTCTTGTAAGAGCCTGGGACAGCCAGAGTTTTACCTGCTCCGCTTAAGCCCGAAATGAGTGATTTGGTGACGGAATTTCCAACGATTCCAAAAAAAAAAAATTAATGAAATAATGATTTCAGATATATCACAATAACATCAAAGGATTCAGGTATACGAATTCACTTAACAGAAAAATGCTTTTATTTGGTTGGTTATGTCAAAATTATTTTATCTCATGAAGTATTAAATACATTTAAAAAATCTATATGTGACAAAATTTTAAAATTGTATAATCTTTTCATTTGAAAATGCTTGCATTATTTGTAACATTCGAGGATCATTGACTCTAATAAAGAATTACGAGCAAATCTTTGCAGCTTTGATGTTCAGGATTTTGTTGAAATTGTTTAGTGAGAACAGAAAATGAAATGATGACCTAATATTTTATACGATATGGAATCTGATATGACCTAAAATTAAGGAGTTGAAAGGGAGATGTTGAATATTTAATCATTGCAAATTTTATTTAATTAGTTGATTTAATTATGAGACAAATGGAAGTTGTAGAGTAATTTGAAAGAGTCTTTTGTGCTTAAAATATGATTTTGAAATGAATCTATCATTTTTTTTTTCCTTTTGTTGGTTTTTCATTGTTCCTTTTCTCACATTTTATTTAAAATAGGGGAGATTTCAAGCTCTAGATTCTAGCCCGGGATACAGAGAAGGATCTATAGATAAAAATAAAATTTCTTTACATCAAATCTATAAATAAAATTATTGATGGCTGTTTTTCGTTTTAAGGATATTATGAAAAATTAAAACCTCGAATAAATCTCCCATAATGATGAATTTATTTGATTAACAGAGAACCAAAACAAACTTAGCAGTCAAACAAGATAAACACAAAGTTTACGTGGTTCGGCGGAGAGAGGCTTCAACCTACATCCACATGAGAAATGGGGTGTGTTTTACTACTGCTCGGGGTCAAGACTGACCCGAGCTACAACAAGAAAATGAACTATCTCAGTGATAATATATCTCGGGTCTTAACTAGTCCAGTAAAATTCACTCACTTGGTTAGGTAACCGACCAACTTTCTCTCTCTATCACTGGTTTTTAAGCTCTTAGTTTTTTTACAAGTTGTGAGATGCTAAATTTGCTAACCCTTGAATCTGAATCTTCAACCCATTTACATAAGCTTCCAAATTCACTATTCCACTGCCAATGACGTTGACCCATGTCACCTTGCTATCATTGCCATCACAACTCTCATAAACTACCTTTAAATGCGTCAATCAGAATAGCCCATTTCACTGTCCCTACATCGGCCTCTGACGGCTCCGCTCTGCTACCTCTCTGCCACTGCACTGGCCTTTGGAAACTGGTAGAGCTATTTCTAATGAGAACCGTTATTTTTCCCACAGTCATCATTAACCTTATAGAGGTTTATCCTCTCAACTAGGGCATACGTCACATGACTTCAACACTGGTCGGTCTGTGATCTTATCTTCGTTCCTCGAGTCAGTATACCGAGGTAGATGATACCATAAAAGCTTTCCTCCAACTCTCTCAATCGGGTTGGGTTTCACTGACAAAGAACCATCAGGTCGGGTTTCAAATTTTTTTAAAAAAGAACCATATGTTCTACTGATCGGTATTTGAACCTTTCTCAGGGTGAAAAACTACCAACACTAGTCCAAACGTCTCAGGCGAATAGAGCTATGGATCAAGGTCGGCCAACACCATAAGGGCATTTTCCTCCTCATGCTAGGCATGCCCCAAGTCTGCAAATGTCTGATATGCCTTCTTGCTTTCCCCGTGCTATGCTTATACGGATCCGAGAAGGGATGGCCAGCGCCACGATAACATTCCCCTTCTGATGAAAACCTGCCTGGAGCAAAGCCAGACAAACCCACAAGAGATTGTTATCCACACAACTCATGTGAACCCCGCAGAAACAAAGCCTGTGAAACCCACAAAAGATTGTTATGAGCACTCAGGAAAGCATAACGAGGTTTGAAGATTAGAAACCCGTGAAGAACAAAGCCTCACGAACCCCTAATTGCTTGAAACTCCATAAAATGACAGCAACCCCTTTGATAAGTTTTTGAAGAGAATTCACCCTTCCGTAGTTAGCCATCACGGCCTCACCACCAATGTGCCTGACGGCAATATTAATTTTTTTTGGTTGAAACATTCATCAATTTTATTAATGAAAAGCTTGTTTAAATATTACAATGGAAACCCTAATTGTAATATGTTAAAAAATTAGAAATAACCCTAGGTAATAATCCTTATTACAAATAAAATATTGGGCCCCTAACATTTGGCCCACTCTAGAATAAACACCAATATTAAAACCTAGGGCCTCTAACAGTTGGCCCACTCTAAAATAAACACTGTCATTAACCCCCTATAGGAGGCCTTCGCTTGTATATTTTCGACCCCTTTATTGCCAAATAACTTGAATGGATTATTAGGCTTCATCCTTGGATGCTTGGATCCATACTTCGAGGCTTGTTTTCTTGATGCTTCATGTATCATATCACCTTCCCAATGCTAGGCATATCCCGAGGCTACAAACGCCGCAGAGGCTCGTGAGCCCTGCACATGCTTTGCACCTCTAACTCTCTCTAAAGGCGGAAAATACCATGAGGGAAATATCTCTCCCCATGCTATATAAACCCGAGGCTACAAACGCCACGGAGGCTCGTGAGTCCTGCCCGTGCAATGCACCTCAAATTCTCTCTATGGGCAGCAAACGCTATGGGGAAATATCATTTCCCCATGCTATGCAAACCTGAGGCTATCGTAGTACCTCGAAGTTGTCTTCATTCCATACTTGCTATGGTACCTTAAAGTTGTCTTCATTCCATACATGCAACTTGGATGTAGGGGTTCCTCTCGGGCACTAAGTTGCCCCGATTTATGGGCCTGAATTTCTGCCCCCTCGGGCCTGATCCTCTTAATCCACTGCCACCATCATGACATATATCTAGCCTCGATTATTTCTTTTCCTGAGCGACGCTTCCTCGGGCTATCTTCTCTTCTTCCTCCAACAATACAAACCTCATAGTCTGTTCCAAAGCCGTTGCATAATTTGGTACTTCTTGGATCCTAAGGTGGGACCATAATCTCCCAACCCCCAGTGTTCCCTTAAGATGTCCAAAGCTTCTAGAAACCCATATGCCCACACCTCCAATACCAAATTGTGATATTTATCGATGAAATTTTTCAACGATCGTCATCGCGTTGCTTTATCGTCCTCAGTGACCCGACCATCTTCCTTAGTGTGCACGCCTCTTTCAAATTGCTTGCGAATGAATTTCTTAGTTGTGAAAAGCTACTAATACTTCCTGGAGTCAAAATCGACCGGCCTTCCCAGGATTAGCGAGAATTTCTTGCATACCGCATTCCCGACCATGCCTTGAATCTCTATGAGTAAAACAAAATTTTCAACATGGGACTTATGGTCTATGTTACATTTGAGATGTCTATCGAGGGCATGGAGAACCTCCATGGGAATTCCACCTCCAGCACCTCCTTGGTAAAATGGGATAATGTCTTCATATCTTGGTCATCCTAAGTACCTCCTCGTGTGCTCATCTCCAACTTTTTCATCTCCCTTTGGAATCAGTCCCTCAAGTGGCTCTCAGTGTTCTCATGTCCTCATCTGAAGGCTTCCTCATTCTCGCTCCTCCGAGCGTGTTATCTCGTGCCACTTGGAATTCTATGTCCCCGTTCATGATCACGCCATTGGTCATTCTCCCCAAAACAAGGGCTGTTACTGGATGATTTCGGAGTCTGTCTGTCATCATATCCCACATGAGGCCCCTCTATTGGTGCAGCACTGGCCACAACCACCAATCTCACATTGTGAGCCTTATTTCTCCCCATTTTTGATCCCTTTATACTCTAGCTACTCTCTTCCTGCTGGCAATCTCTTCTCTTCTTTAACTGGGTCCTGCTTATCCATGTTCTCTTATCTTCCTCTCTAACTTCTCTATATTCTCCATCATAGTTTTTATGAAGGTTTGGGTAGCCTCTCTTTCTTTTCATGTATTCTTCATTTCCAACCGCAGGTCCTCATCCAACTTTTCCATCCACTCCGCTGTTGAGGCCTCCAAAGCTCTATGATTTCTGTCTCATGTGATCATCTTAGTGTGTTGTGTTGCTTTTCGTACTATATCCCCACAGACGACGCCAACTGTTGATGGTTGTTTTTCATTCCAAGGGCAATATGGGAAATTAACCTCTCGAACAAACCTCTCCCAACAATGAATTTGTTTGGTTAGTAGGGAACCAAAATAAATTTAGCAGGCAAACAAGATAAACGCAGAGTTTATGTGGTTCGGCGGAGAGTGGCCGCAACCTACGTCCACGGGAGAAATGGGTGTTTTTTTTATTACTGCTCGGGGTCAAGACTGACCAGAGCTACAACAGAACTATCTCAGTGATAATACACCTCAGGTCATACACTAGCCCGGTATAATTCACTCACTTATTCAGTTAACCGACTAGCTTTCTCTCTCTATCACTAGTTTTTAAGCTCTTAACTTTTTTTACAAGTTGTGAGATGCGAAACTTATTAACCATTGAATCTGAATCTTCATCTCCTTTATATAAGCTTCCAAATTCATTATTCCACCGTCAATGACGTCAGCCCATGTCACCTTGCTATCATTTTCATCGCAACTCTCCTTAACTACATTTAAATTCGCCAATCAAAATAGCCCATTTCACTGTCCCTGTACCGGTCTATGGTGGCCTCCGGCGGCTCTGCTCTGCCACTGTACTGGCTTATGGCGGCTGGCAGGGCTACTTCCAATGAGAACCATTGTTTTTCCCACTGTCATCATTAGTCTTCTAGAAGCTTATCCTCTCAATTAGGGCATACGTCACATGACTTCAACACTGGTCAGCTTGTGATCTCATCTTCATTCATCGGGTCGGCACACCGAGGTAGATGATACTATAAAAGCTTTCCCCCAGTTCTCTCAACCAGGTCGGGTTTCATTGATAAAGACCCATCGAGTCGGGTTTTAACAAATCCTTAGAAAACCTCAAATTAACATCCTTCAGGTGGTCGGGTCTGTATCCAACTTGCTTCATCATCAACAAATTCCGTCTTTGGGATAACCTCCCCCGATCATGTGGTCGGGTTCTTCTGTCAAATCT